>VTPC01090578.1:14757-57895 GCA_011009095.1 Ignelater luminosus
ATTTGCTAATGTTTGCTAAAATGAATATATATTGCTGTGGATACATCGACCACTACGATTTGTTTTCTTAGTTCAATTTTTGTGACTTATAATTTATTAAGGATATCTAAAAATATCTTAGTAGCTATACTAATAAATGAATTCGCTACGGTTAGCTCTAAATCAAATACTTCTAATTTAGCTGCTGTGATAGTCTTTGTGTGAAATTTGTAATAAAGATGTACCATCAGAACCAATTATGTTTTTAATGTTTATGCAATATTAGAGAAAAGGCATATCGATGCCAATATAATACTCACCTGGCGCATTGCAGTCAATGCAACAGCAAGGGTACACAAGTTTATTAATTCTGAAGTATGGAATATGATTACATCCTCTGTTAAAGAAGTAATTCAGAAGGGAAGCAAAATACTGTCCAAACAGACTATCGGATCTCAAGAACAGATATAATTGCGTTAACCGAGACTTGGCTCAACTCTTCTACTGATGGTAACCAATTATGCAATTTATCGTCAGAGCCGCAATGCTAACGCAAGTGAATGTAGAGGTAGTACATTCATGATTGCAGAGCAAACGTAAGTTGTTTAGGTTAAGGTATTTTGAAAACGCTTATGAAAATCTATAGCTAATAATAGTGGTAGGTGACAAATACATTTTTTTTGTTGTGTCTATTTTGCTGTCTACAATTCTAATTTGTACCTCATGCTGCTAGTTCATGTTCCCCATATTTAAGTTTTGGTGCGTAGTGCTGAACTCTGAAACTTTATTGTTGACTTTGCTCAGATCTATTAGAAAAGCAAATTACACTTCTTTCAAAGAGTCTTTAAAGAGATGGCTGCCTGTTCACCTCAAAGATTTTAAATTCCAGCATTCGTGCAGAAGACATGTCGTCCCTTTTCAGGACTTGTAGTAGATTAGGCCAAAAAGCTGTATAACGCACTTATTAATTATGAAAGTCTGAAGAGTCTATACGGAGCTGTAGACACTGAGGACTTGCAATACAAACAGTATCCATCAGAATTCGGCAATTTATTCAAGAGAAGTTCATTTGAGCTTTTTCCACTTGACAACCACATAGTGATTAGTCAACACGGTGTGAATACTTTGTATTCTGTCCAGGAAAGAGGTTTGGGATTTTACAAGACATCTGTTAAAGAACAACTTGTGGCTAAATCAAAAAGTGTTTTTGATTCCATTAAAAAAGTCAACGCCCAGATTTCTGTTGGTCCGAAGTAAATTGGAATCCAAAATCATCGAATGAACAGCAAAATGGTCAAAAACATAAGTACTGAAAATAAGAAGAGACTCTTCTGTTTGTTTGATGGCCAAGTTATTCAGACATCAAAACAATTAAGGATATCCATCTCAGGACGTCCTTGTTTCAGTACAAACGAGGTGGATGATAGTATCCTCGCTCAAACCAGAAACATGCCAACACATCGAGCACGATCTATATTAATTTGCACCACCGATTTTGTTGTTGTAGTGCTATCAGTATCAGCAAGGGTTGCTTGAGTTGTAAATTCTTTTAGGTAGTAGCAAAATATCAACTACTCAATTTTTATTGGATTACCCTATACTTGAGATTCTGTGCACGGCGGTGGTAGATGTTATAGCCGCTAACTATTTTGAGAATCTTATTTATTTCCTCTTCCATTTCGTTTTCAGTTGGAGCACATACGTTTATAACTGACATATTAAAAGGTTTCGCTTATTGGTATAAATTCTATTATATTGTCTTTTAATTTTCCCATAATAATGAAGGCAACCCCATATTGTCCTTGTTTTTGTCCATCCATCTTGTTTCTTGTATTGCAGCTATTTATATCTATCTTGTATCTTTCAATTGCCTTGGCAACTTCCTGCATTTTACCTGCTGCTAGCATTGTTCTAATGTTCCACGTACATATTTTCATTTTGTTCTTTTCCTTGTTTTTCTTATAATTTTTATTCTTCCTTTTATTTTGCTTTACTATTACGCTATCTGTTATTTTATGGTCCTGTTCTTTCTCTTTTCCGTTCTCGTTATCTTTGTTCATTGCTTGGTTTTGTATGTATTTTGTTACTATTTTATTTAGTTCCACCCTTGTGGTAACATTTGGCTTTCTGAGTTTTTTGGTATTTTAATTAATTCCTTTCTCTTTCTATCATCCTCAGATGGTGATAGTTGGCTGTATTTTCTTCCTTTGCTTTGTTCCTGTTTCAATTTTTCACCATTTTCTTCTAATTTATACATCTCTGCATTAATCAAAATTTTGTCGTATACTAATCTTGCCTTAAAGCCTTTATTTTTTGCTACCTTTAGATGTTCTATAAAGCTAACCGTTTCTTCTGTATCTCTTTAGGATAATCTTCATTGATATATATTTTAGTTTCCTTAAGTTTCTTTGCCTCCATAAAAATTTGCATTTTTAAATTCCATGACCTTAATTCAGTTAGCACAGGACTATCTTTGTTTAGAGTTTATTTCTATTTCCAATTTGGTTGGTATGTTCATAATCTTTCTAGATAAATGACCTTCGTTTTCATTTAATTTATGTTCTACTCCATGGGAAATTAACTTCTTTTTTCTTATTTCTCTCTCTAAGTTTGCAATCTTTTCCTCCTGACTTTTTACAATGTTTTTCAGTTGGTTATTTTTCATTTTTATTACTGCATTTTCTTTTTTGAGATTATCTAAATTTTTTTGTATTATATCCATTTTGTTTTCCATTCTTATATTACTTTCATCCATTTTTTCTAATTTAGCTACAATGGCATCCATTTTATCTTGACTCATTGCGTCCCTGTGCTGTTATTTGGGTTGCCTATATGGACGTTGCTTTTAATATGGCGGCGTAAAGGTCACGCTTTTCGATAATTCGGTTCTCTCTTATTAGCCTTGCTTTGTTTATTAGTAAACCACTACTTTAAAATGCAATTTCTGCTTATTTTTGTTGGAATCGGTGTTTTAATATGGCCTTCTTGCACTTTGCGATTTAATGTTAAAGATCACAGTGGATTTCTTGTATTATTTGTGTTAACTTTTAGTAAAATATCCAAAATTTACACATGCACATTTGCTTTAGTTGGTTCAGTTTAACTTCCAGGACCGGACTTTTAAGGGTCATATATTAAGTAATATAGATAATTTTAGACAGCTAATAATATTCATAAAGAATCTACAGACACAGACTTGCACTTACCCTAAGCAGCATGCCGCCGACTAATACAAACGGGTCAAAACTGACCCATTTGAAAATCAACAAGAAAAAGTAAGCAGGCTTTCATGGTTTAACTAGGAGCTTATGCTGATGCAAATTATAGTACTAAAGATAAAAACAGACAGTCAGAAATTAATAATAAATTTAAACAGGTATTTTGCAGACAAATCAACCCTGATGTATACGAGAGATGATGCAATTCTAAATTAAATTTTTTAAAAGTAGTTTAACTGAAAACGAGGTGGTGGAAGGTTAAGTTCAATTATCGTCGTCTATAGTATTTCTTGAACGAAACAGATCCTATTTGTAGAACTTATAATCCATCAAAGCTGACATGTGACTTACTACAGTTTTCATTCTTGTTTTATATCTAGTATGACTATAGAATCGACGTGACGTTCGTAAAACATGATGATGGGAAAAAGTCATTAATTAAGTGAAGAAAGCTTTGATGTTAGATAACAAAGCCAACTAATTTTGTATTTGCATTTATATGTAATAGTACCTAAGTGTTAAAACGCCCATACGGTAAAAAAAGAGGAAATCAATTTTCACTGCTAACAATGTATAATAATAAACTCTTTCATGATTGCACTATTGTACACGTACGTACATAAACGGACTAACTTTTAATGTTGTTTTCTATAAATATTTGAAATAGAAACACAAACAATTTCAATAATGCATTCATTATATTGCATGATTTATCTTACATCTCTCATTGATCTATTGCCTATTTCAGTAAAAAAATATTTCTGAATTATTATGATGGTTTTTGTTTTATTTCTTCCACAAGAGCGATGAGCTACAGGCATATTTACTAATAGCATCACTTATCCCGCAGTTATTTAACATTAATACATTGTAATGCAACATAAATGCTGTGCCCTTGACTTTCCTACGAAGAGGTTATACTTGATTTTAATATATCATTTATTTTCTTCTATTAAACTATTAAAACTTTTTTGTCTTCTTTTTCATTACCGCTTCTTTGTTTTTTCTTTTTTTTTATTGCAACCAAATTGAAATAGTTCTATAGCTTCTTTGAGCAGCAAGGTATTCAATATGTAAATATTTCGCTTGGGGATACCAATATTTTTTTTTGTTCTTAACAAAGTGTATGTATAACGAGTTCATTTGTGAATTTAAATAATTACGATGGATGAAGAAACAGCTTCCGTGACTGATACAAGTGAGTCTCTGTCACAACAGCAGGGCGCCAAACTACATGTTTTCGATACAAACCGAATCATTAATTTTAATCTTCTTTTTTTTAGTTTTGCCATATTACAATTTGTGGTTGAATATTGAATTGCATGCTGAAGGAAAAACTATAAACAAGACATAAAAAGCTTAAGCTACTTAGGTTTTTTATAGAAAATTAGTAAACATACTACTTTGCGTGAAAAATAGTAGATTTTTTTATTTCGACAAAAATTCTAAATTACTAAAAGTATAAAAACCTGTAGTTGTAGTTTATTTTTATTTATTATCTTTCCTCTTCCTGTTCGAGTTTCTAGTATTCGTGTGATTGATTATTATACAGTATCTTGTATAAACTTTTAATTAAAACAATGGCCATGTCCATTTCTAGATGTCTTGCATTTGTAGGTGTTCTATATATTTTGTTCCATTTTGTCTTCATTACGGTTCATTTGAAGCTTTTGTCACACTCATTAAATTAATAAATTTGGTTCAGTCCGCCTCCGTATTCTATATCTGTGACATACGATGTACTAATTGTTTTTTCTAAATTCTTAATCTGTTGAACATTTTCTTTTGTTGATGTATTAATCTGAACCATTGTCTTCAAGATCCTCATTTCAATTAATTCGACACGTGATTTATTTGGTTAGGTCTCTTGTCTACAAGGGTACATTAGCAACACCTATAAGCATCTTTGTTTTTGCTGTGGTAGGTTCCAGATCAAAAGCAATGCAATTTTAAAACGTTTAGATAATTGACCAGTAATTTCTCTTCATTGCCCAAAAAAGGTTGAGTCAAATGTTGTACAAGCAACGCTTTTTATTTTAAACGAGCCTTATATGAATATTTTGGGCAAAATTTTTATATGTTGTACAGTTTCAATAACAAGCAGGTTTTAGTTTTGGTCTGGATTTTGACCGTAACAGTTTTAGATCAGTTTTGATAATGAGAACTGAAATTTCCAAGCACCAAAAGATACTTGAAGTTTGCACGAGTGTGCTGCCATTACTAGGTGACGATGCCCAAAATCTTAACAAGACAAACTGCTCCAAAAAAGAAGCTTTCTTGCAACACTTGAGTAATGCTGTGATCTCAATCCAAAAGAAATTTAATGAATGATAAAAAGAGCATTGATCTTAAAAAGTTAGAAATCCACAATTTCAGTTATTTACTTATCAAATTATTTAGTTGAACCAGCATCTCTTCTCCGCAATCTAGGCAGTGCACAAGAACTAGAGAGCAGGGGTTGCAAAACACCAAACTTCAATTTACATTCACTGTGAGGCATGCCAACAGTAGACATATCATCCTTGGGTTAGGCATATTGAATCACAAAGACTTTAAAATAGTACAGAGAAGAAAGATTTTGGATTTTGCTAATTTATTAAAGACATAGGACTTCTCTGGAAGTGCTAACTAGCGAGCAAAATAGGCCAAACAGTCGCGTGCCCGAATTTCATTACAGAACCACTTTAAGAGAATGATATTATAAAATACTGACTCATTTTACAAAATTCATACAAGATACACAAATGATCAATTTTGGAATCTCAGTAGTAGGCATGAACAGAAAAATCTTATGGTGATAAATTGAACAGATGTGAAACGAAAGGCTTCTGGACCAGAAAGTGAACATCTTGCGTATTATCATCCTGTTAGAAAATTTCTGTCAACACAACTAGCTTCTTCCCATGACACTTCAACTTTGCGTGTGTTTCCGCAAGAACAAACTTACTTAGAAAGGTCATTACCTAAATCGGACTTGTATGTCTCGTCCCTCCAAAAAGTTTATTCACTGTACCGTTACGGATGGAGAAGAGTCAGGCTCTTAGAACCAGCCGCTGGCTCTCTCCTGGAAGCAAAATCTAACAATGATTTGCTTGCTTGATAGATTTCTCAAGCTTTATATAAAATTGCTTTTAGTTCACTTACTATAAAAGTCGATGGCGGACGAGGAAAACTCCTGCTCAATAAATTGAAAGCCATGTGGAACTACTCAAACCATTCCATGATTCGAACAGATATCTTCCTAGAGATTTAAATATAAAAGGTATATTTGTAGACTTACAAAATAAGCAGAATCTACTACAACAGTCGTACAGAGCTTGAACATAAATCTTTCCGAGGCAAGAAGAATGCGAGACTTAACGAACATTTTAAAAATCTTCCCCATTTTAAATCAAGTATGTATCAAGACTGTGAAGATTGCATGAAATCTGGTACTCATATCAAAAAGGCTAATACAGCTAGAACTAAATATAAGGAAGTTATTGATTCGGTTAACATAGAGAAGATAATTATGTTCCCTTTAACTTTCAAAACTAGATATATAAATGTGAATCCTGTGCCTGCTCTGTACCATGAAGATGTCTAAGGAAGAAACCATCAGAATGTTTTATCAATTCTTCCCGTCCATGCGATATGCAAAGAAAATTGTCCTATGGATAGGTAATTACGCAACGGACATACGTTTCTGGAGCCTAGCAATACTCTTATGAGAACTGACTCATTCTACAATCAAGTATGATCGAAAGATCTTTGAAAAAGATAAAAACCATGTACGATTTTTCTGATTTCAAACCTGCTAAATTTTTGGAAGTATGACACATTTACCTTCTGATTTCTATTCAACTGTCTGTAAAATAAATACAAATTATTCTGGAAAACCACACGTCCATGATATATGGTTTCAATTAAGTTGTTAAAGCCTCAATGACTTTACTGTACAAAAACAACTTTGATGCGACCAAATCTTCCAAATGCAAGAGTTACTAAAAGTGGAGTTCCAAAAGCAGTTAAAAAGGAGACTCCCAAGGAGGATATCAAAGAGAAGACGCAACAGTATTATTTAAAAGCTGATTGAATCGTACCAAAAGATAACCTAGACTTTTGGAAAACCTCCCCTTTTTAAAAACAGTAAATGTTTCTGTAATTATCTAATTTTAGATTTGTAATACCAAACAAGATACACACCTACTTTTCTTTCTAAAGACGTCTGGCAGCGTCGCATAACCATCAGCCGATTGAGCAGTCCGTATAAACCATTAACTAACAGCTAAATGCCGTAAAATTGTCAAGCGACGTCATTTTACTTTGAGGAGAATTACAATCTCATTACCAAAGGATTGTAAATTCTATTAAAGTATTTGACAAAAAATGGCTGCTTTTGTGCTGAAACATCACCGAAAGACACCTTGTAACATCATACGCTATAAAATTGTTAAGTTATTGGATTTCACCTGGCATCAAAAGAAAATTTTATGGCTTCTATCAAAAGTTTGCAAATTGTCTATAACACAGGCACACAAAAACAAAAAGTGGTCTGCTTTTGGGACCCCATATGGTACTTCTTATGTATTTCTACGTGCTGAACACGAATCCATTGTCTGTTTAGCTCTGTCACCGACCAGTTTTTAGTAAATCGCATCAATATCCTAAAAAATGGGAAAATCGCTACCCTGTTGATGTCTACGTCAGATTAAATGGGCCTTAGAACTTGTACACCTTAACATTAAAAAATTCAATTCACTTTTATCCTCAAACGACCTGTGGAGTGGATTTCTGGATCCTTTCCTTACATGTGCCTCTGGATCTCTCTTCAGCATCCAGCAGTAATCGGTCATCATATTGACGTCCCATCTGCTCTGCTATCTCCTTTCCGATTTTTCTAGATCTTGGTGTAAACGTTTCCCTTGCTCTTCACTATAGTTCCCTAAATTTTGAGGAAAGTATTCAAGATGAAAATCCAAAAAATGCAGTTTTACGCCCATTAAACATCTTAATCATTCGTAATTCTTTACCAAGTCTGCAACAATATTTCTATAGTCTCCACTTTTGGTGTTTCCTAAAAAGTCTTCAAAAACTTTTTGAAAACTAAGCCAGGCGGCCTTCTCAGTATTTGTCATGGTTGCAACAAACTTTTTATTCCGAAACATTTTGCGTATTTGAGGCCTGTTGAAAATAATTCTGAAAATTGCTCATCTGTGTATTCGAAACATTTACTTCTTTTATTTAATGTCTTCACAAGTTGTTTCATTAGTCCAAGTTTTATATGGAGTGGAGGCAGCAGAATTTTAGAGGAATCAAGTAAAGTTGTTTCGATGATGTTGTGTTCTCCTGGATTAAGTGCGACTCTTTGCGACTCCCCGCACACTTGCCAATTGTGCTCTAAATATTTGATTTTCTTCAAAATATACTCAATATCTCAGTAATTTTCTTTCATAACGATTGAATGAGCTATTGAAACAGATGCATACTGATTTTCAGTGCAGTAGTACCGCTGTCAGACTTTGTCTCGAGGAATCTAGGAATAACCTCCACTCATTGCATTTGTAAATATTAGGCTTCAATTCATTCAGCAATCCTGGGACCTCTAAGCAGTACAAAATGAGGTTTCCTTATGTTTGGTATGGTATTTCCGAAATTATTTTTCTCTTTCTCTGTATATAGAAGATTTGGATACAGGTACTACCAAGTTTCGGCTTTTTAGTTTACTCATTAAGTTGCCTATTCTCCTAATTAAATTGTTTAGGTCATTTTGAGTGAAGAGTATTAGAACTTTATTTTCTCCAGCTGGAACATATTCTTCTTCACTCTCTTCAATTTCTTTTTCACTGCTGTCGAATTCTTCGTCACTATCTTCTTTTTCTTCATTTTGCTCTACGTCGTCTTCTGAAATTCTCATTGGTTTATTGACCGAAAAACTGGTGTTGAAGTAATTTGACTTTACAGGTTTCGTCATTATACAAACACCCGCCTATTTTATTTTCATTTAATTTTTCGAATTGAAACCCTTCACTGCTGCATTACAAAAGTAACGATCCTCTTTTGATTGAGCTTTTCGCCATACTGCTGGTGTTATAAATTTGATGATTTTGCTACTTTTAGTTGTATTTCACCGACTTAGCATTTTTAGTCGCGTCTGAAATCTCCTTAAGCCATTTCGCTACTTCAAATTTACAATAAACGTAACAAAAAACATTGATGACACCTTGTAGTCTCAAACTTCTCAAAGGCCAAGTTGCTTGCTCTTGAGAAGCTACTGTCGCATGATGACGACGCCTACGGACTCGCTTTCCCATCCCGAGAAGCCGCCGAAACTGGGATTTCGAGCCCGTGCTTTGTAATATATTTCCTACCTGTGCCTGCCATGACGGCATAAACGCCGATATCCAGAGTCTACCGGAATGATACTATTCCATACGATCATTTAAATTTGAAAAAAGGAAAAGATTAAATAAATCCAGAGTTGATAAAAAAAAAGAAGCTCGCTTCTAATATTGAAACTAATGACTTACGGCTCGGCTACGTAGCACTAAAGTCGTTTTCTTCATTAACCTTCTTGGAGCAGAAACAAATGTTGTCAACTGCGGCGATCACTGATCCAAGTGATTTTTGTTGTTTTTAAAAGGGCCAGGTTGCGTCCTCTATTACAATTTTAAGAAAACGTCAAACTGCGACATCTAGCGGGCCATCTTGGGTGGCTCAAATTGGGTTTCGCCCTCTATTAGCCTTTTTAAAGAGACTAAAGACGAACACGGGTGGGGCTTTGTCCTCTATTAATCCACTTAATAAAATAACATACGAACATGAGTCGGGCTATGCTTTTCAACAGAAAACTTGCAAAAGGACAAGAAATGAATATGGGTCCAGTCTATGCTCCGCCCTCCCGCGCTTGTCTCGTATAAGATGGAAAGGCTAAAAAAATTCAAGTTTGTCTCAGGACGCAGTAAGTTTTGAATCCAACCCTGCCATCGTGGTGTTATTTCTAACTAAATATGGCGTTTCTTTTAAACCAAGTCAGGCTGCACCCGCAATTAATCCTTTTAAGAAAGCGGCGGGCTGCCTTACTCAGTAGGCTACTATGGCATTGCTGTGAGGGGTGAAGTCTTGTTGTGTGCAAAGCCCTACAGATTGGGGTAAGTTTTATTCTTCCTGATTATTAACGTTGGTTCTAATGGGCTGTTTTTCCCTTTTAGCTTTTTGGTAACAGAGGTCAAGAATCAACTTCTGTAGATTATTTCTTGCGAAGCTTGAGGGAATCGTGCAGTTTTTCGTATAATTTTTAAATTTGTTTCATTAGGTCATCACAAGGTGCATTGTCTAGAGGGTTACATCGATATGGGGGAATTATTTGGTAGACGGTCCAGGAAGCTTGAGGATCCATCCGCTTAGGAAATCCACATGTCGACATCTGCTTTCAGGCTTGCCTTATAATTTATTTTTGGGTTCATTCACGGATATGAAAAATTGCATCTGCTATGGGTACAATTTTTTAAATTAATGAATTTATCTAAACCTTTTAGGTAATTCATTTCAAATTTTATTGATCACGCTCATGTATTAATCATTACCTTTTCCAATTTTCTTGTTTTGATGTTTAAAATCATACATTTTTGCTTTTCTTAAATTTATGTTATTATGTTATGAATAAAAATGTTTTTATCTGAATTTGGAACGCGATTTGGAAGTGTGCTTCTGTTATTTCAGCTGAATTCACCTCCGCGTGCAGATCTGCATACCAGCGGGGATGTCGTGGTAAGTTTTTTTTGTTGTTACTTCCCAGTTCCGGATTAAGAATAATTAATTCGAGGTCCTCCTTATCTGCACTCAAGGCCACCCACTGAGATTTAGCCGGCCTAAGACCAAAGCGCCTTAGTTAAACTAGTGTTCATTATCTTGTAACGCAAGATTACGTTACAATTTTTATTATATTTTTACATACATTAACAACCATGCTAAAGAAGAAAAGTGTGTTTCTTGACATTAACATGCCAGCCTGTAGACCAGATCTTTGAACTATACATGTTTAGGCATCTTTAAAGACACAGAAGGAAGAAACCGAGATTTTAATCGTTATGGAAATTTCTTTATTTCATTATTATTTTACATTGTCCTTTCTAACGAAATGTCAACTCAGATGCTCAGTGCTCTTGAAATTTTGTTCTAAAACCTAATTATGCCCAAAAGCGTTAAAACATTTGAAATTGAGACTGACCAAATGTAAATATTGTAAATTTCCTAAACAGATGTATATTTTGATATGGCTGGATGTAGGATATTAGATTACTTGCCAATTTATACTTAGTTGGCAATTTTTAGGGATTTATTTCATTTTCATAAATAATTAATGAAAGTCAATCAGGAATATTTTATTAGATATAATCCAAATGTATATAGAATCCTTTAAATATCAACAACTAATTAATAAAGAAGTTCACATTGTGATAGGTTTCATAGTTTTTCCTTAACTTTTTGTCAAGCATTCAGTTAGGACAACCTTTAATGTATTCTCCTTGATGTGGCGACTTTTTTTTAACATTTTTTTCTCTAAATAAGAACAGAATGACGGTGGTTTGGTCGCAGGTGTGCACCGGTAAACGTTCAAACCGATATTATATCGCAACCTCCAGCATGAAATTTGAAACTAATGTGCTTTCAAGAATGCACTCTTGATAAAAGGCATCGGACCGGTATTAAAGCTTCCGTTTTATTCATAGCAAAAAATTGCCATTCTAAAACATAATCTTTCAAATTCGCCAAAAGTAATCCTGTTTCACTAAAAGAGAACTCTGAGAATAATAAATTCCTTTAACTTTTGATATCTCCTTTCTCAAAAGAACAAGAGGTAGTTGTTTATTTGTTTTAGGTACGAAACAATAAACATGACAATAAAGCAAGGTCATCCATATTTTCTGTAGAAATTTTTCTCCGAGTTGTCCGTCTATAAAAATATCGATATAACTGACATATACCCATTGAATTCTGGACTTTGATGGAAACCCATTGAGTCGTAATTGATAATTAGAATTCTTTAGTAAATATATAGACCGAACGAGTACACCGTTAACGAACCACTGTGTTTAACAACAACAACAACATAAGGAATCATACTATTAAATATAATTGTTAGTAAAAACCCGACTTTAATGATCTATACCGTGAAACATTTTTAGATCTTGATGATGTTAATTCTTAAAACTATATCAGTCTTCTACAATGAGTACTTTTAATTTATTACAGCTTAATTACTGTGTGCAATTTCAGTCATTTTGTGATTTTTTACTTTATTTTCTTTTTCATCTTAAGATAAGATAGGTTTTTGCTTTTAATAACATTACAGTCATTGTGAAAGAAATGCCATTGTTTCACACATTTGAAAAAGTTATTCTTACATACGATTCATAGAAATCAATTACGGAATTACTAAATACAAGAGTTTTTTAATTAAAAAAATGATAATTGCCCCTTGTATAGAAACTGTCTACGAGATCTGTTCAAAAAGTATCGCGAATTTTGAATTTCCGCGGGTTACGTATATTCGATTTTCGATTTTTTGTGGCATTATGTTGATACTGATGTCCCTCACTTATGCCAACAAGTTCGGCCATTTTGAATGTTCAGTTAATTTTTGACAGCTGTTTTGCTTGGACGTGTTTTGGCTCGTCTTCGATTTTTGCCTATTCCAAAAAATGGATCAAAGAATCTGTATCAAATTTTGTGTGAAAAACAAAATTAAGTGCGCGGACGCATTCCGAATGTTGACTGTGGCATATGGCAAAGCTACCTTGAACCGAAGCAACGTTTATCGGTGGTACAAAATTGTTCTCAGAGAAGATGTGAACGACGAAGAGCGTGCTTTTGGTTTTGCTTACAATTTTCTTCGATTGCAGGGGCGTGGTGCATCATGAGTTCTTGCCACAGGGTAGAACGGTCAATAAGGAATATTACCTGCAAGTTATGCGCAATTTGCGCGAAGCAATCCGCCAGAAACGCCCGGATTTGTGGAAGAACAAAAATTGGCTTTTGCACCATGATAACGTCCCTGCTCACACATCGTTGCTTGTGCGCGAATGTTTGGCCAAAAACAACACACTAATAATGCCGCAGCCACCGTATTCCCCAGACCTGTCCCCCTGTGACTTTTTCTTGTTCCCGAAACTGAAGAGGCCCATGAAAGGACGACGCTACGCTACGATTGAGGAGATAAAGACGGCATCGAAGGAGGAGCTGAACAAGATCACAAAAAATGATTTTTTGAAGTGCTTCGAGGATTGGAAAAAACGTTGGCACAAGTGTATAATATCTGATGGGGATTACTTTGAAGGGGACAAAATAGATATTCATGAATAAATAAATAATTTTTGAAAAACCACAAAATTCGCGATACTTTTTGAACAGACCTAGTATTGTGATAAACAAGGTGTATAATTTTAAAACGATATTTCGGTATTTTTAGAAATACATGAATGAATAAAAAACTTAGAGACTAAAGAAATTCAGCTGATTGTGTTATTTTACTGTAAATATGTTTTAAAGAAATATAGCAATATCATTGTTTTGGTAAAACTAATAAATGTGGCGCCATACTTATAGTATACTATAATAACAAAGCAAGCACAAAGTTACATTGTTACATTTTTCTTAAACTATTCATATAACATTCAAGTTAAAATTTGTGCAGTAAACAATAAAGTGAACGGTAGTTATTTTGTTTACATACCTTTTAATTACAGTATTTTCTAAATCAAAAAGTAAAAGGGACAATTTATAGCTGGTAATTGATCAGATTTCGTCGAGTGCATTTAGAAGTGTTAATTATAATTCATTGAATTTGTTCCCCTTTTTCAACCTATTATTTCGTTACATTTTGCTTTTATAATCCATCTAAAAGAAATATTTAATACAATAATTCCACGTTATTATCCACTCCCATTCAATGAAAATGAAAATAACTTCGAGTAATAGTAGAAAATTATTATGATTTTTGCATCGTTCTGCAATGCTCTGATAAATGATCTATAGATTGTTGCCGAGATAGCTAATATCTATCATGATTGTGTGTAAAACGTGATTTTTCACTGTCTCGCTGTTAAATGCAGAATTATACCAGGAAGAAATATAAAATTCATTACTAATGCAGTTTATTGCTATCTTTATTGATAGAAGATATTCACTTAATGGTAACATTAAAATAAATAAGGACTTAGGTGTGTAATTAGGACAACCTTAGTATGTTTCCATTTTAGATGTTTTTTATGTTGGTTTCTAATTTAATCTACACCTCGGAGATATTCATTATCATTTCTACAAACGTGTAAAAATTCTTTTATTTACATTAGCGCATTGCGTTTCAATTTTTAAAATCTGCCCATTCCATATATTAAAAAAGAGAATCACAGTTATGGAGTCTCAGTATCTTAGCCTAAGCCAGATATCCTTGCCAAATCGAGTTTTTCAATCGTGGGCTAGATGCATTTCAACAAATCTACAGCTATGATAACTGACAAAGGAATGTTGTCACCTACAAACGCTGTTTTGCAACATTAATTTTAAATAATAGTTTTTTCTGGAGAATTCGTATTTCTATAAACTTCTAATTTTTGATTAACTGCAAGTCTATCGTGATTTGTAATTTTGAAAATTCTAAACAAAGTTTCTTGATATTAACAAAATATGTATTTAGCAAACATACGATTGTTCATCTTCTAATAAGTAAACAATAAACTATCGTTTAAAACTAAGAACATCGAAAAGTTGTTTTGCTGGAATGCAGATATCAATTCTCCAGATACTTAAAGCTATGTCATTGGTAAGTCACCGCTACGTACTGCATTGTAAATCATTGTAATTAAGTGTTTATATGGCGTAAAGGTTATGAGCCTGAATTTATGAATTTTTCCATATAAAAAAATGATGGGAGAAAGAAGAAGCAGAGAAACTGAGAAAAATATACAGAGAGAAAATAGTGCGTGGACAGAAAATGTAGAACATAGACAAGACAAAATGATAAAGGGCATAGTTCAGGGTATGATCTTGAAAATGTCTCGAGCTTGCCTGAAAACATCTTTCCCAAAAACTGAAAAATTGTAAAACCCAAAGAAGAAGAAAAAGGAATCCGACATATCAATTTGTGTACGGTGTCAAACAACCAAAAAACAGAGAGATGTAGGTAAATAGAAATTTATGAGAAAGAGTGAAACATGTTGGTAAGGAATCTCGATCATTCCTACACCTGCCAGGAAGCTTCCTTCACCATGCTTTAAAGGTTCCTGAGTAGGTTGTTCACAAGCCATCGTTCAACCGGCCACAATGCAATATTTCACGGCTGTATCGCGCTGTCTGGATGTCCTTTAATACATCATACATCCTTGAAACAACGCTCCAGATATTTGCTGATCTTAGGTTCAGTTCATTCCACGCTCCAACGGATTGGTTATAACTATGGTTTCTACTATCTGACAAATACTTTTCACTTCTGCTTCTTACTGTCTTTTATCCTAAATCAAAAGAATGTTTGCGTACGCGAATACTGCAAGTTGATCAGTACCTTGTGTTGTATATATAGACAAGAACTGGCGTTTCATATCCACCATCTATTCATCCACTATTTGAGCCATTCGCCATCTCGTCCGGAAAAACCTGTTTCCAGTCTGCAAGCAGCCTCTCCATCCACTTCGGTTATTATTTGTATCAGGGGGGGGGGGAACGTCCGAAGATCCATCATAGTGTCTTAATAAGACGACGATGTCATGAAAGGGATATCGTCTCAGGATGAGACTGTTACTGTTACAGATCATTGCTACTGAACGAATCCGTCTACATGTCAATATCACAGCCGGCAGCTACTTATAAATTAGTGAAACTTCCCAAATTTCATTTGTACAAATTTCAAAGACACCTCATTTAATTTAATTTCAATTTTTCTAAACGAATTTGTTAATCGACACAATTGAAGCCCCTCATGCGTTTCAGGAAACTCATAACTAGTTTCTTGAGAAACCCTCTTCTGTATTTTAGTTTAGTTTAGGAAGTTAGGAAACTTTTTGGTCCAACAAATAGGATCAGCTTGACGAATGAACATATTGAGTTGAAGAAAATAGCAGTCAATATTCACACACATCCAGGATGAACAAACGCAGCTTTTCATAGTGTATGGTAATGAAGAAGAAATGTGGTAACATGAAGGGTTTAAAAAAAGAGTACGGTAGCACGAGTTAGAAGCAAGGCACATAAAATGTCTTGCACTAAAACTCCGAATGGAAATGTGATGTCATAGCAGAATTTGTTACACTGTACAGTTCCTCTTTAAAAGTCAGATTTTGGTTGGTGAGAATTCTTGTAGGCAACGTAAGCAACAAGAGGGCAGATACACTAGCCAAAGAGGCCAGTAAACAAGACTTTACTCAGAAGATTTTGGAGTCAAAGCTTTGCGGAAGTATCTATGACTCTACTTATCTGTTCTCACATTTTCTACCACAGCAGTTGCAGGAAGAAGGCTGCATCATCAAGGGCGGTACACCGTCGACATCATTCTGAAAATTTGGGACGCACACAGCTGTAAACCCGAGTGTTTTAGTGTGTTGTTGTCTAGGTCAAATACTACCAGTATGCAAAAACTGAGTTTTTTATCATTTTGCTCCGGGTAGAAACGGTAGAAACCTTACATTCTTAGAGGTACGTTTTCGAACATTTTGAACCACCACTTTCTTGAAATATCTTCTGTCCAGATTGGACCATTCCTTCGTCTACCACAGTACTTTAAGAAAGGATGAACGTGGTATACCGTCGAGAGCTTAAAAATCCAGGGCGCACACGGTTGTAAACCCAAATATTTTACTATGTTTTCTAGGTTAAATACTACCAGCATGCAAAAAACATTTTTATATTGACATATTGACTTTTTCCGGGTTTCTGTAAAGATTTTTTGTAAAGTATGTTGGCGATAGCAAATCATCATCATGTCAACGTCACAAATGCATAAACATTTTACTCTTTGATAGCACGTTATTATGCTTGGGTCTAAGCCATCTCATAGTAATTGGAGTAGGTATGTTAATTTAGAGAATATGGACCAGCTGACAAAGAGCAGGAATCACTTCTCCTTTCGAACTCTCAAAAAAATTTGACACAAATTGGTTAATGTAGAACCTAAGCAAAATTTACTTTTGTTATCATTTATAATTATAATTCATTAGGTTATTGCTATATTTGACAAGAAACAGTTATATGTGCAATGCTTTGGTTTAATGAGATTTTCAAAGAGTAAAGGGGATGAACAATGGAGCTTCTAATAGAAAATCTTTGTTTCTTCTATCTGACAGTGTCCACTTTCAAAATTGAATACTTACCTTATTGTGAGACTAAGAAAAATATTCTATAGGATATTCACTAACTGGGGAAGAGTGAATAAGATTTTCCATATTCTTAATTTCTTTGGCGACTGTTTTGGATTTCTTTTAGTTTTGGATTCAAATACTGAACAACAAATTGTAATCGATTTAAAGGCATTTCTCATTATTTTGATCTATTCTGCCCGTTTATGTATCGATTCCTTTACAAGAAGAAGTCTTCTAAAGCCAGAAGAAACATTTTAAGAAC
Source organism: Ignelater luminosus (assembly GCA_011009095.1). Taxonomy (NCBI): domain Eukaryota; kingdom Metazoa; phylum Arthropoda; class Insecta; order Coleoptera; family Elateridae; genus Ignelater; species Ignelater luminosus. The sequence continues at coordinate 32,547 of VTPC01090578.1, forward strand.
AGATCAAGGGTAGCAAATGCCAGAAAAACAGATGAATGTGCAACCAATGTCAATTCAAATAAAGGTCTTAGAGATATGTAACAATGTCCAGGTGAGCAACCTTTTTGGGTGTAACTTTTCAAACTTTTTCCCGACCTGAGATTTTCGAGAAAATTTTTTTATTAGCAAAACCTTCCTTAATAAAATACGTTTTCTTCCCTCTTGATGGTCTGCATCCTCTAGTGATAACTGTCTGGAAGTGCGATAATCAATGCCAATGCATACATAATTTTATTACTTTTGATTATTAATAGGCCAAACGCAGAATAGTAGATTGGAAATTGAAATATAAAAGCCAAATGTGGTTACATTAAATTAGAAATTAAAGATGTTATTGATATTTGCTATAGGATCATTCTAAAACGGTACTTTGTGGCTTCTCTTTTAAAAGTTCTACTGATATCGTTTTGAGAAATTTGCTACCTCTTATTCCACCGAAGAACATAAACGATAACAGAGTGCTAGTTTCGCATTTTTCTTTATCTAAAAAGCTGTTAACTTTATGATAGCAACCTGATCGTAAAAGCAATGAATGTCACATGTCAGAAAATTGACTTTCTCATGTCTATTTCAAAGCTATCAACAAACAATTTTTTCTTATCACAATTTATTCATCGTCCATTAGCATACAAAACAAAAATACATACTATAGTGGGAACTGTATTCGCTTTAGAAACAGTTGCTATCTCCTCAAAACATTTTCATCTCATTCCTCTTCTTTATCTTCAATGAAGGAGTACATCTGACTTATCTTTATAGCATTCTGATAGGTGCTAGTTTTGCAATTCCAGGTGATATGCCTTACAACTCTTGTACTCTCCATTAATGTCTTACTATATCAGCAATAATCACTTGACATGAGTTGTATTGAATATTTCTTGATGCTTCTAAACATTCAGTTGTAAACCCATACAAGGTTAAATAGATTTTCCAACGATACAAGAACGTATTTGATTTATTTAATTTCTAATATTTTACTATTAGTTCCGGTATTCATTTAATTCAACTTAATATTTATAGGTCAGAAAACCTTTCTTTCTCAATAATAATTTATTCCGGATTTAAAATATACAGACATATAAATATATACATATAAGCGTGAAGTTCGATTTGTCATAGAAAATTCTGTAACGAATCCATAACCAAATACGTCTAGATATCTCGTACCTTTTACGTAACTCAAAAAATCAAGCTGGAATTCTTTAAATTTTATACAACAGAAATTATTTAGGTCAAAGTTGTTTTATAATGTGAACCCCAAGCGTTGCCTAAATTCTTCTAATTTTATAACCCGTAATTTATTTACCTCGTCTAATTATAATCATAATAACAATATTAGATACTTAATCGTTTGATTCACCATAGAATAAAGAGCACTAAAGTCTTCTTATCATTGAATTGGAATGAGATTTTATATATATCAAGGTAAGGGTAGTACTACAGTACAGTTATTAATTTCCGATCCAAGAACAAAAATTAATAATAATCTCTTATTGTATGACTTTTTGAACGGTAAAGGCCAGCATGTCTAGCAATTATTATTTATTACTTTTGTCCAGATGTTTGAAACTTAAGACTACTACTCTACAAAAAAAATAATAACAATAATTTCTGTCATCTCGACATTTAAACAGTGTTGTAATTAGGGTAAATTGGATCGTTGTATACAACTTTCAAGTTAACAGTTTCTTTATCGGATTGTGTAGTTTAATAGTTCCTCATTCTTCTCTTTTTATATGTTAAAAAGAATTCGACCTTCCAGTCGAGTTTTATAAACCCTGACCTATTAATTTGTATATATTTTTCTTTATTTATTCAGGTTAGAATTTTTTAAATCCAAAGATGATCTAGTTTTTATGTATTCTAATTATACCCTATTGTATAATTTATTGATTTATTCAAGTTTTTTGAATGATAATATATGCAACTATAATGTAAATGTTTAGGTTGGCGCATTTAGAGCAGTCCTATGCAATTAACTTTTCAAGTTTTTTTTAGACTGCATTAGAATATTAAGAAACTACAATTCAAGAACCAAAAAGTGCACTAAAATGTATAGCAAAATAAAAAGAGAAACATTACACATGGTATGAAGCAAATTAAGTAAAGAAGAACAATGGCCCCGACATTTCACCTTAAGAAACGCCATAATTGTACAATTTTTGTTTTTTTTTAATTTATAGTTCTTAAATTATGCAACTGTTCCCGTAGCTGTTATTAGTCCTAATTCAAACATTCATTGACATCCTTTCTGAAAAGACTACTGGTATACTACTGTCAATCAGATTAGATTAGCCTTACATATAGAAAATGTTTTTAGCCTGAAATTCTTAATTCCTCCAAGTATGGTAAGCAAGATCGAGCTGAAAAGCTCAAAGTCCAAAACCTCAAACTTGAACATCTGACTGACTATCAACCCACTACTACCTTCCAATTATGAGAGTTAAGAAAAGAATTGAGTGTCAAATTAGTTTGATATCAAAAGGAGAGTTTTAAAGCTTCTGGAAGACAAAAATAACATAAAGCAGCAAAAAAATTTTAAATTGCTTAAAAGACCAAGTTGGTCAAAATGCTCTACTGTCTTGAAACGTTTGACCGATTGAAAGGCGTAATTCAGCCCAAAAATCTTAAACAGTTCCATAACCCTTAAACAGCTTGTTTGTTATTAAAGAAAACTCAAGAATAAAATAGCAGATAATATTATGGGACCATGATGGGAGAACACAGTTTTAAAGTCCTGTGTAAGACAGTAATGTATATCAGTTGATGAGCTGACGTAGTTAGGTTCATTAGAACAGTAATTCTCAAGAATTTGATTACTTCTTATTCCATCCTTATTTTTGCTTTTTCTAAAATTTCCTGGAACACTGCCTGGCCGAGAATATTTTTAAAAATTATAGACAATCGTTCTGTATAACTTTTCCTAGTAACATTTTTCATATTTCTACAAATAACGACGTTGTCCATCAAATTTAGATTGTTAGGACACCCTGTAGAGTACATATAATATTAAATATAATACCTGTGATTGAAGCCAGTGGTTGCGGTCGACATTATAGTGTGGCTACAATCTCCCGCCGGTCATATCACTACTTCGGTCGCAAAAGCAACCACGCAAGTACGCCCACAGCTGCTAAAGAGTGTACTGTATAGTAAGAATTGTCATACTGAAACAATGAAAATTGAAACAGTGCAGTTTACGTTCTTATTTATTTATTCTAACAATTAATGTCTAATCACTTCCATCAAGAGGATAGCATTGATTTAAAGGAAATTTTATTATCAGCTCTGTTTTCTGACAGTAACGCAAGGCTTTCATTAAACTCATGTTAGTAAGTAAGAAACACACAGCTCTGCCGCACAATGTTTTGTTTAGAATATCATTGGTGACGTCGACCCATTAGTACTTATTAAAACCAAGCAAAAACCCGAAGTGTGATATTGTGTATGATAGAAGAATTATAAAGTTTCTTATGTCAGATAACTGTTAATAAGAAATGTGTTAGGTTTGGAAAGCTTAAAGGTACACAAACTCAAATAAAGCAAAAAAGTCTTACTTGGAAATGCAAAGCAATGCCTTTGCACCTTCCTATGTGGGAAATGTTTTTAGTAATCTAACAATAACTGAGAACTATAGACCATAACAGAGACAAAACTTCTGGTCAATGCGTCTTGTTCTAGTTTCATTAGAACCTAGCCATCAAACCTACTACTACAGTTAATATTTTTTGTTCGTTTACTTTTTACTTTATCTTTGAAAAGCTGTTTTGTGTTAGACGGTAAAATGTCGAGTGTATGAAACCCTTATCCAGTCAGAGTGTTTGGCTTGCTTACTGTCTTTACCTCATCCTGGAAAATCTACTATCCTACCTATCGTTTTAAATCTTCGTAACATGAAATTGAATATTCTGCATGTTATTTTTCTGCATAATAGTTTTAGACCAAGAGGCCTTTGGACGCTGATGCGCCCCAAAAATCATCGAGAGAATTCTGAGTCCTACTGACCTAGTTCAAACCTGCGTAGATCCTTCCGAACTAATTTCTCTTAGGCCATTCAAGAACAGATGAAATAGAGAGTATTAGTGAGTAAAGCTTGGAAACACGTAAAAGGAGACAATCTTAGTCATAAACAACCTCTGACCCAAAATATCTTCTCTTTTGGAAATGTGCATATCTCTAAAAGTTAGTAAAAAATATGACCCGGAATTTAGAACAGATGCTTAAAGTTGCATTCACCGTTAGTGTTCTTTATCTTCCAACTGCTTTAGTCATATGCATCAGATGATTCTGGAATAAATTTGTCTAGGATAGATCAATGGCTGTTATGGTTAAACAATCAAACTTCTATGGTTAATCATCCAGGTATTGGTAGAGATTTTAATGAAAGAGACAGTTCATTCTAAAACAGGTGGAACAACCTACTATAAATGATACCCTCCCTTTGAAACATACTGAACTTCTAACCTTGCTTTAAATAGTAACCCAACAGGAAAGAACAAAATTGAAAAACAAACTTCAGTTGTTTTTAATTGTATTGGCAATTTATTAAAATATCACACAAGCTGTAGACATGAGAGGCGGATTACAGCTTGTAATCATGAGAACTTATTTATCTATGAGCACCTTAATTAGGGACGAGTCGTTTTAAGAATTTGAAAACTTCTTTTCAGCCCAAAATTAAAATTACTGTTCCAACACTATCTGCATTACTAAGGAAAACCACAGAAGGCTTAAAAATGCAAATAGTCAATCTGAAGAGTCATATTCCATCCTCCCATTCATGTCCATGAGTAGAGTGTAATATATAAAATCAAAATAAGTTTGTACTGCTAGCTCAACAACGCTTGTTGTAAAAGAGTCAAGAAAAGGAAACAAAGATTATTTCAACAATATTTGCAAGCATACAACCCTAATAGTAGAACACTATATTATAATTCATATACAGGAAGTCCCAAAAACCGAGAATATATAGTTACTCCAAAAGTTAAAATAAATGGATCGGATCAAACTTACCTATTATATCAAAATGCTTTATCTGACCGTGAATATTATTAATAAATTCTGGCGTTTTTTCAAGTAAGTCAAAAACACTGCCAGATTTGAATAAACTTTGATACGTAGATATTCTCATGCTAAAGTATTTAAATTGCATAGAGAATTGTATGAAATCAGAACTCAGTGGCGTCTGTTTGAAGGCTACTGTCCCTTTCTTTAAGTAAGAAAACCTACACTGCTGGATTTTGATCAAAATTGGTGTAAATAATTTGATGTATCTTTTAGTCTTGCTTTCCTGCATTTTTATATCACGGGAACGGTTGGATCTAGCGAATGGGACTTGAATCGTTAGCAATGGTGAAAGAATGGCTTTCAGACAATCCGGGCATCATCGACCGCGTTTTGTTTTTCCAACAGATCTTTCATACTTCAAAAATGTATCCTGATCCGTATTTGTGTTTAGCTATCTAAAGAAGATTAATGAAGAGCAAACCCACAGTGTCAAGTCAATGAAGGACGAAAACCCGACCTTGAACCCCCAGCCCATTTCTGTTGCTAGCTTTTTCAAAAAGATTAATGAAGGGCAAAGTTTGACATTAAGCTACCGTAGGTGATCAGTAAGAGGCATAGCCCAACCCACCTTGGTTGCTAGCTCTCTTAAAAAGGTTAATACAGGGCAAAACCCAACATTTGGTCACACCAGCTATATTGTGGGATGACGTATCTCGACCTGTGTTCGTTTTTATCTTTCTTAAGAGGATTAATAGAAAAGGAAATTCGACTCTGACCCATCGCAGGTAGTCAGTGGGAGGCATAGCCGACCTGTCTTTATTGCTAGTTCTCTTTAAAAAGTTCATGGAGGTGTAGGTGACTTGTTGGAGTGTAATTCCAATTGATAGTCGCCGCAGGCGGCCATTCTTGTTTCGATTTCAAGAAGGTTAAAAAGGAGGAACGGACGTAGGAAGGGTCTACTTGTGTCGTAGCCGGAGCTCCAAAGGGATAGAGTATCAATTAATTAATGAATTATCCAAGTAAGATTTACTAAAAAAAGAGTAATTGTCAGAAAGATAAAGCAAAACGAAATAAACGAACGAAAATACATAGAACGTCAAATCATATATCCACTTTTTTAATGTCAAACGATATACGTCAACACCAAGAGGAGTTAACATTGAATAAAACAAGGAAAAGGTTCATAGTGCTGTATGCAATAGTAGCAAAAGACATAAGTATAAAAAATTATAGTGACTACATCAAAAAAAATAGAAAGAAAGGATAAAAGAGAAGCAAATAGACCTTTAGGATTGAGCAGAAAATGTCAAAGGAACATTTAAGTCTTCGGGGATCGGGGATTATGGAATTAATTTTTATCGATAAGTATTTTGAGACCTAAATCAATGTCTGTTAAGCTGATAAAATAATTTTTGATTGTTATTCACTCTACGTTTTTCAAATCTCAAAATTATTCCTATTTATGTTTTATCTTGCTGGATAATATGTATTTTCGAAAATGCTGTAGCTCTTCCTCTATTTTCAGTCCACCTGCAAAGTTGTTACTTCATTCAATGTATCTACATAAATAAAATTAATTTGTTATTTCGTGTTTTGTCTTTCTAATAAGAAGAGCGTAACCGGTTGTTCAGTGAATTCCTACCTAGATCTCCACGACTTTCTTGAATATCACCGAATAGACTATACATAGATATCTAATTTTCTCCCAATTCTTTCCGAGATTATTTTCGAATCTACAACTTTTGTTATTTCATCCACACAGTAAAATTATGTTTCGAAAATAAATTTCTTCCAAATCTCAACCACGTCTTCACAGCAAACGGGTTTCACGAAGGCGTGGATAAGCCCAACTTTTTTGTAATTTTAATTGTATTTAAATTTAAGACTCATTAAATTCAAAAAAGCAAAAAATATGCTAAAACAAGGGCAAAAAAATTTCCAGCCGGTTTCGAATAACTGGATAACGATATATTGTAGGAGTACATTGGCACAAAGAGGGTGTCAGAGGAGCAGCAGATGGGCGATTTCTGGATGTCACGAGTCGCGGTCACGTCGGCGACCCCGGCCTCCTTGGCCACTGCACGAATTACTCCATTGTCAGGATATTTGTATTGTTATTCTTCTTACCAGAGCGTCTTAAACTTTAAATATGTATTTATTTGTATTGAGTGAAATTATTGTTCTTTAAAAAGGAAACATTTCAGATTTCTCTTTCAATCTGATCTGATCATTTTTATAGTTAACATTTCTAAGAAGAATTTATTATGCGTAAGACAGCTAATTTGATTTAATTTTATTTTATGTAAGTTTTTTTTCTGGTTTAGAAACTAATTCAGGCCTTACCGTTAGTATGACATTTCTCTTACATAAATCTACGAGATTAAAATCTAGGTCTAGAGGAGAAAAATTGAAAATAAATTATTTTTTGTATTGTTTTAAAACAAATGGCAATAAAAGATAAAACAAACTTAATTTAAATAAATAAAGCACTTATTATATTTGAGGACTGCTGAAAGAAAATGTAGGAGTACAGAAAGCAGCACCAGAGAGTATAGACCCAACCAATAAGGTTCAACTGTACACATGATTTATTTTTGTCATATTGAGAACGAGCTTAGAGACCAGTTACGTAAATGGAAGAAGCAAGAAAAGTAAACCGTACATACATAACCTGTACAGAAAATAAAGAGAAAGCATTTAATATTATTATACTATTAAAAACATGTTATTACTAGGTGTAAAACAGAAAACTACTCATTAGTTTTGTCTGAAAACTTGTTACATAAATCTTCTACTAAATAATGTCCCACGCTCCATCTGATGTTAATGGTGATAATAAAAAGGAGTAAATCTTTACAAAACGATTTTTAAAGTTCATGTATACCTAATTAAAATAATAATCGGTTGACAAAACGAATAGCTGGTCAAACACGAGAAAAATATGTGTTTAAAAAATTGATATGTCATTCTAATGCAGATTTATATACTGAAAAAGTAGAACGTTACCCATATTTCGGTTACATTCGAACAACTAGTTCTGTTATAATAGTTATTTCAGTTTCAAGCATAAATTATGTAAAAGAAATCGATAAACTAACGAATACTACTGGATTATTCATTCAAATGACTTTTCTTTAAATATTCTCCATTTTAATGCCCTTAAGATGCATTCCTAATTTAGTCATATAAGTAACTCAAACAAATTATTAGAAATGAATTAAGAAATCACGAACAAATTCATTTTTGGAGTAATGCAACGAAATATTTTATCAAAATCATCGAGAGCGAAAACGCCTAACATTAGGCAACCCAATTATCAGTCTCTCAGTTCCACCTAATGAATTCAGTATTAAAGACCGCATCATTATTTCTTAAACACATTAATCAGTATAACTAACTACCAGTTTTATAACCATAACGGCACTAATTTATATTTAATTTAGTTGAACTATAAAATTAAAATAAACAAGAAACCAACACAGTAGGACACACTTTACTATTTCTCCATTAATTCATAGTATTCATAGTCCACACAGTAAGTTCAATAAAAAACAATATTTGTTAAAATAAATTAATGACGCACTAATGGTTATTAATAACTAATTATAATCAGTTCTTGAAAAATTTTTCTGCTTTTTAACTTTGGCAACTTTAAGTAAAGTAACATGTTTTTTAAAACTTCTAAATTAAGTCAAACTGATTTGCAAAAGCTATCAGTAGCGACATCTCTGATTCAAATAATCAAAAATTTCTGAATATCACTTCAAATCTAATTTTTTCAATTCATTATACAAACCAACCCACTTAAAAGAAACTGTCGACAGACCCATTAGAAATGATACATCGGGAAATAATTATTATAGCAAAATCGGCATGCTTCTAGCACAAGACTATTATAAAGCCATCTTCAGAATGTTCTGCCTCCTGAAACAAATTCAGATTTTGCGCCCTCCCATTCTATATGAGACAAACATGAAAAAGTGCAGCCAGACCCGTGCTTGTTCTGACTTCTCTGAAGAAGGTTAATGATAAGCGCAGCTTGAATCAAGTTCAGATTTAATTTTCTCAAGAAAGCTGATAGAGGGCGAAACTCAACCTTGCGCTACCAGAGATGGTCTGTTAAATGACACAACCCGGCGCTCTCTGAAAAAGGTTAATGTAAAACTAAGCTTGTTTTGGCCTAATCGCAGGTGACCTGTTAGACGGTTGCAACCCGGCCGTGTTTGTATCTATTTTTTTTAATTTAATGGAAATCGAAACGCGATGTTGAACTACCGCAGGTTACCTTTTAGTTGGCGCATCTCAATTCTTTCTGATAAGAAGGCTAATGGAACGTGGAATCCGACCGTGTCTGTGCACAGTTTCTTTAAGAAAGTTAATAGAGAGCAAAGCCCGACGTCGGCATATCGGAGGTAACCTGTTGAGTGACACAGCTCGATGCTCTCCGAAAAAGGTTAATGCAGCTCAAAGTTTAAACTTGTGCCACCGCAGTTGTGAGCATTGGTTTTAATAGTAACGACAAGCTTTCTTCCTTTGACCAACTTTGAACTTCATTCGAACTTTCTCATGTCACTGTAAGCTTTGTCGATCGTTAAGATTTATCTCTTGCTTTCCTAGGCTTTAATAGTACTAGTAGCAAAACCTGAAAGTACTAAATGATGTGATCATGAAAACAACTGACTAAGTTTACACATTTCTTTGATTGATCCCAGAGGAAAAGTCAGTAAAAGTAATAGCAATGAAATATAGCAAATATAATAGCATTAGAAATACAGCAATTTGAGTTTTCACTGCAGGAGATTAATTACTGCATCTCTCTTTATGGATTTTCACGCCCCTATAGTCTGTACGTCCTGAGGCAGTCGCCTTTCTAACTTAACGTCTGAGAACAGCCTTGGATTGTTGGCAGTGACAGTACTGCATCATCTAGTTTCTAGTTCAAGCAATGGTGACGATAATAATATCTTGGCCACGTAACATTACTATCTCCTGGCAACTCAAAGATCAGGTATGTAACAGACGTTAAACAGAAATAAATAAGTAAAAGACAAGTCGTTCATAAGAAGAAATTGTTTTGACTGAACTTGAAGATCTGGAACAGCAACAGAATTAAAATCAACCTAAAAAAGATCCCAATCTTTGGTTTGTCATAATTGTGAAGACTTTCACAGATTTCGAGACAAATCAATTAACATGTTTCCCAGTTAAATTAGTGTCTGAGAAGATGAAAACAATTTGTTTAATCTAAGGATAGAAGCAATAGAAACAGAGACTCTAAACTGAGGATTGTCTCAGTATTATCAATAATCATAAGTTGCCAACTAATCCAAGAACCTTCAAAAATTGTATTTTAACATAGTTCCTGTTCAAATTGGAACTTGACGTTTAGCGGAGAAAGCAACTGCAACAATTTTTCATTTTTACAGAGGTTGAATACGTCCAAAGTTGACGTGTATCTAAGCAGAGTTCTTTTGGTTCAACTAATTGAGATTCCTTGGTCCAACTCTTGAAAGACATTTTCTTGCAGAAAAACTCATTTGATCTGGGAAAGAGTTCCGTAGAAATCAATATCATTCACCATCCCTTACTCCCAACTGTAATTCAGATTTGGTTTATGTGTCATCTGAATCTTCAGCCTCTGATTCTAAGCAGGGCGCTTCCAAGAACTCTTATAATAAAAACCCAGATTTTTCTGTGAAAGTTTAACAGTTTTACTAAGCAACAAGCCAACTGTGATGTGGTAATAAGAAGTCACTTTTCTTGTGTTGAAACGGCAATGAACTCAACCCTGCTCTAAAGAATTGCAAGATTAAGGAAAAGAAGTTTCATTGCGTTTCGAATGTGACTGCAACTACAAAAACTATGTACGTCCTATGTTACTAAAAAATACCAAACAAGATTTCTTTTTATTAAACGGTTGGTACAAGTGGAGAGAGAATGTCGAGATTTCTTTAGTTCCGCTTAGTAGCCTTGTTAGACAGTAGTGTCAGTCAGTCAGTGTTTAGAAAACAATTTTTGGAATGTTAGTTCCTTAGACCATAATGATAATGCTCAGATTATTTTGACAGTAGATTCGGAAGATACCATGATGATGTGTCTTAACGCAATATGTAATGTATTGGTCTTAAAGATTGCATGAGCTAAACCACCAAGATGACTTTCCATATAAACACGGATGAGGTTAAGTCGTTTAAAAAATGCCAATATCTTTTATCACCTTTCATTATGAACATTCTAAACAGGCAGATAAATGAAATGTTGCATTTAAATGTAGTTGAGCCTTCCCATCGTGCATGGAATTTTCCAGAGTTCTTAGCAAAGAAAAAACTCTGTAAACATTTGTTTTAGTAGCCGTTCTTCAAATAAGGTCATCAAACATAGCGCTTATCTATTACCGGAATTTGACATCAAAAATGTGCAGAGGGATGTACACTTTATTTCCTCGATAGATTTAAAAAAAGGCATTCTGCTGCGTTTAGAAAGTAATATGCTCCCCAATGAACAGAATACTTTATAGGTACGTGTTCCTGGTAAGTCAAAATACTCAGTTCTCTTCCTTGGTCCAGAAGAACTACAGTTCCTTCGGAATTCACACGACTAAAAAATGTCTTTCAAATGAGCTAACAACACTACTGTCGAACGCGTTGGAATTTTTTTCCTTTAATCTGTTTAGATCACAAATCTGGAAAACCTTAAAATTAAGTCAAATCTATCCTACTCATCAAAGACTATCTTGAAAAGTACGGAAACAATTTTCAGGAAGCCTTTATACACAGCTAAACAATTTTTACAATTACATGCGGAATCTGTGCTCTTTGCTGAGACTACTGAATCTCAGTTTTGATGCCCCATATCAGTTTTTGCACAATCCGAGTTTCAATTCTGTAATGCTTGGTGCATTCACGCGTTTAGGCACAAAGGTAATGGCATTGTCTATATAAACTGAAAGATGTTCGCGCAGTGAGCTGTGACTAAATTCGGTCAAAACAGCGTAGTTATGGTACTGTTACAAATAAGTGACACGAGGTATTGTTTTAGATACTCTCTGTCCTACGAAATTTTTTTAATTGTTTCTTCGCTGAACTAAGATGAAATTTAGAAGCGACATTGGTAGATTGCCTGTCACACCAGAACGTTTTTAACTTTGTCTATAGAGATTGCAATTACAAAACTTTCTAATACCTCATCAGGTTTCGCAGGGTAGAACTAAAGGCCAGCCATAGTGGAAAAATCCGATCCATTTTGATATACGTCTCATTGTCCAAGATGAAGTAATAAGCGCCCTTCTGAGAAGCGAATTATCTGTTTCTTTATTTTCTTTGGCACCTTTTGCTTTTTGTAAGTCTTTAAGCTACTGTGCTGTTTTATTTGCCCCAGTATACTTTTCGATGTACCGTACTTTTTATCAACATGGCGTACCAATGTGGATCTGCTGGTCTTTTTTGGTTTCAGAACAGGCATTAGCTTCTGATCTCGGTTTATTTGAATGGTTACGGTTGTAACATTGTGTAGTTTTGTAAACATTGATTTCCTCGTTTTACACTATTGTGAAATCATAGAATAGTACGTCACAGCAAGATGTTTCCTGGTTTGGATACTGCAAGTAAAATATTTTTCTGAGAGTTAACTACTATGACTATTTACAATAAATTCAAAATCATTTTAATAACCGGTAAATCTTAGTTTCTTTGTAAGCCAGATATTGTGAGCTTTTCAATGCCAGGAAAATTCCAAAGCTTTTATAAAATTTTGATACTTTTGTTTGAGCCTTTAGTGACCTTTTTCTTAATTGATTTGTATATACTGTCATGCATTGACCTACGTTTTATCAAAACCAGCACTTTTATCAATTTCTTGGATTACAAAAAACAAGAAAATTAGTAGTGGGAGCATGTCATTATTCTTACGTCGGCGGCGGTGGTTTTATTTTTCTTTCATATGCATACACAAAAATTATAAAAACTGTGCTACATTTAAAGTTGTAAAAGAATTATACACACATTTTCAAATTAATCTCGTTCTTAATAAATGCGTTTTGTATGTACACGTCTGTTACATATTACGGTTAATTACTTCCAGTTCAATCACCTTTATTAAAATACAATCAATCTATTATGTTTTCATCTCTTGCGTTCAATTTTACATGACGGCGTTGTTTAAAAAAATGCGTTTGTAATTTATTGTTACTCATGTGATGGTTGCTTTAGGTCTAATGAAATCAAACTTACTATCAGAGCAATGGTCGTCGATGATAAATTAAAACACGCACATCAATTAACTTGACTTAATATGTCTTTAGACATTCCTTGTTTCATCTGAGATAATTATTTATAAAAGACTTTTGAGAAGAAACAGTTATAGAACTAAATACAACAAAACTAAAATGATTATAACAACATTATTGTACATGTATGTATTTTAAGAAAATAAATCATGCGAGTTCAATCCAAATCGAGAAAAAAAAGGTTTAAATACTTACGTAACGGTAAATTTATAGACTTATAAGGGAAACTTTTATTTAATAAAAGCCTTAAATAAAAATGTCTGGGGCATGACCCTTGATGACTGAAGTTAAACTATTAAGAAAAGAAATGTTTAAGAGTTACATAAGTTTGAAAGCATCTACGTGTGTATGTATATTAGATGCTGTACTAGTAAAACAGGAATAACTACAGGCTGGGAATTTTAAATCAAATTTTTATTCGAGGCTTATTTGTTTAGAAGTCAGTTCAATACACCAGCACAAGATTTATCTCAATCCTTCAAAATTTTTTTGAATTTTGTTGAAAAGCTGAGATAAGTCAAAAAACACTGATGGAAATGCATCCCTTCCAACTGCTTCTTGAGAACTAACAATGCATTTTAAGGACAGTTTTTTCAAACATCATTGGGGTTTTGTTTGACATGGAATTTTCTCTAAATTCTCTGCTTCAACAATCTGACATAAACAATGTCACTTATACAAAATGAACACTTAATTAAAATCTTCTAAACAACTTTTTGATAGCTTTAGATTGATTAATTCCATTAAACATAGCCCCATCCCCAAAGTGATAATGATCCTTGTAATGTTTCGTAGACATAGTCTATAGAGAGAATGAGCAATTAATAATGAAGTGCCAAACGAGAATAGTTAAAAGGAAAACTTTAGATAACTCATAAATTGCAAACGGAATTTACACAATTTAGGAAAGGCAAAACCAAAGAGAAATTAGGGTAGGTAGAAAGAAGAAACTGCGCAATTTAGAACATTGAAGCAGAGAAAGAAGGCAGATGACGAATAGAATTCTTAAGAATCCGTGTATATACAATTCAAGAACTGAACTCAGTAGACTCTTCAAGATTTGATATTAATTGTAAAAAGTGCCACTACATTCTGTAAAGACACTGAATAATTCAAAATGTTAGTTGATGTCATAAGTCTACAATATTAGTGTCTTTTTCAAATAAACCTTCTCGTTTCTTCCATTCCAGAGTAGCTCAATTAATTGCTTCTTAAGATTGGAGAACAAGCGCGCCCAAATGAGAAAATGTCCTTTATTCATTATCTAATTCTCAAAGATTACTTAAATATTGTTTAGACCTTCGTAGCTATGTCCTTTGTTATCCTCTAGATTGTTTTTGACTGGCCAAAACTAAGTTTGTTTCTATAAAAGTGGCGCGAGGAGTATTGTTTATATGCAATACTAACTAGTTTTTGCCACTCTTCATCTTAGGCCAATAACTAATGACAAGCGTCCACTTTGGGTAACCTTTTGTAGTTTTCGGTCTTTTCCTTGAAGAGAGCAACCAAGCATCTATGAAAGTTTCCCAACTCTTGTTTAGATCTTGTCTACTTCAATGTCCAAATAGTGACCACAGAAGGATATTGGTATTGATACAGGGGAATTGATTCGGCTTTGTGGCAAATTTCTTATCTTATAGTGGCGTACTTGATTTTAGGATTTACTACAATTTTAGAAATTTCTAATTGGTAGCACAATCAGTGGAACCAAATCTAAGATGAGTACTATATGTAAACTTCTATAGGTATATCCCTCCTTGTCATTTCCATCCCTCAATATTCTATAAAATTTACTTAAGAAGTTTGTCCGAAATGCAATATAAAATTACTTCTTGCTTTAGAGCTTTTCTTTTTCCAAGTTAATGTAATGGATGGGACGGTATTTTTGCTAAAAAATAGAGATACTTTCCTAGGCGTACTTATCTAAATGTTATCAATACTTATTCTGTATAACTTTTGGTTTATCAAATAAACAAGTAAAGCAAGTTTTGTTTCAGTCAAAGTCAAAATCATGAAGAAATCATCTATTTGGTTAATTCTTGCCCTATTTGAGTTAGGAATAAAAGAAACAGCAGCCGTCGTCTCAAAAATAACGAGCTATTGATGAAAGCATGCCAACCCAAAAATCACTGGCTCGACCTATCAAATATTAATTCTGCTGCAACTGCTTATGAAGCAACAGCTGCAAAAGTCTACTTAAGATGGACTTGCCACCGTTAGCCATCGAGTATTTCAAGTACTTTGAGTTCATCAGACGGTTTCTTGACCTGCTATCATGAGCAATTTACTGTAATTTATTTATTGTTTACTGTAAATATTTGCTTAGAAATTACCCATTCCTTCCGACGTCTGACAAGGACAGGACATCATCCCGCAACTCTACTTTAACCGCCTATGTAATACTTGTGCCCCTCACTCTTCCCCAGTTAATTTAGTTTGAATTTCGCTTGCAAATGACAACTACCAAAGAGAGTGATCTTCTAATAACGTAGAAAGTGACCAATTGCCGCACCTATACACACATACCAAAACCTTACTGATACCCAGTCGTAAGCACCCTTCTTCTGAAGAGACTCAAGACTAACAAATGGGCCTTCACAGATCCTATTTTTACTAACTTCTCACTATTTCCTTAACCACCTCTGCAACTGTCTACTATTTCTTCTTAGGATCATTAGCCAATGATAGGATGCTATCAACTTCCGCCTGGAAGACCGTGGTGAGTATGCCCAAGACAAATGGTAGAAGTTCTGACTTTCATATTTGTTTTGCAGCAGATTTATTAGATGCTTTACTTCTTAATAAATTATCAGTTGAGCTTTGTACGGTTTTATTGCTAGTTTTGCCCCTAACTGTGTCATCTTTTGAGAAAGTCCCAAGGGAACCACTGCAGTCTCCTGAATTCAACGATCATGTAAAGAAAAGTCTAGATTCTATAAAATGTTTCGACCTCTCTAATAGCACCACAATTATTATTAGTGCCCGAACTCAATCCAGTTCAAGAAGCAAAATTTGCCAAACAAATGGCTGCACAAAAATAATAATAGTTAATACAGTTTAAACATGGAATAGGCATTCTTGCTTTCTCTTGTTCTATTAATACATATTTCTAGGCTTCTTCTAGTTTTGGCACTCTTTAAACAAGCCATGGAAGTTATTAGAGAATATGATAGTTCTTTAAATGCAATAATAATTTGAGTCGCCCCACGTTGGGCGTCAATTTAAGGTAATCCGGTTTTTCAAATTATAATAAAATTAAATTCGTCTTTCTTACTAATAATAATGCAAACTTTAGATTATAGTTATGAAGCTAAATCTAACAAGTACAAGGTAGATTGATGTGCATGGATTATAATTAAATGCTGGTTAAACAATTCTTTACATACATAAATAAAAATTAGGTGGTTCCGCTATATTTCTCTTTTCCCTAACTATCTATTGTGTGCAATTTGGATATGCTGATAAATTTTCTTATCTATAGTTCAAATAAAAGATTACAGTCTAGAAGATTGTGTGTATACAGTTCTTCTGTCCCCAAATCCCCCACAAAATATTAATATGCCCACCAATCTCGCAATTTCCAAGTCAAAACCGTGTCGGCTCGGTATTTGAGCAGTTTCAGACGGTTAAAAAGGTTGTACTTGACTGTCCAAATGTGCAGGCCATATTCTTTGGAAGTAAGCAATCAATTACAGTTAATTAGCCATCGAAGGCATTATAGGAAGTTATTCCTTCTTTGTCAGCCAATGAAGGGTAATTTGGTGCACGCGCGCGAACGTGCCTTGGTGGTGAGTTAATGAAATGAGATGGAGCACATATAAAGTAAAATAAATGCAACGCTGCCTGTTATTGTTTTGATAGACCTTGTTACTGTCTAATGTCACATTTTAGCTATGTTGGTATATTGCCGTAATAATCAATAAACAAAGAAGACAGAAATATCAAACTGTACAGAAAGTGGCACTTAACGAGATAAAGTCTCAGTGTGAATTTTTTTTATAAAACACCCTGTACAATATTCAATAACTTAATAATGCAAAGACTATCTGAAAAACACTACAAAACAAATTATTTGAGACGCACTGTATATTTAAATAGTAATAAAATTAGTTATTGTGGGCTTGATATTTTGCATTGCATTTGAAATATTAAGATTACTTTCAGATGGAATGTTTAGTATTAATTAGAATTAAAAATAAAATAAAATAAATTAACATACAGAAGAATTAGATCTCGCTTGAGATTGGTTGGGTTGTAATGATAAATATTATTGCTCTACAAGAATTCACAATACAACATGGAACTTGGTCTATTAGTTTATGTTATCTTTGTAGAATGCCTATAGTACAAATTTTATTAATATCCAACAATTAATATTAAATTAACTTTCAGTAAATTAATACAACACCGTTCATACGAATTAATCCATATCGAGACTTTAGCTTTTGCTTGGGGAAGATCCCGCTCTCTCAATTATCAAAGATGTGGGTTCGAGTCCCATGCGAGCTCTATTTTTCCTTTTTTGCTATATGTGTGTCCATTATTAATTTAGGTATTGAAAAATTAATTTAATTTTAATTGTTGGATAGGTCATAACTCCAGATTTCATTAATTTTATTATTAACAGAATTAAAATTTATAATGCATAGAAATAATTCTTTTGAAATAAATTAAATTCAAATCAAATTACCTTATAAATAAATATACATCATAATTAAACTAAATATAATTTATGTCTTCCTTTTCACATGGAACTAATTACAAAACCGTACTCATTCAAGATATAAAAATTGTGATTTATTTAAAATTAGAAAATTAACCTTAAAGCAAACCACCCTGTATATATCATTTTTAATTTTATCGTATATATGTTTAATTTGCAAAAGAAAGGTTAATAACAACATATTAAGACGCAAACGAAAAAAGTTACAAAACTTATTTTTCTTTCATGGATTGCTACGACAAGATATCTTAAATATAAATTATGAACGTTAAAGAGTTTAGATTATTAAGTTGGATTTATTGTTATAATAAATCATGTACTCATACGGCAAGTAGTTAATTTAAATTGTGAATAAAAATACGTAAAAATAAAATAAGTTCATCTGCTGTTAGCTCTTAAGAGCGACTTTTTTACGTAAAAAATAGTAAATATGCTTAAGGATTTAATGAACTCAAAATAGGGTTTTTTTAAAATCCTTTCTGTAAAAATAAGATTTTTAAAGCTTCTGTACTAGGCAAAATAAATTTCAAAAGAGCTTTACTGCACGAGAAGTTGCCTAAATTAGATCTGTAACGCTTAAAATTTTTCAAGATGTTATGGAAGCAAATGGCAGGATGTTATTTTTAATCAGGTCGTAAACTTTAATTATTTTATCTACTACACTATAACAGTAATATAAAGATGTAATTATGAATGTTTGTAAAAGACCTTGTATTTTTAACTACTACCAAAGCAAGTATGTTTACAACTTGTACAGTAACATTATTGTAATATTTTAACAGTAGTGATTTGCTCAATGTTGTCCTGGCATTTACAATCTAATTTCCGAGGATACAGTTGCATTTTTTTAAAATTTCTCTGTCCATTAGCAAAAAAAATTCAAAGAATCTGCATTCACATACAAAGCGTTATAAAAAAAAATAATTTAGAATTTAGTAAAATTTTGTTTTTATTGTATTATCTCCCAGTTTTGTCTGCGCGTAGCGCAAGTACTGGGATTCGAAAAATTTGGGTTATGATCTTACGATATCATGTTTGAGTTTTTGTATTTATGTGTGGTATTCATTGATTAATTTGTATTTATTGATTACTTCTGCATACATTTATTGTGAGAAACAATCAGTTATAGTAAGCGCCATCTAGCCAATTCAATGTGTAGTATAATAGGGTAGGAAACTTTTATTGTAGGTAAATTGTATTTAATGTCAACGATTAAATAATTAATTATTAAACAAATAGGCAGAGTGAACATATAGAAGTCTAAAAAATCTTTAAATAAATAAATAATATTTTTTAATAACACCTACAACAGAAAATAACTCACTAAATTAAATTTTTAATTTTCATCAAGAACAAAGTAAGCATAAACTTGTATACTACATTGCTATCAACAAAAAAGTAATATACCGAGTTTATCATGCGCATAATAATAAAGTAATAAACGCGGTGCCTTTTTTTTGTTTTGTTTTCTATTTCTGTTATTTAACTAAAGAAAAGAAAAAGAAAAATTGTGACGTCATCTGCCGTTAAATTTCAAATTTGAAAGGTTGTGTTTTTGAGCTTTGTACTGTTACAGGATCGTATCTAAAGACTTAGAAACTTTAAGCTTAAAATCAGTAGTCATTATACAAGCGCGACCAACCTCAGAAAAGCCCTGAGTGGGTGTGTACAGGGGAGCTACATGTTGACCAAATACGCTCCCACCCAAAAATCTTTCGGCGGGAAATTTAAATAAAACTAAACATCACCAATAACATGTGATGGATTTAAGAATTAAAACAAAACATTTGCACAAAAAATTAAGCAATCGAAGAAGAAAAATAAATAATGTTTAAATGTCTATCTCCTTTAAATGTTTAACTTCAATTTGAAATAAAATTCAATTACAAAATGTTTTACAATGTAAGTGCATAAAGTCTCCATAGTTTTATAGAATGTACTAATTTGAAAATGCAGAATGCTTAAGTTTTCTGAGTCATTTTCTCACCTTGTAACTACTTACTGTTGTATCTGTATGTAAACATAATAATACATAACTTTTGTTATCATTAACAAGAAATAAAAAAAATTGATTGCTTAAACAATATTTTAATTTAAATCCAAATTTATCTTAATCAACAAACTTGTTTATTAAATGATCATATTAATCATCGCCATTTTCTGAACATTCACCATCTTCACTAGCCCAATTCTCGTTTGAAGAACAGTGAAACTTAAATTTTCCCGAAACTTCAGCAGTTAAACCATCAGCCTTCCACATATCTTCTCCAAGATGCTTTACAAGGTTACACTGCTTTTCCCAATCAGCTTGTTTAATTTTTGAAAATGCAGTTCTAACTAATTGCTCAATGTCACAACACTTTATTCATGGCAACTTTTCTCTTCACCATACTCCAAATGAATTCAATTAGATTCAAGTCCCATGAAATTTAGTTATGGGATATTGTTTTACTAACATTAAAAGTTTTCCTTTCGCATATCGGCTGTTGTTGGAATACCATTTGTTCCCAGCCATGATCGAATATCAACTTTTCGACTACTTCGTATGGGTAATTTATTTATTTGCATGCTGTGATTTGGTGTATCTGTAACGGTAACTTTTTTTTCACCGTTCCATGTTCGCTTGGATTAATTAAGGTGCACTGAATTTCGCAAATTAGTTATTGTAAATAGCGGGACACCAGGTAATACTCCCTTCCTTTGACTTGATTGCGGTCCGGTTGATACAACAAGGCTCTGTCGTTGGAAGGTAAGTTATAAACTCCCATCCAAGAAAGCTGGAATTTCTTTAGTCCATCTCCCTGATCTGTGTGCTCACCGTAGGCTTATATCTTCAACCGCCGCCATATAAAAATGTTAGAATTTTTTGTAAAAAATGAAATTTTATCCGAATGGTCTATTTTTGGTTTTTGATTCTAATTACACTGATAAACAATGATTTGGTTATTGGCATAAGAGAGAATGAATCATATAGGATTTTCCCCGTTGATTTCGAATCTGCCTTCAGAATTGTCCTATCACCCACCAATTTTTCACAATTTGCGTTTTTTGACTAAAATTACGTACAAATGGGGAATACTAGCTGTATGCTTATGCCCCAAGTGTACATATTCAGTATTTATGGTATTAATTAAATACAGTGAAATCTCTTTTGGGCGGACACCACAATCTGCCCGCTTAAAGGAGGAGTCTGTTTATGAGAAAAAAGAATTCTAACTAGTTAAAAATTGTCAGTTAGTGTAATTGATCGACATTGTTTGCTATTGAAATTAGTGCGCATATTTTCCGGGGCTTTTCTGAAGTTCGTCACGCTGTATATCATAGATACATACATAGTCCATGTAATTCCACATTTGTTTAAATTCATGTCTTAAATATGTTCAGCCAAAATTCTTTAAAGTTGAGCTAGAACGACAGTCACGTATTTTTCTAAAACTTTCTTGAGTCACAACAATTGAGAAAAAATTTCAAATTCCAAAAACTAAAAAATGTCAGAGACTTACAGATTCCTTGAAGCATTTCTTCCTGTAGATCATAGAGCTTTCTTTAATTTAATTTAACGAATCAATAGCACATATTTTTGCGCCTCACATATTATCCTTTTGCACAAAGTCAGACGAAGAGGTACATCCAAATAATAACATTGAGACTTCAAAAACAAAAAAGAAAAAAGGTAAATACTTGCTAAGTACTCTGATGTACCTCAGAAATTTTATTTTACTCAAAAGCGATACATCTTAAGAAAAAGACACATAAACTTTCTCTGCTAAATTGAAGAATTATCAATTAATAGCAAATAGCCTGCAGTATAACAACAATGAGAATTCTATTTCAATATTGCAAAAACGGTATCCTTTAAGACAAAAGTTTACCAGTATGTGGAACTAGGCTTTACCTTGACTCTAGAATTTGCTCTATGAATACTTAAGTTCATTTCTGAAAGAACCTTTAATAATTGACTAATACGTAATTAAATTTTATTATCAAATTTACTTACTAGACTTTAGGGATATTTTGTACTAGATTTCTTTATTCTTCTATTTCATCAATTAACTGTTGTTTAAACTTCTATGAAGTTACTTGTATTTTATTTTACTGTCAAAATATTTGAACAAGTTTGGATAAGTAATTTGTTTCTTAATTTAGTTTTATTTAATGACAATTAATTGGAAAAACATTCTTTCTGCGGTAGCAGAAGAGTGTGGCAAAGAATGAATGTACTTGACAAGAGTCATTAAATTATTAAACAATGGCATTCACAACTCATTTTTTTGTTACTGCTATTGTAGCCCAAAATATTGTTAAATCAACATCTGATTTATTTTTAAACATTTCCAGTTAGCTTATCAACTGCCATTCATAGTTGACTTAGTCAACATTTATGTCTAAATATAGAGACGAGTTCTTAAATTCAGATACAGCTAAAATACCACCCAAAAATACAATTCTAAAACTAAACATCTTAGTTGGTTTCTCTTCAGTAAAGGTCTGAAATTCTTTTAATTAATTAATTCTTCTGGAACTGTGAGCAAAATGTGTATAAACATCTCTTGTGAACTGATCAACTAAATTTGGCAGTTGGTAGATGGCCATTCAAGGTATACATAAATGTAAGGAATGACAGCTCTGCAATTCTACACTACAATATTAGGACAGATTTCTCTGCTTTTCTGTTTTACTCCTTGAAGAGTGTTACATCTCCCATAATCATACTAGCATTATCGACATTTAATCGATATTTAAACCAATGAGTAGATCAGCAAAGAAGGTGTACTTAAATGAGGTTGATGAATAAACGATATCACCATGTTTACGCCTTCCACATTTCTGGTTTCCTGAGATGTTCATGAGGTAAGATCACTCATGCATATGACAGTGTTGATAATCAAAGAATCTGCATCTTATTCGCCCTGATATACTTGACAAAAATCTTTCTTGGGGAAAGTGAACTGTTTGTTTATCAGTGCGAATGCGAAAGCGTTCTGAGCTTTTTGTGTTATTCTCACTCTCTTCTAGTGGGCAATCATCAGTGGTGTAAATAGAGGACGCAAAAGCCCGCAGTGCGGGGAGGTGCAAAGGATTGGGAGCCCCATAGTCGTTTACAGATATGAATTAAAAATAGCCATATAATTAGAAAAGTCTGAATAAGCGAAATTTTCACTGTCCAGTTCATTTGTTATATAAGTACTTACTTCCACATATTTAACAATACAATGTAGTATAAAGTGCGATTTTTTAAAAATATTATTATACATCATAAAATATTAAGAGGCTAACCATCAAAGACGACAGCTAAGTGTGTGCCACAATTGTTGTTGGCGATGGAGGTATAGAGTAGATTTTTCCCCTTTACACATTTTCTTTTCACATACTGTATAAAGCAAGAGTCGTGACTTTGTTCTTGTTTGAATGTCACCTTTTGAAAGCTGTTACTAACTATTCTTCATATTTCTCTCTTGCCAACTTTTTCATCTAAGTAACAATTAACTTTTTCTCCTCTTACTATTTCAGAACTAATGGATATCAAGAAATCAAGAGTGGGGAACTGAGAGTGCAGGTTAAACCATTGCCTCATCTTGTTGACATCTTCATTGTCATTTTATTATTAAATATATTGTGTAAGTGTACAATGCCAAAAATCCACCGCGTGAGGACAGAGTATGTAATGCCTCGACCACGGGTAAGACTTCCTGAACTCTTCATGCTTTTCATGAGCGTCCGCTCGATGGTCCCACTTTCCTGACTTCTCAACCTCGACGAGTTGAATCATCACTGTCACCATCTTCAGGTACTGGGCCCACAACTTAGCACGACCACGACTTTCAAGTGTGAAAAGAGCTTCGCTAAACTAGGCTGAGATAGCTAGACATCGTTCATTTCCATGAGCTCTCAAAATTTGTGACTGATCTTCAGTAGTGAGAAAATCAGTTATTGAATTGTTTCTAGAACTAACCCAACCGACACTAAGCGAGCTCGAGAGTATGCATTTTTATGCCACTTCCTGACATAATTTCACCAATTGAACGACATGAGCTGATGGAACCCATTCAGTTTAGCTACTACATTTTCCAACTGTGCATTGCTTACAAGAATGTCCCGAGCTTTGAGGTAGAGAGGTTGACCGTACATAACAAAACATTTTCTCTGGTTGAGGGATTTGCATCGATCACTCGTCAATTGAAGCGCTGTAAATATAGCATCATATTGACTAAAGTATTGGCAAGCACTCCACTTTTGAAAGTTGAAGCGGACTATCTTTGTGAGCCTGTTCCATAAACCCGTTCCAACCGAGATTCTAAAATTGTCAGAACACTCACCATACAGCCAAAGGAAATGATGTACACTTGGTTTAGTGTCTTCCAGAATGGGTCGAATACTGTTAACATCAGCAATCGTTATGATTTGAAGCCCAGTGTTTTCTTCTTTGTGGTAAACTTGCAGCTATACAAGACTGGGTCTTTCAACAACGTCGGCAGCTGAACATTTCTTGACTCATGAAACTTTAGTGTCATGACCCACAGCATGACGAGGAGTAAGGTACCTAGGCCATCAAGAATGTTGACATTAAAATCAGCGTTGTCAATGAATTGAGCAAAGCCACCCTCATCGACCACAGGTTTCTCAGGTTGCGAGATAGTGGACAATTGAAGCACACTAGTTTCTGTGTATGAGAAACAAATTCTAAGAGACTGCAAAAGATTAAGTCAGTTTTCAAATTGTTGCTAATTAAATGCTCTTGAAATTGGGTCGAAATGAATTGTTCAGTAAAACTGATAGTTTAAGAAATAAGTGGGCTTGTAGCAATTTTAGCGGTTTTTTGAAAAAATAGCCATTTTGTGAAAAGTTGTATCTCAGAAGCTACTAAACATACAGATCTCTTTCTGTGCTCGAATTATAGCAAATTTAGTGAACTTTAAAAAAGAAACTAAATACTTTTTGCGAAAAACGTTCAGTTTCCAAGGTATTCGGCAAAACTGAAAAAGTGCCAAAAATTAGCGGGTTTTTTTTGATAATTTTCATTATGTTTCCTGTTTTCATATTGTTGTTAAACGGTTTCTTCTTCTTGCTTCATCTGTCAGTGTCCGTTTTGTGGATAGCTTTGCTCACCTCTTTTCTAATAGTCTTGGCTAGGTGCATTTGTTTATCACATTCTAAACACATCTTGATTTATTTTATCCATTTATCACTTTTAGCATTGATCCTTCCTTGTTTGTTTGGGATGTTGTTTTAACTTCTGGTACTGTAGTCCTATTTAGGCTTCAAGTTTGAACCTTTATATTTTATTGTAGAATTTTT
>VTPC01090578.1:60895-73641 GCA_011009095.1 Ignelater luminosus
ACGTTCAAGGAAATGATAACCGCAACGAACTTACTGTTTGATATTTTCTATTTACCTAGAAAACTGTCTGTAACACACTCGCTGAGTTCGTCGACAAAGTTTGTGATTGGTCCTAGCAACTAGTTCGTGCACACACCACTATTTGAAAACGTTTAGTTGCTTTGCTCGCCCGAGTATTCTTTGGTTGCTATGTTTGGATACAAAGCAATCAACTGGTACGCGATATTATCTTTGAAAACCTTCAAGAAGATACTGAATTCAGATGGCGTAATTTGTTTCGATGTAGATCGCTTCGCAGATATGCGCTACGCGGCTACGTGATGTTTAAAACTACAGTGTTTCAACCTTTTCATTCCAAGGAGTTACAATCTTATTTTCAAGGTCCTTATGTGGTTACTAAAGTTCTTGACAACTATCGATATGTTGTATCTAACATTTTGCGACCCCCGAAAGTACTATATCATCCCGGATGAATTGATTAATTTGGATACCTCAGATCATTCAAATGAAGAAAGGACTGAGATGTCCTCATCGTCATGAAACGTATGTTTGTGTAGTAGTGATACTTTGTAGTACTTCAATTGACACCGGCTGGTATCTCAGGCGATTTAAAACAAAAGGTTGTTATCTCTAAGTTATCGTCGTGTCCTTCGCCGTGCAATGTCAAGGACCAATTCTAATTCATAAAGACGTTATTTTTAAAACAGTTTGTCTTTTTAGTTGCGTAGCTTGTTCTGAGAACTTAACGTAGGTGGTAGCATAACAAACTATAACAAACTTCTTTGAAAAACTCAAGCAAATGAAGCAAAACCCTTAACTATCACGAGAAACGTATTCAAAATGGTCTTTATAGACGACAGGCCATTTGTTACCGCTGAAATCACTTGCAATCAGATATGTAGTATTATGATGTCTTTGGATAACAAAATCTTACCATCCCTACCAATACATAAACATGAAATTGTTAAAAACTTTCCTTGACGGCCCATTCATTGAAAAATTAGAAGACTTACTTCACTTATGGTGAGCAATTCTTTTCGTAAACTTTTCCATGACCATGTTTTGTATCCGCTATTGAGTAAACCATATTATCTCACTAATTATAGGAATATTATTCTTACTACTAACTTTGCAAAACTGTAAATTAAAATTTGGATGGACTGTTTCAAACAATCCGTACAGTCAACATTGTAGGTCAGCACAATAACAAACGACGTCGCTACAGGCCAATACACATAAGTCATAAAATGCTGCATAGGTTCCTATCACCTTAGTCTGCAATCATCGTTGTCACCAAAACTCATCTCTGCCAGTATATCATGTCGACGCCTTCTAGTGCTGTTAGCATCTTCACCAACCGCCATCACAGCTTCTTCAACGTCGTTACTTCTAGCAACACGACACCAGAAACCACCTTTAACAATCATTGTCATCGCGCAGGACTGGTTGTTCCGATGCTGCGTGTTGTTGTTGATATTAATATGCTAATGGTGAGCAATAGAATCATATATCTTTGTCAATCAAATTGAAGTCCCCACAAACTAGAGCAATCATCATCAGTTTCTGAAATAGTTAAGTGGAAGTGGTTGCCATTATCAAGTATGTTAGCAAAATGCATTTAAATGTGGGAAGAATCCAAATGCTTTAGCTTGAACATTTTGACCGAATTACTGTTCCCATGTGCATATTGTACATATTGAGATAAAAGTTGGGCAAAATCGTAGTATCGGAGACCATTCATCAAGAATAGTTCACCGATCAAACAATTTTGATTGCGAAAGTGATCTTCCAATTGAAAAAACTCTGATTTTGCGCAGCTTATCCATACTATGTAGTAGCTGACATAATATAATTATGACGTCAGCTAAGAGAGAAGAAAATATTAGAGTGGGGACATCATTCATACCTATAGGTTTATTTCATAAGCCTTGATCATACATCACCATAACCACTAACGTGCCTTTGCCCTCCTACCAAGAAACGATTAAATCAGGACTGGAAGATTTGGTCAAAGAGGATTTTTCTTTCTTGCCCACGGTATTTGTCAACTTTTAGTTCATAGCGTACAATATTATACTCTCCAGCAAATTATGAAATAAAGGTGCTTAGCACTATTTATGCAATCAGGAACTGGAATGAGCAAAAGAGACAAGAGACAAATTTGTAGCTGGAAAATGTTGACGATATACTGCTGTAGCATTACCAAATGTACAAAACACTAAACCTGTATATTATGAACATTAGTGGCAATAAAGACAAATATGAAATCTAAAAAATAAAACAAACGTCATTAGCAATGTAAATAAGCAAAGAATTTTCTTCTTTTATCATTGAACAGTAAAATTTGTTTGACAGTCACCGACAATGATCTTTTTTTATTTAATTTCTAAAAGAACTATCATTGCAACATTGAGCTAATTAGATTTTGTTTATTTAGAAACAAATGTAAACTTTTTGCCTTTCATTGATGGACCTCAGTGTTTCTAATTCTTGTGGTAAGCAAGTTTGAAAATTATTTTTTTACCTGTAGAATCATTTAGAATTAAATTTAATTGTAGTAACATTTTGGTTTTCAAATTGCATTAATTTTAACACTAATTTCCATAATTTTGTACACTATACAGAATTGGCAACTAAAACAACATCAAAAGCAGATTCTCTATAATATAAAAAGGTTACTCGCCACTTGCACATGATACTATTTTTATTACAAAATGAAGTCATTTTAATTTTAAGCGTTAGTAAACAAATTCTTTTGCAAGTCAAAACTATATAGATACCCCTTTTTATGATTTTATCGCGTCTCATATATTAATTATTAGACTAGCATTACAATTTATTCTGACAGAACAACTCCAAATTAAAACAGTATTTTAGTAGATTTTTATATTTGTATATTTAATATTTGCAAATCATCTCATAAAATTTAATAAACCACTGAGTTTATATACAAAAAAATACATTTAGCTTAGCATTTGCGTGTTCAGAGGCGATATATTTTACCCATTTGTTTATATTTCTAAACATTTATGAGAATTCACACTGACAATTAACATTTTAAATCGCAACTATTTTCATTTTTTGATGTCTATATGCAAATTAACAGAATTAACAATCATTAATTATATTTATTAATAAATGTTTTGTTTACCATTTTATTAATCTCTAAGTTTTATTTTAATTAGATTTATAGTTAATATGAAAGATCTTAACAGATTTTTAACTGAATTAACCGGTTATTAGATTAACATTTTAATATAAATTAGTAGCAACTATGTAGTTTTTTACGAGCGACCAAATAAATTTTATAGTTTGCGGAATAGCGAATAGTCTGGCACGCATAATATGATACGTGAAATGTAAAATACTTATTAAGTAGTCAGAAATAACTGTGAATACAAGTATTTAAATGCTACCTATCGGGGTTTAACTTTGAAGTTTAGTTCGAGATTAGACTGATAATTATATCCACGGTTTTATAAATAAGAGTTTTTTTGTGCACTTTAATGTCTTAAAGGATTCGTAAATCACCTCAATTGACTTTGTCCCATTATAATAAATCTTTAAGGCCACCTGAGTCTAGACTGGGGAAAAAACAAAAACGTAAAGTATATCACATTTAGAATATCGCAATGAAGAATCCTTTGCTCAGTGTAATTTTATATATTTTAGAGATTTAAGTTTTTTGACATTTCTTTGCTAACTACTACAAAAGATATGTTGGTCGAATCTAAGGTCGTTTTTAGTTTGAAAACGAAACAATTTCGCGGTGAAATGGGGCAGCTCAAAAATGACTCAAATCTCGAAGTAATTATCGGTGCACGAATTGAACCCTTTCACCAAACCTATTATTTTGCATCATACTAACATCATTACGTAAATGATAGAATTAGGTTATAATTTTGACACTAAGAAAAGTTAAAACTAAACATGAATACCGTTAATAGACCTCTAGGGTAGGATGTACAATCAAAGGAAAAAAGACCAAAAAGGTTTCTAAGTATGAACCTGACTGTATCATCTTCTCATGATTCCCTAAAATCTCTGTAGAATATTCTTCATACTTCCTTGTTTGTACGCTCTGCCAAAAGGATTTGTCTCAAGATTAATATATGAAAGCACAGATTTATGAGTCAAGCTGCAAAAGACAGTGGAGAGAAAGCCCTTTGGTATAGAGTACAGACAGTTGGAAAACCATGAATCCAGGTGAGATCGACAAACTTGTTCTAGAATTTTGTAATTTCCTTTGAAATAATCTTTGTTGGGGAATAAATAAAAAAAACAAGGAAATAAAGGACAAAAATTTATAAAAAATCCTAAAATAATAAAAAAACAGAAAATTAAAACTAAGGTGCCAATTTCAAATAAAAGAACAACGGGAAATATCAGAGCTTGTGAGACCAATGCTCTATGAGCTACCCCGCCTCACCTGGTGTACGACCTAGTGTGAATTGTCGCCCAACGATGTGGTCAAATTTTTTAAACAAAGAAGATCCTACTCCCTGGAATATCAAAAAAATTTTCAACTCAATATCGACTACAATGAGAGAAGACAATACCGTAACAACCAAGTCGTCCATGCCCAAGCCACCTGAATACATACCTGTAGTCTGGTCTCCCAAACAGTAATGTCCCTCATCACCAACAACAAATGAAAACCGCACCCTGCCCTCGCCCGAGTTCACCATCACTGATCACGAAAGCCCAACTGTAACTGAGAGAAAAAACAAAGAAATCGTGTCCCTGTCCACCTACGAAGACTTGCTTCTTAAGGGAATTTACGAGTAAGATTAAGAAAATTCAATGCGTCTAACCATCTCTTAATTTATAAAGTCGAGCTTGCGACTTTATGCAAAACCCTAATGCAGAGCGGGTTGGCCGTTTACTGCGCCGTCAGCACGCCATAGAGCCTTGCAGCCTTGATTTCCAGAGCAAGCAACATCAAAACAAGAATGAAAGATTTTGATGCTTCAGAATCTAGGACCACAGCAGAAGGCAATTAACAAATCCCATCGCAATGACTCTGTTGTCTTACCAGGCAGTACCATCAGTTGCTTCGTCCTGCAACGAGCAAAATTAAGTCTCCAGCAACCTGGCAACCAAAAAAACCAGTAACGAATGCTGATGCTTAAGCAAAACAAAATCAATGCCTAGTCCCTACTGGAAGGGGAAGCTATCGGACTTTCGGTGGCGTCCATTACCACAACTACAACTTACATCAGCAAATTTAAACCAACAACACCATCACCGTTAGCATCTAAATTGAGCTATTGGCAGACACCAGATCACCCACTACATCCATAGTCCAATCGCCGGATACACTGTTGCAACTCAAAATTCTTGCCAAAGATCATGACCCGTCTATCTCCAGTACCCTTCCAATTCTGCATTCTGCATCCGCTACAAGCTAAAACGGTCTCAGAAGGCCTACAATTCTGGAATCCTTCCTGGAGTCCCAGAACATCATCATCAATATGTCTCTTCCTTTCTCTTCGAAATAAAAAAATGCGTGATACTCTACTACACTGCGAAAAGAAATAGAAATCCGTGTTACTTTCCAGAAACGTAGTCACCACAACAAGTTTCGCACCCATTTCGAACAAAGTGGGAAACCGAATGCAGAAATGTTATCTTCAACAGATCCAAATTCGGACAAAAAACGTCACCATCGTTCCACTAGAGCCAGTCAACAGAAAGCTGCGATGGAGTTTGCAACACCCAGCAAAAAATCGATATTTCCACCTAAAGAGCCATCGACTTGTTGCAACGCCTCGAAAAAGAGCTGCCAGAAGAAGACTGATAGAGAGGCTTTGTGAAAAACCATAGCACCAAAGATGGTCTTCCGTACTTCGATCCTAAGGAGAAGTTATACATTCCTGTGAAGTCCGTGAACAATCTCATTGGTCTACTTTTGATCCAGCATTAAGAAATTACGTCAAAAAATGTTTCCTGTATGTCAAGTACAAGTGGCGAGACTAATAATACGAGAGTATTAGTCTAGGCTCAATTCCCGATCGAAACCTTCACCAGATTTTTACAACACAATTTACAATTTCTTTTCTGAGAACAGTAACAAACCATGGTGATGCAGGAATTTTTAAAAAGTCCATGTTAAACGCGCACAACCTGAACAAACAAAAGCAGAACCGTCTGATATTCATCTGAAATCCTACAAAGAATATGGGGCACTTCAGGAAGATAAAAATGGGAAAAGTCGATTTTCTCAAATGTGCCGTTTTTATAGTAAACGGATGTAATGAAAATGAGAATAAAGAAGAGGAAGAATACTATCATAATATATTTGAAGAAGAAAACAACAGAAAATTAAATTTTTACAATAAACATGCGCATTATAGGAAATCTTTTGGATTTACTAAAGAGAATATTGCTAAAGCTATCAAAAGCACAGCGACTTGTGATGGTGTATGTATGTTTACGAGCCATTAAGAATACTAGTTGTAAAAAGATATTGATTATCACGGCCAATTTAATGCTCGATTATATTATTAGCTTTTAGCCAAGTCAGAACTACAGTATATTATAAAGATGATGATAAACAGATATCGATATCGGCAAGAAACATCAAATATATTACCTAGATTTAGATTAAAAACGGTAAGATCATTACCGGCTCATCTTTGACTAGCTGAATTTGGAAAATGGTCTAAACTAAAATCAAAAGGGAAAGGCTTTTTGTATTGTTCAAAGAAAGTACTTGAATATAATTGAATAAGCACCAAATTAGGACTGTCATCTTCGGAGTGGATCAATTGCAATCCAAGTTACGTTCCTCTGCAGAGCAGACTGAAGAAAGGTACACTTTGGCAAATAATATAGGCATTTTACTGTGAATTTTACTAACAATAAGTATAACCCAATTTGCTTGTTACTAATTACAAAATGAAAAAACTATTTTTTCATGTTTACTGAATTTTAATTAATTCCTTTTATACGGTGTTAATTTTAATTCAAAAGGAAACGGATAGACAAGAATAAATTTAAAGGTAATAAATTAATAAACAGCTAAACACTTAAAAGAGCAATTAATATCAGGTTTAGAATTAATTAGTTAAAAAATTTGTCAACGACATGGGACCCAAGAGACTTTATTATTTTACCATTAAAAAACTAGCGGGCATTGTTTTTACCGTTATTTTCTTTTTTATTATAATGGAGGTGTAAAATAAAAATTACTACGACTTTTTGAAAACATAAAATTGTATATTAATTTCTATTATTAAATAAATTAAAATTTCCCTAATTAATATTTATACATTTTTATTATTAATATAAAAATCGTCATCGATTTGTGAAATCCGATATATCTTTTGTAACATGTGTTAAACATAGACAATTAGGTAGAAGGTGTGATAATTTTTGAATCTTTTTGTTGTGATACGATTTGCATATTTATCTGCCTTTTTATTAGGTTGTTTTGCATAAAAGATTAAACATTTTATAGGAATAATTTGAAACTGCCAGTTCTTAAAAAGGAAAATTATTAAAGTGGATATTTTTAGAACATAAAAACAATTTTATGGTTTTTTAAATTTATCTAAATTAATTACAATCAAAGTAATAAAATTTAAGGGTTATACAAGACGTTAATCCGCTATCCTTGTTGACCCATTTCCTGAAGGTACTTGGATAGCAGGTAGGTAAATATTAGTACATTCTAGACAATATTTTCATAAAGGAGTAAAAAGATTTCAGTGCAGAATTAATCTTTTGATATAACAAACGTAAAACAATTTAAAACTTAACCTTGCTGGACCTCAATCTGTGTCAGGACTTCATTTATAGGAACAGTAACACTACTGTGGATTCTTGATAGTTAACTCTTAACAGTTTGTTTAATTGTTAAATTTTAGAATCAATCAATCTATTAAGTATTCTTTCTTTTGCAATCCATTATTACACTCAAGGTGGCCAACTAACTAATCAGGGCTTTTATAGAGTACTGGAGTTTTTACGTTACACCTTTCTTAGTTTTTAATCTGTACGTTCAAAATTAATTATTTTAGTGTTACTAATGGGGCATGCATTTTTCATTCATTTTGTTGAGTGTCTGTATATGCAAATGCACATCATTTATTTGGTGACCAAGATGGGATTTGAAACATAATTGAAAAATTAAATACAATAAATCTTCTTAACTTAAGCAAGAACAGCTTGAGTTGAAAAAGCTCAATACACGAATAAATGCTCAGACAATCCAGTCAGAACATGACAGTTACAAGCCACTAATGTTCTACCTTTATCAAAATCTATAAAAACTGTTTCAGCTATCAGTGACAGTTTTGAAGGCTTTTGATGTTTTCCTTCACATCATCTCGTGTCTGAATTTAGAATACCATAAAAACGTACTAGTATCCATAACCTCACAAGACGGATTTTTTTCAGACAGAAAAATCTTTGCAAATCTTTTTATCCAACCAGGATTGACTGAACCTGTCTGGGTTTCAACAATGGCAAGTCAAGCAAACAATTGTTGATGCAGCTATTAATTGACTACTAAAGAAGATTATTATTTTAAATCATTATATGACAAAAAACATGATCTTAGTATTAATATTTAGGAAAAAGGGTAAAGATACGGACAGGAGAGCCTAGAATTTTTCACTATCTTGCTTTTTAAGTTACCACGTCTAATATTCCAAAGATTCTCTAGACTAAGCATGCCTTTTTCTTCTAGACCAAAGTAACATGATTTTCAAGCTTTCTAGCACTTCGTCTTTATTATTAAAATAGTTATCTATCGCGACACTAGGTGTTGTGGTAATGGACTATAAAAATGAAAAAAAAAATTACATCGCCTGATCAACAATAGAAGGAAATGCATCATTGGAACTAGTTATATGAATTGTTGAATAGCGATTTGCCAAAATCGCCACAGAATTTCCACTAACAAAATGGCCAGTAGGTTGCTCTGTGATACACCAGTTGAAAGAAGGGAAATTGTTGAAATATTCCAAAGCCATAAAATGTCGATTTGCTTTAGCTTGGAGCAACTCGAGAAGGTAACTTAGAATATGAAGAGCGGAAAGGTTTTTAGGCCTGACGAAATTCTTCTCGAGGCCTTTAAGAAAGCAGCCAAACTAGATTAGGAATCGTTATTGGGCATTCCTAATGCTCTACTAAAAAATTGCAAGCTTTCCTATATATTTGAAAAAATGCTAAAGTAAATACCAATATCGAAACTTCTCTAATCTTAAAGACTAATAGTATGCATGCAATAGGATACGTTAAGTAAACTATATGAGTTCGTGACACGACGAAAACTTAAAATTAAAATAAAGAGAAATGCACGTACCTAGGAACACAAGCAATTTAACTGACTTAAAATGCTTTTTAGTGACTGTACTAAAAAATGACCGCGAGAGAGCTAGTCAGTGCGTAAATCTGTTCAATTTTTATAGACTTGTTGTGGTTAGCTTCCATTGTGCAATAATTTAATATTTTAGTAGAAAAGGAAATTTTATACAGAATCTTGACAAAGTTTTAAGAATTAATTTGATGGCACCGAACTTTCTAGTTCCCTATGATTTTATTCTATGAGGTGCCCTTGCAAAGAATTTGTGGTTAAAATATAAATCCAAAATGGCTTCTTATTTATTTATTGAGCTAAAAATGGTCTACTTTCGAGCAGCACACGTGTTGTACCTTAGAACGGAAAATTTTTTTAATGACTCCATAAGGCACAACACTTTCCCTAGAAGAAAAGGCGAGTTCTTCATGCTACAATTTAACTTTCTTAAGGGGCGCACTAGTTGGAACCAATATCCAAGAGCGTAAAGAATGTGATGTTCTCATTTCAGAGTAGACAAAACTACGTGGTAAAGAGGTACCTACATATTTACCCGAATTAAATGCGGGTTACCTAAGCAAAAGAGAGATTGAGACAGACAGCAACCACGAGCAAATATAAGTGCAGACATCCCATAGGATTCTGTTCTTGGACCCACGTCATGTAATCTATTTTGCTGACGATTTAGCGCTTGTAGTAACAGCAGACGCTAATTGACAAAAAGAATAATATCCTAAGCAATGTTACCAAATGGATGAGGCAACACCAGTTCCGAATTTCGCCGGAGAAAAGTGAGGCAATTACATATTATATTGAAGGGAAAATATGGCGACGGGATAATACCAGTGGCGGCTCGTGCTATTGTGCGGTGGTAGAGCCACGGTTTTGCGGTTCGATGTGAAGGAGGGGTATAAAAATCTTTAAGTACAACATTGCAAATTTTTTACTGTAGCTCTGTCTTCTTTATGGTAGGCGAGACTCAGCTACAGAGGCTGCAAAGGCTACAAAATCGCGAAATTCGTGTCATAAAAGGTCTAATAGACATACACCCAGGGCCAGCTGGAAGTTTTGCGGGGCCCAGGACAACAGCATTTTATAGAGCCCTTAAAATACAAAAAAGAAAAAAACACACTGCTTTTTCAAATTTTAAATATTTAGAAGAAATTAGAAATTTTATTTATTCTGAACTATCGATAAATAGAATTAATTCTTCCCAACAATAGCTGCCCCGCAAACCTGGCTCTTCAGCCGGCCCTGTATACACCAATTGAACACTTACATAATACTTTAAAATTCATACCGGTACGACAAAGAATTATTCAAAATCTTCTAATTTTTATTTATAAAGTTATTAAGAAAAAAGCATCAACATATTTCAATGACGTTTTTATACAAAATAATGAAACTAGAACGGCTAATGATCGAATAACATATGTTAGCAACAAAACTACAGGCGAATCAATTTTTGAAAAAGGAATTCAGATATTTAATAGTTGCCAGAAATGAACCCAATCTTAAACCGTTTAGAAATAACATTTAAGTGCTATGTCTTTAATGTCATTACTTTAATGTTTAGTGTATTCCAATTGTTATTATTGTGTACAATATTTTACTGATTTAACTTCAATTTTATATTTATTTTTATTATTATATATTCACACTTCACGTCATGTTTCAAAAAGGGAGTAGCGTAACTAATACAACGCACCCACACCGTGTATCGATGGTAACTGCAGGAGCCACTTGTAGTTTGGCTCAACCATTTCGCTAACTCCGAACACCCTCCCTCACCCTCCCTCATTCGCCAGCCATACTGAAGTCTATAACCGCTTAAAAGCATTGGAGCCACACTTTGACTGGCACCAAACTTTTATTTTTATCATTCAGTGTATCAGCGTATTTTATTTATAAAATAGCAATTTTTAATTTT
This sequence comes from Ignelater luminosus, assembly GCA_011009095.1. Taxonomy (NCBI): domain Eukaryota; kingdom Metazoa; phylum Arthropoda; class Insecta; order Coleoptera; family Elateridae; genus Ignelater; species Ignelater luminosus. Next base: position 72,133 of record VTPC01090578.1, read on the forward strand.
TAATCTCTTGTAAAGGTCAGATTTTAAGGGAGAAAATTTTAGGAGTGTAAATTATTTTTTTCAAATTGGAAAATGAAGTGTCTTTGTGGTGGTGCCATGGCTTGGCTTCTTATAACGGGCCGCCACTAGATAATATATACATTTCTACATGGCAACACAGTCTTAGAACCAAAGAAAGAAGTAAAACACATGGGGATTATCCTAGATCCACGCGGGACGTACGGTACTCACATAGATGTGAAAGCTCGAAAGGCCAAAGACAGACGTGCTAGCAGTACGCTACTCATGCCTAACATAAAAGGATCAAATAGCTGTAAGAGATCAGTGCAGCGTGGAGTAATTAATTCTATACTGCTTGATGAAATGTGTATTGTGTATGGTACCCTGCTAGAGAAATAAGAAGACATAAGGAAAGACAGGAAAAGATCCTAAAAATTAGCTTGTTGAGAGTGGGGATGGGATATAAGATCGCATTCGCTGTAGTGCAAACACTTCAACGAACGGAGAGACATAATATTTAATATCTGGGCGTGGCTTAACAGCGTACTGGTTAACATAGGTACTGACCGGTCATAAGTCCATTTGAGTGTATACTAAGAGGATAGGAAAATATGATGAACACGCGCATGTACCGCGACAGATGGTCTCTTCTACGAAGCAACTAGGGCAATATCAAACCATAACTGGATGTATGACGAACGTATTTCAAAAGGAATTGGAATATAGTAGTTTTAACAAACAGAAGAAAAAAGAAGAAAAGAGCGAGACGAGAAAGACAAATTTAAGAGATACCATGAACGACATGAGGTGAATAAAGACTGCCAGTTGCACCACAGTAATCGCAATTTTTGACGGTCTCATGTATGATATGTGGCAAAGAGAGGAGTTTGCCCTTTAAAAAAGAAGGTACTGTGGTAATATGACGTCCACGATTGATGCCCTGCCATCTAGCACGTAATTTCCTGTTTTTGTTTTGGGTTGTATTTTTGAAATCTTTAGATTATATATGTTATAGTCTGCTGGTCTTTTTAAAATTTATGAAAATATTCTGCAAAAGCTAGAGAAATTCGTAACTGGTCTAAAGACTTTTTTACTTAGCCTTCTATTAGAAAATATGCATATTATGCTTGTTTGGTACAATTTACGAAATTTGGCTTTTGACCTTCCTTTCACAAGCAAAACGGACATAGCTATACTCACTATTTTAGAAGCCCCTACTATAGCTAAAGAGATTTCGAGTTAAACGGGTATATAACGGGACTGAGCTTTCATAGATTGATACATGTCAAAATGGCGAGTGACGTGTGAAATGTTAAAAGAGAATTATGGGGAGGAATATTTCTCTCGTGTCCATATTTTCAAATGACACTAAAGGTTTCGGGAAGATCGAGAAGAAGCAAAGTCTACCGGAGATGCTAATATCTAGAAGTTTTGATATCATTGTATCTAAGATAAAAAAGGTTTATGTGGTGTCACGCATACACGTAACATCCTGTATAATTAACTGCC
>VTPC01090578.1:86056-103735 GCA_011009095.1 Ignelater luminosus
CAAAACAAAGCGATTAACAACTTTAAATAATTGTTATAGCAAAATAAATTATTCAATATACCTTTACTTTGTTTTGTTGAGGTTTCAAACCTCAATTTGAAAATATGTAAATAATTTTGTTAAGATACTCGCACCTTGGTTTTTTCTCTGTTATACTCACAACAACCTTTGAATGTTTGCAATAAAAAATTCCGTGGGAATCTTACTCATCGTTATGTATAATAATAGAATCAAATCGTACTGTTATTTTGTGCATTTTACAATACGATTTAAAATTGATAACATTTACAATATTTGCAAAAGTGGCGTGGGTGGTTTTTTATAGCCATTCTGTTGGAAACTTGCTACATATTTATTTAAATTGTAGGTGAGAGTCTTTTATTGTCGACTTTCAATTTTATTATCAAACATTCTGGTTAAATTACTGATTTTTCATTTTAAAAATATGCTAATCTTACCGTTGCTGCCTTTTGCTGTCCGTTTTGCAACTGGCCCTGTTTTTAGACCTAATGAACTGCATCCTTGTTCACAGTTAGAAGAGAGGTGCAATACCCCTCTTATTGTCTGTCTCTATCACAACACACAATATGATAATAAAAATAAAGTCCACACACACGACAAGAAGTCTGGTACATTTCACACTTGTTTAAGAGTCGCGGAACTAGGCGGGCCGCGCGACTCGCCGCTCTTGAACCTGACGATGATGTAAGATGGCTCATGCACCTGAGACACCGCGAACCTCGTGGTGGTTGTGGGATACAACTCCGTTGGGATTACGAACCATATAAACATATACACATACAAACACGCTTGGTAATAATATTATGTGGGTTGGGTTGGTTTTGTTGCTTCGACGGCGATTTCTGGTTCAGTTTTTGCTATTTGAAAATCGGTGAAGCCTTGTGCACGATTTTTTTTCTTTTACTTTTTTTCTTTTAATGGTCGCGAGAGTGTAGTAGAATTTATCAGATTTGTTTCTGAAAAACCCACGCATTCTGTACAATTCTACTACAATGACTTCAAACTGGTTTTGTTCTTTGAATGTGTAAAATCTACTATTGCTAATTTAAAAATAGAACATTCTGGAGCAAATGCAAATGTACTTAATAAATATTTAAATTTTATATTTCTTGTTGTTAAAACAGAAAAATTCCTACATAGCGCATGTTAGTTGCATACTATTTATAGACCACAGTACTTTCATCTTATTGCTAAAGGCCATTCGGGTCTAACTATAACAATATTTAAAATAAAAATAAAAATTGCAAAATGTTTTTTTTTAGGTTGAAACACCGATTCTGGCCCAGTCTTTATATTTAGACGTTTTTGATCTCAAAACCAATTTTGAGTCTTTAGATGCTATCATAATATTGTTAGAACTTTTGGGCCCTGCAATAATCTTTAACACCTCCAACAAATACGCCTCAGACCAACCCTGCTTACAGGAACCTGACATTTTATTAGTCCGTTCTCGAAGCAATTAAAATCTCTACAAAAACTCTTTTGGCCTCTTGAAGGTATTTCTATTCTTTCCAAATTGCTTCAAGATGTTTTCAGAGTACTTTAAAGGCATTTCACAACTTTTGCATATAGGCTTCATTATCAAGACAATCTTGAGACAATTTGAGTTTTCTTACTAAGCAAGATAGTGGAAGTCTTTCCTTTCCAAGTGAAAATTGCTAAATTTGTAACCTAACTAGTTATCTGAGTTGAAAATATTTTTTTCCATCTAACATAAAGGTACTAATACGTAAATATTTTTGTTGTTTTTGCTTTTCGGTAGTTTTCAATACATCGTTTCCGTTCTTACAGATTTTCATTCAAGGATCAGAAAAAATCTCTCTGTCCCTTTAAGAGTTTTCGCTTTCTTAGTCTTCGTGCTGATATTTACGATTCAAGCTAAATGGTGCCAAAATACTAAGTTCAAACTGTATCTGGATAGGCTCAAAAAATACAAAACTTTTAACTTTTCTAGGATTATGCTACTAATGATTTTTGATTGTAATATTCATTCAGTTTGTCTTTGTAAGCTCAGTATGATTATTTTTATCTTAATTAAAGCGTTGAAGCAAAATACGGTAAATAATAATAATAAGACAATTTGTTAGTTCAAGATTCTTTTCAATCAATCATGCAATAACTTTCTGAATGTATGCTGTATCGTGGTTGTGTAGCCCAATGGCTTCGAAAAAATGAATTCAGTTTAGATGCTTTGTATTTTCCGTTGCACTTAAAGAAAATACGATCGCTTGTTGAGGATGAGTCTTTATTTGTCTACATAGCCTAGAAACAGTGTCTGATGCTAGCAGTGATAATATTAGATGATGGTAAGCAGAACGATTTATTGTGATTTTTATAGATAGTATAATAGATATAAATAAAGGGTTTTCCAATAAGAGGTGTTATTTTGATATTCAAAGAAAAGTGCCATTTTTTAATATAAATGATCGGATGTTTATTTCATTATAAAGAGGAAGGTATGCCGTTAATAGTGGAAAATAACATCAGGCAAATGACCACCACGACCACGCTTACAGGACAATATCCTTTTCATGAAATTTTCCATAACCAAATCGCAAAGTGGCTGCCCTATGTCCTCGATAGCCTCACGAATTCCATCTTTGAGGTCTTGAATCGACGCTGGGCTGTTGGCGTAGACCTTCTCTTTCACGTGGCCCCAAAGAAAGAAGTCGCAAGGTGTTAAATCACAAGATCTCGGTGGCCAATTGTGATCACCTCTTCGAGAGATAACACGGTCCGGAAACTTTTTCCGTAAAAGATCAATGGTTTCGTTGCTTGTGTGGCACGTAGCGCCGTCTTGTTGAAAGTAAACGTTGTCCAGATCAATACCATCCAATTCCGGCCATAAAAAATCGTTAATCATCTCTCGATAGCGCAATCCAGTCACCGTAACTGTTGCTCCAGCCTCATTTTCGAAAAAGTAAGGTCCAATGACTCCGCCGGACCATAAACCGCACCAAACAGTCACACGTTGAGGATAGAGAGACTTTTCAACAATAACTCTTGGATTTTCTGAGCCCCAGATCCGACAATTTTGCTTGTTGACGAAGCCACCGAGGTGGAAATGGGCCTCATCACTCAAGATGAGTTTTCGATGGAATTCTGGATCATTTTCATGCATTTCAACGACCCAATCAGCAAAGACACGACGTTGTTGATGATCGGCCGGCTTGAGTTCTTGTGTTAACTGGACTTTATAAGCCTTAAGACCCAAATCTTTATGCAAAATACGGTGTAATGACGTTTGTGGAATGGCTAATTCCAAAGAACGACGAGGAATGGACAAACCTGGGTTTTCTTTAACACTTTCGGCTACAACAGCAATATTCTCGGCTGTTCTTGAGCGACGTGCACGGGTTTTATTCTTCACATCACTAACTTGTCCCAAGAGCTCGAATTTTTTCACCAATTTCTGTATTGCGGTCCGACAAGGTGCTTCACGGTGACCCAAAAATGTTCGAGTTTTACGAACCGTCTCTGCCAAATTTTCACCATTTTTATAGTGAATTTTAATAATTTCAATGCGTTGTTGAAGCGTGTATCGTTCCATATTTATTAATGGCGTAGTTTCTACTTGTCAAATGTCAAAAAATGATAGCTTCAAAAGTGACATCTACCGAAATAGCGGGCTATTCAAAATAACACCTCTTATTGGAAAACCCTTTAGTATACATAAAACTATTTTCACATTTTCATACTTTAGAATTGCGATAAGTCTGAACTACTTAGTAACCAAAAGATTGTAAAATGTCAGAATGTATGAACAATCCCCCACAAGTGATTTTTCATCAAACCAGTCTGATATCAAAAAATGCAATGCTTTCAAAATGATCAGTAAAACACTTAGAATTTGGAACTAAAGTCTGTCTATATGAACAGAAAATTAGACCTCAAACAACTCAAAAGTTGCTTTATTAAGAAGACTACTAGAACCTTACAAAATAAAACCGAGCTTATCATAGAGGTAGAGAAGGTCTTGTATCATAAAGAATTTCTTATTGTGATGTAGAAAGACTTCAGCATCTCCAGAACTAAGAATGGTAGAACACAACATACAAAAAGCTGCGTGCAATGAATGCCCATAGCTATCATTTTGTGGCGGCTATTAAATGAAGAATCTTGCCCACTCAAGTCAGTTGTAGCAGCTATCATCTTTAAATATATGTAAAGAAGGTAATTTGAATAACTAAACTTTTGCGTTAAAGATAAAGTCGGAAAAGCCTACCTAAATACAGTGAGATCGAGCTACCAACAAGGATCATTATCTACAAGCCAGATGCCACAACGGTGTGACTTTACAGATTTCTGCAAAAATATTAATTAAAGTACTATTCAGTCTGTTGAGTTTGTGTTTATGTGGTGTCCTAGAGTATATGTGGTGTCTTTCCAGTGTTTTCTCTAACAGTTTTACGGAACTTTTTAATTAAATTCTGAAACCTGTTAGTTGCTGCGTTTGGTTATTGCAATCTTACAAGTTCATCAATTTTAAATATTTTAATGAAACTGTTTGCGTTTTGGGACCATTTTGGACCGTTTTCCGGTATTTCCCAGCATTTTCTGGTTTATATTTATATTCCTTTTTTGTTTTTCAGAATGGTAATTATCGATATTAAACACCAATACAGTGAGTTAATATAGGAAATCTAAATTCAATCTTTTGCAAGAATTATAAATATTTGCAATAATTATACAGTGCATTTACTAAAAAATCACCAAGACAATTTCTGTCATCATTAAATTGCTAAAACACAATTACTCCAACAACCTACGAATTTTTTTTGAATTTTCCAATTATAAATTTCTTAACTTGCTTGATGTGATAATAAAGTTAATAAATTTACTGATGCAATAAGTAGAAATGTCTATATTTATTTGAATTTTAAAAATAAAAAATTTGCTTTTAGCATTTTCATTTAATAATAAAGTGAACAAACCTTATTAATGCACACATTGGTGCGGTTTTTCTTCTTATCCTAGCGTTGAAGTCTCCGCTCGATTTTGATGTATGGGTCCTCATCGTCGGTACCGTTTGTAGTTTTACGTTAAAGTCGTTTTGTATTGTTTAATTATTTGATGAAGTATTCTCGTAAAATTAATATTCACAACTAAAACCGAAACGAAACGAGCAAAGCCATGTTCTACAGAGGGAGGAAAAAGCAAACAAAAATTTCAAAAGAATTTTTTATAGCTCATATAATTTTTTTTAGTTACTTATTGGAAGGATAAGGTTCAAGGCTATCTGTTCAATTTTTTAAGAAACGAAAGTAACATAAATAAATCACTTTTAAAACTGCTATTTAATAAAAGGGTTGTCTAAGTATAATATTCAATCATTAAAACCTACTAATGGAAAATTTATATTAGTCAAAGTGTAAATTCCCAATTGTCATTTTAAGAAGTTCCATAAAAGGAACCTGAAACAAAATTTTATATTCATCAATACCGAAAATGACCGTTAACGTTTTTATTGTTTAACATTTGTAAGAGGTCTATAACTCTTACAAAATGCTTTCTAATGAAGACAAAAAAACAATTGCATGGACATTACCGTCACTTGCAAAATAGTGCAAAGTGGGCGTTTGAACTATAAAAATTTTAATTTTATTGAATGACCATTATGGCACGTAGTGTAGGTGGTAAAAACATAACTTGTTGGTCTGAAGTCTCAAATTTCAATCTAGAAGTTTTACTGGTAGGTTATAAAAGGTAAATTAAAAACAAGCCCAACAGGTTTCAGTATGTAATAAACGGAAGCTAATTTTTAAAATGATTGTTTTAAAAGCTTTGTCTACAAAGAGATTTACTATGTATTTTACAATTACCATAATAAAATATTTTTTTTCTTGTAATTTTATGTATGGAACTAAGGAAAATATTTGCACTTGTTTAAGAAAATGTTGCTCTTTCAGGTACGTTAAAATACGAGAAGTGTGAAAGGAATTTCAAAAACGTTTAGGTATGAAATGTGCAAATTGTGTTACATTATTGCTATTGATTGGATTTGTTATTAATATGTTAAGGACCTTAAACAATTTTTGTAAGTTATCAAAATTAACTTGCTATCACTTATTAAAACTAGAATAATTAATTACGAGCTTTCTGAAAACTCAAGAACGAATTATCTTATTTATTTTATCTTCATCGGTTACCAGGAAAATCCGTAAGTCAACGTTATGCTATCTTTTCAATTTATTGTTATTTTTTCTTTTGTATGGATTTTTTCCAAGGTAGTACATAAATGTAAATTAAACAGATAAGTCAAGGATGAATGAATTTTCTTATAATTAATCGTCCCATATCGAACTAGGCCCACCAGAAACCAAGAGTATTATCCAGAAGGTAAAGGTACTAACACAATATTTTGTAAATTTTAGATTGCTGAGGATGGCCAAAGACTAAGAAGGCTGAAACATAGATATTTATGTAGTGATAATAATAGAAATAAATGAATAACAAAAGGCCAAGAAACTTAACACGGCAAAGTTGCTATACAATTGCTGGTTCCTAAAACTAGACTTTTGATGTTCAAATGGATTACTGGAAATACTTATCGTTTATAGTCTAGCCACTAATATATAACAGTTGGGACGTACGAATATGGTGAATAATGAAAAATACAAAAAACTTAATGGTGAACCTGTTTATTGCAAACCATATAAAGCAAGTGCCAAAAAATGAGAAAAATAAAGGAAATAATCGATCAAGATTAGTAGTAAACTTTAGAAAGTTAAACTACCAAGCAAACATCTTTATTGCCAAATATAGAGGAAAATTTGAGTGCCCTTAGTAACAGTTAAATGTATATCGTGCTTGAGCTAGCGCATAGAATTCTTACAAACAGAAGACAACCTTTCTAACATCTGACTTATTTCTTAAAGTTTATGCAAAAAGTCCTAGTTCCACTGTGAAATAAGGTGGTTTGGTTTTTATATCAGCAAATGAATAGAAAGGCATGGAGTCCAAGATTATTAAAGTATTAAAAGTACTTTGAAAAGCTTGGCTAACACTAAATTCAGTTAAGTGTGTATTTATTATAGCAATGTAGAATATTTGGGATTGCAAATCTCAGTCAGGAATATTGAGCTAAAAAATGTTAAAATTAATGAAAGAATTCCCAAAAACGTAAAATCAACATGAAATGAGATCTTTCGGTTTATTGAGCTTCTTCCAAAAGTTCATAAAGGAAACAGCGATACTGCTATGTGATTTGTTGAAGAAGGAAAAAGGTTTAAGTGGACAGGAGAAGAAAATAGGTCCTTTATAGATTTAAAGAATATGCTGACGTCGCGGCCGTTCTTGAAGAGCTTTTATCCTAAAGCCGAAAAAACGCAACTGCACGCTGATGCTAAGTTAAAAGTTTTGGTAACTTATATTCATGTAGAAAGATGACTGTCTAGGAGCAAAAATAGTCTCGACGTGGAACGACGGTGCCGCGCCATAGATCGGTATCACTTTACGTGTCTATGAACAGCTACATTACACTATTCATCAATTTGATAAGAATAGAGATTACAAATTGTGGTAAAGCATGTAATTGGTTTAACTTTGGAAATAAAAGTTTGTTGATTAGAAGTTGAAATTAATTAAACAAGATGGAATCACTTGGATCAAATGATTGCAGCAAATTGAATCACTTTGGTGGATATGTTCCTCGTCGAGAAATGATATCTCTTGTGGTCATGGACGTAGTAACTTAGAATCTTTGGAGTGGTTTTGTCATGGTCAAGATAGGATAGGTGTAATGCTTTTAATCTTAATGCTTGATTGAAGCTCTATAATTCCTGCGATTCTCTATATTCTTCGTCTTTCATATTTTTGTTGTTGGAGTTCCTTGTAAGTTTAAAAAACCATATGGTGTGAGTGAAAGGTTTAAGGATCCAGCTTTCATCAAATGAAGAACCATATACGATTGTGCTTGTCATTTCTCTTGGGTTAGTGTCGATTCTTTTTGTGTTGGTGACAGGAACTGATGACAGTGATAACGATGTTGATGACTGACGCAGAGAGGAAAATGCCGTAGCGTGCGTTAGCATCTTTTCCTCTCTTCTAATGAAGAAGAGCTTTTTAGTAATGGACCAACTGCAGGGAGGCAGTTTGCTTTTATTTAAAGAACTGTTATCTCTTGCAATGTTGTTGATGGGCAGCGTTGCCGGATTTCTTACGTTGCTGAACAAAGCGTTTCTTCATACAGTATTGTTCCAGATTTACATTGTGGCATTAGATACTGCATTAGTTGCGTCATTGATACATAATACAAATATGTTTTCAACTAAATCGAATGTCTTAAGGAGAAAATTGAATACAAAAATTGAACAATAACGCAGGAAAACTGCATCTGATTTATGCATAGGCCACCGACAATCATTAAGGAACTAAGCTTCACTTTGAAGCAATTTAAAGAGTTCTGTTGAGAGCAGGGTGTAAAGCACATTTTGAACTCCCTAAGACAAGCCCAGACTAACAGCAAGGGTAAACCAAACAGTTCTGTCTATGATTACAGCCGCACTGAAAGATCCGGATTACGAAGATTGGTACAAAAAGAGAGAACGTACAAGAAGAAGTTCGAAAAGTTACAGAGGAAAAACACAAAAATTACAAAACACGTTATGACAAGAATAAATAAAAAAATATTGAATAAGTAGAAAGAAATATTAGTAGGTTGTCACAGTCAAAACTGAATCCAAAATACCGAGGTCTTTTAACCTGAACTCGTACTGTGCAACTAACTTACCTACATTTGAAAATAGAGAAGAGATTAACAAGTCGTGTTAACCAGTTAAATATTATGGACTTCTCGGAAACAGCACTTCAATGAAAAAGAGGAGTAACAACGAAGAAAGTGAATTAAACCAGTACATCAGAGAAAAAGAAATCTAAGAAGAAGAGAAGGATGTTACTATATTTTTGGTGGTCCTACAGCCTTGTCTGTTTTAAATTATCATTACTCGTTGCAATTCAGGTTCACTCTCTCTTAGGGGTGACAGAAGCACACGGCACGCAATTTGGTAGACATCCCCATCATGCTATGCTCTCCTGGTGCTTTCCTTTACCAAACGTATTTCGGAACGAGATATTAGTAGATTTCCTGACTGCCAAAATCCCTTCCTTGCCACAAGTACCGCTTTGTACGAAATACTACAACAACGCCATCGTTATAACGTCATGGCAACTTTGGAAACTCCATCAATCTATCGAATCTTTTTTTAAACCACTAAAATGCTTTTCTTACATCATTGAAGAAAATGGACAGCTTTTTGACTTTTTGAATTTTGCATTCGATTAACAGAAACAGCTGTGATTGTATTTTTTTTTGCAAGATGTATTATTTTCGAGTAACACTGTATTTTCCAGATTCTTATTGTAATTAAAGGAACTTTTGGGTTAAATTTTTAATTTAATTTTAGAACGCAATACTGCTTAAATTACAGCTAGAAAAGAATTTTAAAAAATTAAATTACAAGCACTAGATGATTCGACTGCACTGACTTATCGATTATTAACTATAGAACCAAACTGTTAAGATACAAAATACGATTTGTAAACAATACTTTCCATAGGAAAACATCAATTTATTTTATTGAGCTTGATACACACATAACTGATCAGCAAAATAGTTTCTTGAACTGTTATTTTGCCTAAGAATTTTAATTGAATTATGTATTTCGCACATTGAGCTCACCTTTTCTTTCAAAATTAAGCACCGGCGCGGCGGTGGCGCGGTGATGAGTGAAATCACCAAACGGATTTTATGGCCTGCAGCTAACGACTTGCAGCATAACAAACTTCTCACAAGTTAAAATCGGCGAATTGCATGAATAATAAGCTTGCCAAGTTGGTAATTAAAAGTCAGCTTTTTGCAAATATTTTTTCGGATTACTTTTTATAATACCTGAAGAAAAATAAAGTGAAATTGAATTTAAACTCATCTTTTCTAATAAGCTTGTTATATCCATATATGGTTTATCGTTAGTCATTGGAAATCCTTCTTTGAAATATAGAAAAAAGACAAATGTTAAATAGCTTTTGTTTAGATATTAAAATTATCAATAAATAATAAATATGTTACAAACCGTTAGAATTGCATACATTTGCTTAAAAAAAAATTATTCCTACACTTTTTATCCAGAAAAAAACAACTTTCGCTCCTTAAGAAAAACCAGGAAAATATATCATATTCAAAAACAACTGTTAAATACATGTAAAATCTGATAAATTTGGTTTCTTATAATGTTAAGTAGAAGTTGTAATAAATTATGTGTGTTACTGACCAACAGAAAAAAAAGAATTCTTGAACTTGTTCTTTGCTTCCTACTCAATCATCAATGATTTATCATTAATTATTATTTATTGTATATACAGAGTGTATATGCTAAGTTCTTTGCATAATTTACAGTTTAATGTTAGTGATTAAAATGTTTTTTCTGTGACAAATTTCCCAAAAAATGTTATTGTAGTTACTTTGTAAAAATATAATTACCTGTCTGTTATCATATTAGATAGTTAGTTACAAAATCACTGACATTACCTTACTGGTCATTTTTTAAAAACACCTTGTATAATATATGATAATGAATATTAGCAGCTGTGCTGACAGTTGTCCAATATTTTCTAGGAAATTAAAATTTCTTTTATAATAATTGTTTATAGGAAATTTAAAAAAAACTTGCTAGCCTGACTTCTTTGCCACATGTTATTGTAACTTTGACGTCATGTCAGTTAAATCCGTTTCTTTTTTCTTTCTAATCTGGTTTTTGTTTGATAGATTCTGTTAATGTTTTAATGTGGAATTGGCAATGAAGGATTGTTCGTTCTGATGGACAGTACATAGTTGGTTAAAGAGTCCTATATTGTCCTTCAATCTTACCTAAGTATAGTTATCTACCTATTCAAATATTATTTGACATTCTAGGTTAAGTTTAATATTAAATTGTCGAAATTTTGTTTTAAGACTTTTGAAAAAACAAAAGCTTAATACTGTAAAACTTCAAAAACTTGTTTTGAACCATTTCCATATGTCCTTAAGATTCATTGTTAAAATTAAAATCGGATTTATTAGATTGCAGTAGTCAAAGTAGGCATTTCAAAATGATAATTATAAATTAAAATATTTGCGAAGAACACTTGCACATAGTACGGATCATGGCCCGCTTCGACTTCGTTTTTTTTCCGATCGCACGGTATAATCAATCACATGTCATACCTAGAAGAGGTTTCTGGAGATTGGATGTTAGTGAATTTCTGAGGCTCACTAGTGAGTGACTGGGTATAGCCTGGGAATCATCTTCAGCATTGCTTTTCCTACCAAGATGTCCAAAGAAGAAAATAAAGAAGAAAAATTTTGTGTTAGTTGAAATAAGTGAAGTTGTTTGGTTTGATTTGCTTTTTCTCTTCTTTTTCTGATTGTGAAATTCTCCAAAGATGTCTGCAGTAGAAAAAAAATGACTGATTCTTAGGGCCTGTAAGCAATCAGTCAGTATTTTACTATCATTGTCAAAACAAGGTTAGGTATTTTAGTAAAATTTGTAACTGGCACTGTCTCAACTTTGAATTACTTAACAGACAACCTTTTCATTTGCTATGCGTTTAATTATGACAAATTTTCGATTACTATTCCAGTATCATAACATAGCATAGGTTTTACAATAGTAGTCTGCAGCCATATAGAGTTCATCTGAGGAATGACCTTAGATCTAACTCACAACACACCACCATTGCTATAATATTATACAGGCAGTCTTATTTACTCGTTCTATATATTTAATATTACTTGCAGTTATCTGATTTGATTTGATAGCCTAGAGCAGGACAAATCTTTATACCAAAGAACCAAAAAAGGAAAGATAGAATTACGCTGTACGACTGGCGGATGACGGGCCACCGACTGCCATCGGTGACCTATTGCCTATTGGTGTCCGCCTATTCCGGATATTACAATTAAGTACAACAACACTGTGATCTTCAACGAGCTCCGTAGGAGTCCTTACTGAATTTGCAAAGTCTGTGTGTCTGTCTGTCTGTCCGCATCTTTTTTAAATTTTTAAATTTTGACTTCAGATTTGGATTCTGCATTAAAAGCTAATGGCAACGTGGTGTTTTCGTTTTTTTGATGTCTCTTCCGGAAGGTCAAAAGACCGCCAAAATTTGAAACATTTTTAAAAAGTTTATTTTTACTTTAGAATTGTATTCTACATCAAAAGAAAAGAGGTCCGTAGATCTTTGCACCACTTTCACCGATTGTAGATTGATGACTGCTGCAGCGAAATACATATTGGCTGCCACTAGCCACCCCTATAGTGTGATTCTACCTAAAAGAAAAATTTCGAGGCGGGACAACTTAATCTTACTAAAACAATAAACACAGCTACAAACTAGACCACATAAGTCTTTTTGGTGAGTTATACTTGGCCCGCAAGGTGGGTTGCAGTGCACTTGTAGTATGAGTGGGTGCACTCGGCATAGCTGCGTTTAAACGAAAAGTTTCCAATCATCCATTTTATCCCATCCTTGACCGCGTGCAGCAGCGTTCACTAGCCAAATACCAAATTACATCTAGGCCAAAAAGGCACATGCCTACAGTGGTCTGTGCTGCTGCGAAGCAGCAGCAGGAATAATTATGATTTGACTTTGACTTATATTTGGCTCGCGGTCTGTGCTTTGTCCATGGCTATCTTAAACTGTAATAAATGATTTACAAGTTATAAGTTTTAATTACAAATATTTTTTAACTTTTTTTTCATCACAAAACCTATTGTAGTGTTCAAACAAAAAATCGTGTCTAGTATGTTGATGTTTTAAGTCAGTGCCAGTTTCTCTCTTATTGAATGCAATTTGTCACGGGCAAATAATTTTAAACCATAACACTATAGCAATGTTTGTTTGTTAATGTGTAATCGAATATTTGCTTTAAATGTGCATAAAAGTAATACAAAAGGTAACAAGCAACCATAAACATGGAAAGGTAAATTTCTAAAAGTCCCTATTTTGGGCAACATTCTTGGTAATATTTCTAGCAATATTCGCTATTCCTTGTTTCAAGAGTCAGTATTTGTTTACATTTTTGTCTACTACAAATTCAAGCCAATCATCTCGGTTTCATGGTTTTATAAAAACAGATACGCATCTGAACTGTAAGACATACATATAATTTGTTTAACTGCAGATGCAAGCAATGGTGCAACAACAAGTATACTATGAATTGCTGATATCAGTGTTATTATTAAGTCGTGATCTCGTGCAACAAACTGGAAGTCTGCAACATTATGTGCACGTAGAAGTAGTAATAAATTTAAATAATTTCACTTTGTGGACTGTGGTTGTTCCGCGAGCCATACATTGCCCATTCTTGGCCTAGATTGCAGTAACAACTTGCAAGTTATATACTACTTTAGGTATAATTTTTTTCTAATTTGTTTTCATTACAAATATTGCATTGTCTTACTTAAACAAGTATGTTTCAAGTATGTTGGTGTTTCAAGCCACTTCTAGTGTCTCCCATGTAATGTAGCAAACAATTTAAAGCCATAATACGTTTCTACTTCCAGTAATAGTTACCAAAGTAAAGATAAGATCAAACTGAACGGATTATAATAAAAGTATTTGCTGGTTCAAATGGAAGTGTAGATGTTGCGAAACAGTTCTTCTTGCTTTTGGTAATATTTTATAACGGGCAAAACCAGAAAAAGTGGACTTAATGCCCGTTCAGACTCAGGTAGTGCACACAGTGGCCAAAATAACCAAACATAAGTTTAATTAAGATTCAAAAAGAAAACTCACTTATAAATTTAGAATGACAAAGTAGGTATGGACGCCAGGAACCATTTCAAAATTGTTACATTCCCTGATGTGGTTCCTCACTAGAAAACATTCCATACATCGGTATATATAAAACGCCTTGATAGCAGTAAACACTATACTCTGGGTTCTTTTTAAACTCAACAAGAGAGTCTATAATATTTTAGGCTTAATATTTTTCTGCTTAAGAAACTCGCAGCAGTTTGCTCAACTTAGCGTACACGACAAACTTACGCAAAGCAAACGATGTTCGTCAACCATTCCTGTTCGTAATGTTGAGTCTAAGTTTTGCTCAGAGATGAGAATGTGTCTTTCGATGACAGAACAGCCATGTTGTAACCGTTATGTTAGTATGACAGGTAAGAATGGTAAGAATACACTTTATTTTTCTGTTGTTTCAAAATGAAAAAGTGACGCATATTTAAATATTTGACAAAGGTTGAACCAAAAGGACCAAAGAACCTGGTAAGGAGAATCGTAAAAATAATAGAAGACAGAAACGCAATCTTAGGGAGGATTTCGGTTGGCGTGAGGGCAACTTTTCCCCAATATTTTATATATTTGACAATTCAGAGTCTGGATTTCGCTCGCACAATAGTCAAATTCAAAATAATTCTAGCATCCTAGAATACTTCGAGCATTTTTTTACATCTGATATGCCAAGGGAGATCGCCAATCAAACAAACAAGTAAACCTGTAACGCTTTTGGAATATTTTAAACTAATTCTTTTATCTACCTTTAGGTTCTTTCAATACGTAGCTAAAAATTTAGACAAGAAAAGATTTTCACGTCTAAATTTATGAAAGATACCAATTCAGGTGAAATATATTTATTTCTCACTGTAACTTTACTGATATCTTGCAATAAGAAGCTGAAGATCAGTGACTGTTAGTCAAGGGATCCACTGTTACATACCCCCATCTTTGGAAAAGTAATAAGTAGAGATCGATATCTACTAATTTTGAGACTTCTACATTTTTGCTACAATAACAGGCAGCCACCAGGAAATAAATTGCATAAGCTAGATTGTATACGAAAAAGCTTGAGGCAGAAATTCCAAGAAAGCTTTTACCCTTTCTAAAATTTTTGCATCGACAAATCTTTGGTCTTATTCAAGGGCAGGCTGTTCTTCAAACAATACATAAAAAGTAAAAGACGCAGATTTGGAATAAAGATATTTGTTTTAGCAGATATTGAAACGGATTACATATTGGATAATATTATATACACTGGCAGCGATACAAATATTGATGAAGAAGAAGATTTAGGTGTATCGGGTAGCGTTGTAACAACTCTCATGAAACCATACTTGGGCAAAGGACATAGGCTATTTGCAATATACAAAGTGTAAACAGGCAATCACATGAAATTATCCGATTTTTAACTGGAACTGATTCGTCAGTTATTGCAAAAATATGTCAAAGAAGAAAAACCAAAAATTGGTAGATCATCTACAAAAGATTTACCCACCCGTTTAGTTGCACGGCATTTTTCCAAGAAAATTCCTGGTGTTCCTGGCGGTAAAAAGCTTCTCAAAAAAAACTGCTTTGTGTGTAAGCACACGGTGTTTGGACCAAAAAGAAGAAAAGACTCTAGGTACCATTGCCAAGACTGTGACATAGGCCTGTGTATCAAACCTTGTTTTAAAATCTACCACTCCAAGAAAAAGGTCTAATGATTTCTTTTTGTTTTTCCTACGTTTACCTCTTTTATCAATACAAATTTGTCAGTGCAATTTCATTAGTTTAGTACTTTTTTTTTCTATAATACCTGTCAAAGTACTTGGAAGTTGGCAAACCATGCTGTTGCCAGGTTACTCTTATTGATTATGTTTTCTAAAAAGGCAGATTTTATTTTTAGCCAACATAAATTAGAAAATCTTGACTTTGACAGGTATTACAGAAAAAAACCAACTATAAATGATATCATTCGTTTATGTTTTGTAACATTACTATAGTTGTTTTTGAATATTATTACTCGTTTATTTTATTGTAATACATTTTCTTTTGCACAATGGTTTTTTTTTGAATAAAAAAAAGGTTAACAAGCGTTCTTTCATTACACAAAGCAAGAAGATTTGAATAAATGAAACCTACCTAATTTCTAAAATTTAGAACAATTATTTGTTTGCTATTCACGCATATTTACGTACGACCTTCTTGACGTTCGTACGCCGTGAACGTAAATATACGTACGGGATAAACGCGCAGAGCTTAGTCCGTATATATACGTTTTTACGCTATCCTAATGCTGCACAGGGAAGAGGCCGACGTTCTCTTCAAGCCGCAGCGAAAGGGTTAACCTCGGGTACCCGTCGTTGTAAAATTTACAGACCAAGCTACCTATGTAGCTGATTATAATACACTAAAAATATAACAAATAAAACTATTAATTTAGAATTACCTTAAATTTAATCAAATAGTTGGTATCCAATCTTGACGGGATGCCCTACCAGATTTGGAGTCAAGGCGGTAAATTTTTTCTCAAATTTACGTGACATATTTGAAAATCGGAGGCTGGTTAATAACTCTCTCGTGTTTCAATACATCATAAAGTACGTAGAAATATTTTGCTAGCTCACGAAGAATTTTTTAAGCACAAAACGCCGGTATGCACGTGTACACGCAGTTTCACAAAACTAACCAGATGTTTATTACTGCCAGTTGTATTTAAACCAAGATAATTATCCAGCAAAGGTTTTCCATTAATGAATGTTCGATATACCCAAACGCAGTTGATATTTACTAAATCTTCAAAATCAAAGTAAGAAAATGTCACATACACACAAATCCAAATTTAATTGGATACCCTTGAGATAAACACTACTTTACTCACAAAATGAAGACTTGGAGTATTACTCCTATCCACTCGCAAAAATGCTTAAAATATTTTTAATTAGACAATCGCAAATATCCCAAAAAGAACCACTATTAATGAACTTCGATACTTCTTCAACACAACGATGGATGAATCTTTCCATCTCTTACGCGTCAAACCAACTAAAGCTAAAAGCTACGCCTAATTAGACGTGACCACACTAAACATAGTAAGTGGAACAAGGATAGCAAAATAAACACCCCTGTCTGTATAAAGGAACATTCCTTGCCTGTTTAAATTTTTATCATGCCGATGTCTCTTAAAAGACGGGTTCACTCAGGGACCGTATATAGACACATCGCATACCAATATACGGTAGAAACTAGATGTAGATTTATTCACGTTAAAACAAACTTGGCTCGGAACAGCGTTCAACCGACATCGACACTATTTCACAAAATTTGAACAACAAAAAAAAAAGAAGCCACACGTGTGTTTAAATAAACATCGTGCAAAATAAATTTAAAATACTTCTAACTAAAGATTCAATCAAACAAAAATGACTATTTATGTTCACAAAATATTAAAATGGCATAAAATTATAAAGTGACATTACGATTTTATTGGATTTCCTTTCGTCCTAAAGAGGCAATTAATGTTTTGCGACAGTAGTGACGTTAGTGACGACGCGGAGCATGATCAACACAAAGTGGTTGGTTAATGAGACACAGCTGATATGAAAAACCAACCAAATCGAAACCCACCTTGATACCTAATGTGAACAACAGTGTAAAAACGAAAATTGTTTGGTTTTGCTACAATATCATATGGTGTTTGCCTATTGCCAACGTGAATTACTCTACGCTTTCACTTGGCTTAGCTGTAATGCCGATTTTTAAAGAAAATCGCAAACTAGATGTTTCCCGTTAACTTAACATTACTCAGATGTTTATCTTTATGGAAAGACTAAATTTCAAGACAATTGTTACAATCTCTATTGACTCAAAGCATTCTCTCAGACGCTCAGGCATGACAAATCAACAGTTACA
>VTPC01090578.1:108962-143262 GCA_011009095.1 Ignelater luminosus
TTTAGTTTGTGCACGGGTAGCACCGGAAATTTCTACAAGCTGACGGATCAATTTAGTTTTGATAACTGCAATAGATTTCTTCCAAAGATGTATATTGAAAATTTATCTAACGAAAGAGAATTCTAGAGCTGTCTATACTACCATTGTAAAAGTACTTATCTTGAAAACAAAACATCAAACGACTTTTTGCTGAATTTGGTGTTTAGGCCCATTTTCAAAGAACAGTTTACCGTTGGTACAACAAACTTCTATACCAAAGAATTTTGCTTGGCGATGATTTAAGCGAAAAAAAGTCAAATTAAAGAAAACGTAGCCGTAGGGAATTATTAGAAACACTTTGGGCAATAAATAAACCTTACGCAATCATTTAAGTATAAGAAACATTGCCGTCCAATACTTGATATTTTAACAGATGGGCAAAAGTTATGGCGCGTCGAATAGTGCAAAGCAACTGCAAAAGATTATAATCAGGCGAGAATAGGTTTAAAGCAGTTTACAACATTATTACTGATAATAACGATTGGATATACATAATGCATTTGCAGCTACATCAAAACGACAATCGCCACAACAATGGTAAGTATTCACAAATGACTCTAATCCCATCAGAGTTAAGCAGTCTCGAAGTGTCAAAAAAAGATGACATCATTCTGTTGTATTCAAACTTTAAACGCGTTACAACTGTAGCGCTTTAGAATAAACACACAGTTGCAGCAGAATGGCAGATAACAGTATGACGCTCAGATGTTTTTGAAAGTCTAGTTTAGGGCATTTTAAAGGTAAGATCGTTTTGAATCAGTCGCACTTCACAACAAACACAACTATTTTTGGAGGTCTTTGGAACCAAGCTATTGGAACATTCACCATATAGTCCTTTGTCGCTTTTTTTATGTAACCTCGATTAAAGGATAAGATGTGTGATGTGCAATTGTAAATAGAAAGCCTTAAAATTTTTGTTTCTGAAAAACCTCAAGAAGAATGGAATTCTTGGTTTGGCAGTTGGTTCTATCAAATGCGTCAAGTTGTTAAGTTTAAAGATGAATATTTCTAAAATCATAATTAAAATATCTTTTGACAAATAAAAATTTGTTGTACTAAGTTTTATCATTCTGACGTTAGCCATCCGTGGTACCCATAGAACAAAATCTCAAGTCAAAAGCTCTAAAGCATCTGAAAACTTCTTTTGCTAGATCCATCTATAAATATAAATTAGCTGCTTAGATAACTGTTTTTCACAGATCAGAACTACGATTTATACCAAGTGTTCAAAAACTTGTCTTATCAGAATCATCTATGGTTAGAAAAATGCATACCTTGATGATGTCTTGCTTAGCAAAATCTCAATGATGTGTGATACCTTGCCCACATAGTTTTTAGTATTGAAAAAATAACACGATCGTTGTGACCTTTACTGGAAATTTAAAAACCTAATATGAAGGCGAAAATACTATTGGCTCAACAGTGACACGTCGTCAAAAACTGATGAAGCTCTGGCAACGTTGCTTGCTTCACACTTTCATTTAGACATATCTTGAAGAAATTTAATCTTTAAGATCTATCGGTTGATGATTTTTGCCAATAAGAAATTTTTAAGTCAAGTCGATAATGAAACACTGTATAAGATGTTGTCTAAATTTGCTGCAAAATTTTATTTCTAGAAATGCGTTTTCAAGTCTAATTAACTAAAAGGGACCAATAAAAATAAAATTTTTAGTTTTTTAGTAATTAAACAATAACCCTACTAATTTTCAGAAATAACTAATAACTTATACGACCTTTTACGTTTTTCAGAGCGAGGCAGTTGTTATTTAAGACATTAGCTCTACAAGATTTTTCGAGATCGCGGAAATGTCTTCTAAATTAGAGATTACGTCTTTCACTAATGAAAACCTAAATTTTTGGGTTTGTATCAAGGACTTTTCAGAACGGTAAAAAATTCTACGATTTAACCAATACAATTGTTAGGTATTTCTCCGTCATCAAAAAGCTGATGAACGGCCGCTCTGCATGAATTGTGAGTTTCAATAGAAAAATCTTGAAGTAAGAGATTCCGTTTAGTTTTTTCATTTATTTTGTTTTTGGGCTTATTTGTTCTTGGTCTTTATCTTTTTTCGAAAGGTTAATCAAATAATTGTTTGATTATATTGATTAATTAAATAAAATTATTTACTAAAACAGTGTCACTCTCTAAGCTTTCAATTATCTAAATGCAAAGCAATCGAGCTTCTTCATAAATAAAGTTATATTCAGTGGCGTATCAGTCTCATGGGCCTGGGTTTTAAGATTTTTTGTGAGTTTCAATTCTTTTGCAGCTTAGTCTACCAAGTATACGTAGGTATCTTTTGGATTGTAGAGCATTCGAGCTTCCTGCAGTTACCGGGCCCAAGCATTGTCTGATTAGTATAATGGGAATCCACAGATGAGACTTGTAGGTTTATCTTATCGCCTGTTTAATAATTTGTGCTTCCAATTTATTATTTTTCTTTACATTGATTGGATGTAGTGGAACTCCCATAAGTCGAACTTCTACAACTTGAATTTCTCCTCAACTCGAAATTTGTTGCGTCTTCTTGCACTTCACGTATTTTCCGTAACTCGTATTATCTATGTATAACTCGAACTAATAATCGCGTCCCTTGATTTCGAGTTATGGAGATTCCACATAAACGTGTGATAAAAAAATAACGAGAAATTTTTAATTTCGCAGACTTTATTAATCTGGTTTTAAAAAAATTATCTTGTTGATACACATGTTCCTGACGTATGTTGACATTTGCAGCCATTTAATAATCCAGAACTACTTAAAACAGTCATAACAGGTGACGAAACATGGGTATACGGATAGGACGTCGAAACCAAGACCCAATCGTTCTAATAGAAGCTGCCTGAAGAGCCAAGACCGAAAAAAATTTGACAAGCTCGATCAAATGTGAAGGTTCTTCTCACTGTTTTCTTCGATTTTAATGGCGTAATGCATCATGAGTTTTTGCCATATGGTCGTACAGTCAATAAGGAATACTATCTGGAAGTGTGAAGCAATCCGACAAAAACACCCAGAATTGTAGCAAAACCACTCGTGGAAATTTTATCACGATAACGCTTCCGCTCACACCTCACTGCTTGTCCGTAATTGTTTGGTAAAAAACAAAACCGTTATGTTGCCTCAGCCACCGTATTCGTCGGACATGGCCTCCTGTGACTTCTTTCTATTCGCAAGGCTGAATAGAACCATCAAAGAATGAAGTTTTGTCACCATTGATGAGATAAAAACAGAATCGCTGAAAGAGCTGAACGCCAAACCGAAAAGTGAGTTCCAGAACTGCTTCCAAATTGGAAGCCCAAGTGTATTATATTTCAGGGAAATTACTTTAAAGGGGACAAAATTGATGTTGAATAATAAATAAAGATTCTTTAAAAAAACAAAAATTCCCGTTATTTTTTGATTAAACGTATGTAACTGACTACAGTAAGTGCTTGCCTTTTAAACTTAGTAAAATGTTTAGCTCATTTAACCCAATTTAGTCTTTGAATAATTAGAAATTGAATGTACTTTCTCAGAAAATGTTTAAAAGAATATTCAACCTTTAAAGCAAGTTCGATGTGTTAAACTCCGTCAACAAAATGAAGTGGCGTAAATTCCTTACAAAGCTACTCAGGCTCGATTACAGTATTGACTGCTTCAAACCGACATGTATCTATTAAGTGGAATACTTGAAGCACATTTGAACCATTCCAACAAGGTAGAATGTAAACTCTTCTTCATCTAGTTGAGTCTAGTTGAGGCATGATATCGAACCTTTCTGGTGAGATGGCATGTAACCTTTTCTTCAGATTATTTGCTGCAGCGGCAGATGAATTTCTACGGATTTCTTACTTAAAATTGAATCTTTCGAGAACCTTTTTGCTGAAGAGGTTGTTTGAATCTTCTATACGGCAAACAATAACGCACGGAATTGCTAGATCGTGTTTCTATCTTAAGTGATCATGTCATTCATATTGCCTTCTCTTGTGTTGGTGGCAAGAATTGGATTTCTTTTGCCATGGAAAATTGTATCGTCTCTCATGATGCACCTGTGGTAGTTTTGGCGCTGATGACGCGAAAGTTGAGGTCAAAACGACTCATCTTCAATCTTAGTTTGTTATTACTTCTAATAAAGATGAGATGAGATGATGAAAGAAGTTCCGATGCAAGGTTGGTAAAAAGATGAGGTTGTTGACGATGAAATAGTGAGGAGAAGAGGTGGTAAAGATAACGGGTTAGCATTTCCCCTTCTTTTGGTTAAAAGAGAATTCTTCCTATATAAACCATAAATTATTATTTCCCTCAAATTATTTTCTTACAATGTACGGTGACGGAGTGGTGTGTGGAATCACGCTACGCTCCCTATACAGATGGTCTATGTACAAAGTGCAGTGGTTTGCTTTGTTTCGAAGAACTATTTTGTCTTCCTGTTGAATCCATTGATAATGATTTCTTTTGTCGAGAAACTATGAGCAGCTTAGGGTCTATGTTTAATACTTCTGAATATTTATTTTTTTTATTGTTGCAGTGGCTGATTGTTGCCTCGACTAGATTGCAGTTACTCTTTTATACCTCTATATTTGTGGAGGTCAAGATGGTGTGGACGTAAGGAATTCTGGCTTATGGTTATGGTGGATCCCTAATTTACCATGACAGAACTGATATTTGCAAAAAAAAAGTAACTGATACAACAAAGTTACTTCGGAGTCAAAACGAGTTATCTTCTTGACACCTACAAGTTGTAATTTCTTATCAAAGGTTACGCAATGTCGTTCTTCACAATGAGTGTAGGTACTTTCTTGATCAGAAAAAAAAGAAGTTGGTTGGACCTGGTCTACGAATAAAAAAGAAAGAAGGTAAGAAAACATTGTTTGGAATCGTATGATAGTTACTTAATTCAACTAAATTTGATTTGAAAGCAAGGTCAAGAAGTTAAGAGAACGGAAACGAACATTGCTATAGTTTATTTACTTTCTTCTTATAGTTTACAGTTACACAAATACATTTTTCCTAAAATAATATATTATATGTAACTAGAAAACTTGAACAGATTATTTTTTGCCTAGGGTGCAATGCCATGCAGTTAGTTATGTGCACTCAGAAATTTATAGTAGCTATTCTTGGAGTAAATAACGCATCGAATATTATAAACAAGCAAAACCACCCTCCAGCGTTGGTAATATTTAAACGTCGCGGCCTTGCAGATATTAACAATTTTGACAGGTAATAAGTACTTTATAATATCTAACGTTATTTATTCGAGATCAAATTGCATGTAGGCTAGAACGTACTTTATAAATATAGAGCGTGATGTTATTCTAGACTATTTATAGCATTTATCAATATTTTTCTATCTTCCTGGCTTTATTATTATAGTATTCCTAGATTTTAAAAATTACTTTTAAATTGCAACTTTAATAAGGCAATTATAAAATTTATTGCTCGATCTCCCGTTTGGAAAAATAATGTACAAGAAAGAGAAATTTATTTATTTTGTAGATTAGAGTTTTAGTTTGAAATATTTGCTTTTACATTTAAATCAAAATAACAATATTCTTATTAAGCAAACAGAATACTAACTACTATGAAAATAAACCTTCCTTATTTTGACGTTAACATCCTTTGAACAATGGAATGTTTTCCTTGATAGGATAAAGCGTTCTATAAGTAATAATAACCTTATATATTTAGCCTATTGTGTACTACAGATTTGCAGACTGATATGAATAGAAGATAATGAGAAATATAATTATATTATATTTGTCTCCTTTTTTGCCTTATGCAATTTTCAGTTGGTAGGATAATTGTCTATAAGCCAATAAAAAACTAACTTGTATTTCTGTCTTATTTATCTTCTCACGAACTTTTTTTTTATTATTTCGTTGTTGCCTCGAAGTGCAATTCACTGCAATAATAGCAACTAAAAATATTTATCAACAATTCTTTATGAAGACGATTGACATAGAATGTTTAAATAAGTTAACGCTGTTGATTAATGTAACTACATGTTTTGTATACAAGCACACTGAAGAAAACGATTAAATACAGTTTCTGTATTACAAATAAATATAAAAACAAGATCTTTATAATAATGTGGCATATTAGACTCACAGTATTATTATTATTATTATTGTTATTTTTTAATCTTGCAGCATCTTATTTTCAGGAGTCGTTAAAATGTGGGAAGTGCAAAAGTAGGTAACTTGAGACGAGAAAACTTACATGGAATCCGATTAAGTCTCTAAAAGGTAAACAAAAATGTGTGAAAATTAGTATGAAAAAATAATAACAATAAAATAAGAAAACTACATCCGTGTTATTCAACGATTCGTACATATTCGCATTTATATACGAGTCATCTTGGAAGACTCTGATGAACTCTGATAAAACGGTTCAAGGAGATATACCCCACGCTTTTGAAGCAATTACATGAATTATAATTACTACCCGATAAAACATCAGGAGTTCTCGTATTGGTGCACAAATGGTATCAAAATAAAACTTTATTTTTTCTCGTTTTTGTTTTCTGTTCCATCATTATTACTAACCAACAGTGCATACGCGGCCATAGAAATATGGTTTATGGGAAAATAATTTTGATTACCGCTGAGTTTTATGTTTGAATTATACGATAACAGCAAAACATAATAGTAACAAGAATTCATAAAGATTTACATTCCAGTGATTTACGCATGGTAATGAAGTCAAGTACAGCGTTTCATAAAATAGTATTACTGTCAAGGAGAGCGCACGCAAAACGTAAAGTTTCAAGCTTATTATAATACCCATAACAAATTTTGATTTGAAAGTTAGTTATTAATAGTTGTAGAAATACACAAACAAATTAATTTATCTTCCCAATACTTTTGTCTCGAACAGAAGTTCAAAGTTTTCATTTGAAAGTAACCATAAAGTATTTTATACGATTTAAGATATTTAGTAGAATGTTACTTCCAAGAAAATATATGGTAGCTTTTTCCAAAGAGAAAGATGCAGAGTTTAATTCTAGACAAATTGCAAAACCTCGATCAACATATATGAGGCACTTAAGAAGTTCCTAGCGAAAAAACAGTCTGAATCAGTCAGATCAACCTTTACAGTTGTTCTTGACGATCAAACCTACCAATGGGACTGTATCCTTTCGTCCACTAATTTTAATGACGCAAAAACATCTGGTTTGACTACATTTAATAAGATCACGCACGCTTTATTCAAAACCATGCATAGATTTGCTAGAATGTGAGAGCTCGAATGCATGTTTCCCTTATCATATGTGCTTGCAATATGGTGCAAAGGCATGATTCATAAATAACTACAAGTGATGTAAAATGAACGAAGCAATTCTTTATACCATTGAAAACGGTACAGAAATCTACATTAATTAACCCTAAATAATTTCCACTTTGCTACTCCTGTTTTAAAGAACGCAAACGCAAATGGTTCCACATTCATTTGGTTCTTACTATACAGAGTAGTATTAGCATCTTGCCTAGAACAACCGTGTGACCAATCAAAATGTCTGGTTCTTCTGTAACTTTACAGACCCTAATTGGTTAGTGTACCTGAAGCGTTGGACAAGATCATTGTCAAAAACGCTAAGTTGGTAAGCCATTTAGTGAACTATGAGTAGATCATAACTTGATATTCGTGTAACAGAGCAACAAACGAAATTAGAACGCAGAGAAATAACATGGCCAGCTTTTAAAAAGCACACGTTCATATTTCTATAAATTCTGTGCTTGGGATTGATAACGTGAAAGCACTCAACCTTACTTAAATCCGATTATGTCAAGGCGAGTGCCCTTTTAAAACGGCGACAATTTAAAATGCCAATATTGCAAACTCTGATGTGGATCACAAAACCAATGGCAGCATTTGTTGCTTTTTCAAGAATGATGTTATTAGATTTTGAGCTCGCATTTGTCAATGAAATTCATATATTAAGACAATCAATTACAATTACAAACAATTTCGATAGGCATTCAGGTAAGCTTGAAACAACGCCGCTACTAGGAGAAACCATCTACAATCTCCATTGTCTAAGCCATCAACATTGTTCTGGTCGTTTCATCTCAATATTTTGCAAACCAAGCTTCGTCACTGTTGAATTCTCTGGTTAAATATCTTTCCGCACTATACTCATCACTCTTGACAACACACTACAAATCCTTGAAGCAAAGCTCCAAACGTTGGTTGGTTGACACTTCTTGCTTTTTCTTGCCATAGCCCCTTCTGATGTTGTGCTGACTTACAAAAATTTCAGCTTGTGTTTCATCTTGATTCATCTACTCACATATCATTAAATCAGTCATGTTATTATTATTTTTATTATTATTATCACTACCACTTCAACCAATTTGCCACTCCGACTGGAAATTTAGATCTTTGCTCTATGTGCTGTCTCTTCATTCACTTCAGTCACTACCTGGGTCAAGCGATCTAGAAACGTCCGATTGCATGATGATGTCGTGGAGAAGGGTGTCGTCTACAGTCACCAAATCAAGCTAGCGCGCGCGTTTTGTTCAGCCGTCCAACACTATACTGCCCCAGATCTAAACTTAACCAGAACTCACCAACAAGTTAGTACTGTAGTCGATGGTTGGTTTCGTGCAGTCTGCTTTGTATCATCACCAGCATCTGAATATTCATTCAACATCAGATCATTGCTGACTCAACAAAATAACCCCTAGCTTCGAATGTGATAGATTGAAATCAACATTGGGAAGAGTTCGGTAATATAGGCCACTAAAATGATTTCGATGATAGCACCATATCCGATCTGCTCGTTTAATCCCATGAAACCAAGTATTTGTAAGTAATCTTTGATTGGTAGTTAAGGTGGGTTGAATAAATAAATGGTACCTTAGGAGTTCTCTCTCTTCAGCCAGTCGGTGATGAATTTGGTGAAGTAGGGATATCCAGCACGTGTAAAGCTTAAGATTATTTAGAACAATACGTTGGTCTTTCGACGTGATGTTAGTCACCATAATGGAATCTGCCAGTTCAGTGATATAGCAACGTTGTCATGGGCCTGAATTCAGAAATTTCTTCACAAACCCCTGTTTTTGCTGATAAATTTACTAGAGATACGTATGTTTTTTGGATTGTAGAACATTCGAAACTTGCGAGGCTTCTTTAAATAAATAAAATCATTGAATCAGAAAGCTATGGCAGTGGATGTCCAAATATGATTTTGCTCCTTTGAATTCCAGATGCACCACAACTCTACACGTGTGAGGATTTATTAAATACTTTAGATTAGAACAGTATGCAAACTACAAGTGCAAGGGGTGCACAGAGGCAGCTTTTTAGACGTTAAGATTTTTTTATATTACTTTGTTATTGTCTTTTTGGACTAGTAATGAATGGGGCGATAGAAGAATATTGAATGCACACGGGCGATGGATGGCGGAAATAAAAGATTGAAATTAATCGTTCACTATTAATTCTTTATTGGTGATCATAAGCAGATTGAAATAGAAGTCTAGAGATACTGTAATGATTAATGCCAATGTTCATAAATAATGTTTGGGAAAACTTGCTTTAGTATTAAATTACATTTTTTAAGGTGCAATAGTTATCACAATCACACATCCTACTGAACTTTAAACATGATCTCACATTATGCTTGGATGATTTTAATAAATTTGGTATTTGAAGGCCACATGGTTTATGGCTCCTCTTTGCTAAAACATTCCAACTAGGTAATGATC
The DNA here is from genome assembly GCA_011009095.1 of Ignelater luminosus. NCBI lineage: Eukaryota > Metazoa > Arthropoda > Insecta > Coleoptera > Elateridae > Ignelater > Ignelater luminosus. Next base: position 118,698 of record VTPC01090578.1, read on the forward strand.
CTTTCAATCATTCATTGTGCATAGTAGGTATGTAGGTGTTTCAAAAAGTCTTCAAATGAGTACATTCAACTGTTAGTATGTCTAACTTTCTCAGTGAAGACTTATATGATAATGCCATGGAAATAATATGGAGGTATTGCAGTTTTTTCTTTTAAAACAGATCTTGATAGGTTACAAGAAGTAATTTGTTTTGTTTTCCCTTTTCCTATTAGAATATCACTTGTATTCTTTCTATTTACTAACTCAATTATAATGGAAAACTATACAGGGTGGTTTGCTTTACACATGGTCGTCGGCTGGGTTACACAGACATACATAAAATAAGTTTGTTTTCTTAAAGAGAAAATAATATGAGACCCAATTAAAACAAAAACTTTTGAGATCTACGAATTAATAGCTAATAACTAATAATAATGCCAACGATCCAAACCGCCTGTGGATTATGAGAATTGGAAAGATTGTGTCCAGAAAATGCAGAATTAGCTTCAGAATATCCAACAGTATACAGAATGTTGAAAAATGTATGAAATATAATAAAACACAAAACAGAAGTAATAAAATAAATTTATTAACATTATAACGGACAAAAAATAGAACAAGAAAAGAAAAATACTCAGATCTTGTTTCAAGAAAATAATAATCCCAAGTAAAATATGTAATTAATTTATACCCTCACATTGAATAGTTATGGTTATTATTAACTTATAAAGTTTTTTATGTAGGTATTTACAATATTAGTATTATTCAGTAATGTTTCCTACTGCTACTGACTTAAAAAAAGTAATAATTATAATAATAATTGTAAAATATAAGCAAAGTCTTTAAGTACATATTATATGCAACTTTGCATATTGTATATCATTTTTAATACTTAGGTACACTAGAATATATTTATCATATTATTATATTTTACTATCAATTAGATTTAGGATCAAATTAGTGGTCAAGATAATAAGACCAAGTATTAATAAGTAGATCCTGTTTTCAATATATTAAAGTTACTATTATTCTCAGATGATATTCTAGTAATAATTAATAGAAAATCACATTTTTAATTCATGTGCTTATTTTAATAATAAATTGTGTATATTCTATCTATTAATATTTGTTTCTACAGAAATAGCACAGAATTGCTAGGTATATCTTAAAACAAAAAAATATTAATAATAATAATAATAATTAGAGGGTGTTAACAACTTTATAATTAAACAAAATGTTAATTAACGTCAGTTAAAAATTTGTATCTGCATCAACCTTTGTTCCTAGTGGCATTATGTAGAAGACACCCTGTATTATTAAAATAATTCTACTTAATTTCTATTTTATTAAATCTACAAAAAAAGGAAAAACAATAATATAACTACTATACATATACAATAAGATACCAAAATAATAATAAAAAAAGAAAAACGTGTAAGTATATCACATCAACAATATAATTATAAATTCTAGAAATATCACTTCGTATACTTTTATTTGAATAAGTACATACTAAAAATTACATGCAATTTAATTTCAAATATAATTTTCTAAAGATTTGGGTCCGATACCATACATCCTGCCCACACTTAAATATTTCTGTTTCAGAGCTCCAACAAAAAGACTTTTATTATTTCTAAAGTTTAATTAGCTATTATGAATTAATGATTTGCAGTCTATTTTTACAAACGTGCCATTTAAAATAGACAACATTAACAATGACAGGTAAGTATAAAAAATTACAGCTTTCATAGCACCAAGACAACTACTACATCTCAATATTTACATTGGACACATCTAAAGTGTGAGTTTTCATAAAATTCAATGAAATCAAACCTTTAAGAAACTATAGAGATATAAAGAATGCTAGAATTTTAGAAAATATTTTTCAAATACAAAAAATAGTCAAAGAAGTTGCTGTAATGTAGTTGGTCACTAAGAGCAATACTGAAGTATGTACACAAACTATCAAATTTGACTGACTGATGCATTTTCTTGTCTGCTGCTGAGCTAACCTAAAAATCAAATTATGTTTATTTTAGGGAACTTCTCTTTCGGAGCAATCTAATTTTATATATAAACTCAGATGGCATTCAGAGAAATAACTAATTGTCTCTATTCACCAACTGAATAACCAATACTGAAAAATGGTTTTGATATCAGTTCACAATAATAAGGTTCTTACTTTCTCAAACTTGGATTTGGAATATTTGACACAAAATCATGGGCATGTATTCGAATCTGAAAAGATGGATAACTGACCAATTGCAATTATGCAGCTAAGATGGTTCACATCAACCATAAAGCCATTAGGACTTGTACAAAAACTGACATGCATAAAAGGTTTTCGTATGCAAGTTTGGCAAATGCAAACTGCAGACTTGGGAAAAGTTAAAAAATGAGAAAGTTTACTGGACGGCTTGAAAATGCGTCTGTACTTGATATTATGATGGTAATTGGAAAAATGGTACTCAACAGGATATATAAACTTGAAAGGGACAAGAGAGAATTGTTAATTATATAGAATTCAATTCTGAAACTTCTATAGGTACATCCTTAGTATCCGCCATAGGAAAACTACTCATTAGCTGTTGGTAATGAAATCAGTAGTCAAGCACATACAAGATTTTTCCCAAACTATAGTATAGAAGCATTTAAATGATGTTTGTCAAATACTGAAATAATGAAACCTAACCTTTAAATAAATGTTTCAAATCTGAAAGTTGAGGTATTTAATAAAACTTTCTGTTAAATTTGTATAATCTTGTCAAATTTATTATTTTTTAAACTTTTTGCCTTATAAAACAATGTCAACTATTCTAATTTGATTAAATAGTAAAAAAAACTTTCTAAACTTTCAAGATAACACACAATTGCTATTAATATAATAAAGAAAAAGAATTTTGTGGGCGCCAGATCTTCTAAAAGTTGCATTCAAAACAATTCTAGTGTAAATACTCAGCAAGGCAGTAGTAACGTTATTTATTGTCCATCATACTAACTGGTGAAACAAATTTAAAATTGTCTACAACAGACTTTTAATAAATCAGTTTTCTTTATAAATCTACAAATCTCATTAAATTTTACTCTTAAATAAAAATTCACTAAACGAATATAAAAGTTATAAATAGTACGTAATGTCAAGGCACTTATATTTGACACATAAAACAGTCACTACACCATGTTAATATTGTCTATTCTTAAATATCCTTAAATCGACAATATTTCCCTATCCTGCATCATTCCTCGAATAAAGATAATTTCTAATACTTCTAAAATGAGCTCCCATCTTTATATATATTACATAGAATTACATTCAATTAATTAGTACCAATAACAATAATAAATAATTAATTTTCTAAAAATATATATCTCTTCAAACATAAACCTCCCCTCTTTTTCCCGACGATCCTGAATTATTATTATTATTATTACTTTGTGAAGCTACTGACGTTTTTCTACTCCTATTATTTTCTTCATTAGAATCAATTGAAATTATAGAAGCAGGTGAAGAAGTATTTGGTAATAAACTAATTAAATCGTTTGTTATCGTTATTGGTTTTGTTGTAACCGGAGGATCCGGATCGTCAGGCTCTGCAGGTCTTGCAGATGCTATAGATGCTGTTGTATTTGAAACAACAGAACCTGTTGTGTTTGATGCATTGGTTCTTTCAGAAATTTTGCTTTCTTTAGAACCGTTTGTCACATCTGATGCAGCTGACGTTTCGCTGCTTCTGCTGCTTATGTTTCTTTCAGCTTCATCGTCTGGATGAGATGATATTTCTGTTACCACCACATGTTGTGCTGTTGGTGAATGATTCAAGTTATGCTGGTGGAATGCACGCATAAATTGAGGACTTCTATTTCTCGCTAGCAAAGGACTATTGGCTGCTGAAGACAATCCCAGAGATGTTAATTGGGAAACTGTTACTGGTAAGCTAACAGGTGTTGTTAGAACTGGTGCCATACCAGGAGCTAAAACTGTTTGAGCAAGCGCTGCTGTGCCAGGTTGGCCAGCATGAAGAGTGTTATTGACGGAACCACTGCCATCTTGTTCTTGTATAGGTGATAATAACACTTGTATAACTCCTTCAGGAATTGCTGTATAAGGAGTTGAGGATAATTGATGAGGAACTAAAGTAATTCCAGAAGTGACTACATGATTTTGTATATTAGCTGTAGCTAAACGATTTTCTCTGTCTAATACTTCTTTTGTCACATCTGGTGTTGGTATTCTTGGTCTATTTTTAACAGGCATCGTACCAGCGGATCCATTTAATTTGCCTAATTAGGAAAAAACAAATCATTAATAAAACTTGAAAACAAAAGACAAATAAATCTAAAAAACAATAACCTTGTGGAAAACACTTGATCATGAAAATTTCCATCAAAATCTTTAAACGAGTGCAATCAAATTATTTAACTTTAATGGTGCCAAGCACAAAAAAGGCAGAAGGCCATCAAGTATTTATGCAGGTATTTAAATAAAACCAGTAATCATTTCCCGTTTGCATGACTGACCAAACCCACTGTATGTGTATACATATACTTTCATTTATTATATTTTATGAGTTAAAAAAGATAATTGTACCTTGTTTTGCTAATTTCTGAGTTCTACTAGATCGTCTACCAACAAGTCGATCATAAATAGACATCTTCGGTTGAGGAATCTGTCCAGGAAGTTGCCCAGTTTCAGGACTTGCATATACGGAATTACCGCGATGTCGCGTGAAAAGTCCACCGGAAGAATAAGCTGTCGATGAAGAACGTAGAGAAGCTCGAGTTCTTGAAATTTGACGACTAAACCAGTTGGAGCTCTTACGTCTTTCTGCAATTGGGGTATCTACACTTTCCTGAAAAATATCAATTTTACATTTAGAATTTTTAGATACTATATATGGATAATACTTGAAAACTTACATAATCAGCATACATGTCATCAACGATTGTTTTTCTATGTGGCGTAATTAAGTTAGCATACATAGCATCAGCAGTTTTGACTTTATAATGCTCAGCTGATCCTTTTGGTTCTTCTCTGCGGTAGTGTTCAGAGGCTACCGTATAGGGCAATTCTTTGGGTACGACTTCATCCCAATATTGATCTTTTAATAATTCTGGGTGTTCTTCGTGCATTTCATCTACGATCATATAGGCTGCCTAAAATATGAAAGAAAATCAGTTTAGTCACGCATGGAAACTAAGATAAAGACGCTAGGTTTGTACAATAATCAATTTCCATTTTGCTAACTATATCTATATATAATTTGTTATATTTCCTAAACATACTTTTATATGCCATAATTTTGGCGCCCAATGTGGTAGTAGATTATTCAAAAACAGTAGTAAGTAATACATAAGAAAGCAAATGTAAAATTAAATTCTCTTCCTTCCAAGAAAAAAAGAAACATACAATACAATATTGTATGGGCACTAACTGCTCAGACTTTTAACGTGATGTGGCATGTGCACAAAATTGTTGCTTTGTGAAATTACCCATGAAGGCTTTTTGATCAATATAAATTTACTAGCCAGGAAGTGCTTGTTATCTTATCGATAAACAGACAGTACCTAGAACTGTAAGTATGATAAATATGACGAATTCGCCAAATTACCATTAAACAGAACAATCTATACTTTTTTAGTTGAGGCTTTCTATCTAAAGAATGCCAATATCTGCCAGGGACTTTTATTACAATAAACTTACTCCTTAAGGAAATACAAAAACTGTTTCAGTATATCAGTACTCATTTCGTTTAATAGTGACGATCAAATTCATGAGAATGGATTTAGGCAAAAATCTATGTATTGCCCATTGTCAACATTCGTCTGAAAGAAATAGGAATCTTCAAGCCAACTCTATTCCTCTCATTGATACCAAATATCTCTACACTGTTAAAGATACTGGCCTAAAAGTACAGTTTTACTCAAGAGATCTGAAATTAGCAAAATCAGAACTGCAAGATCTTCTGAATTTCAAGACTAAAATATTTGCTGGAGAAAGAGTACAAAATGACTTCTTGATTCTAGTTTATAAAAAAGAATGGTGATGTGGTAAGGTTATGCTGGGGGTCAGAGACTAATGTTAAGCAAAAATGGCTATTTAAGCAGTGCACTGTTTGGAAAGGTAAATAGAGTGATCAAACTTGAATAAATTTCTTGTTAGTCTATGCAATTTATGTCAAGACTACTGTTTGTAAAGTCATTGCTAAAATTTTAAAGAAACTTTGGCTACTGTCTTCAGTCTAGTGTAATAGAATTGAGTATATCGGATTTATTGCTGCAGCAAAATAGACTTTCATGAGCATTATTGATAATCCTATGTTTACTTGATTTATTTCCAAAGACATTAGCTAATAGTCGTAAGAGATAACGAAGTGGAATGCTTTTCTGTTTATTACATGCTAATCTTTCAACGTTGATGATAACAACTCTTGTGATCTGCCCTTACAATATTGCTCAGTATGTAAAGTGTTTACATCTGAGGATGGCATCAGATGCATAGGAGCTAATAGCTACGCAATTTGCTTAGTACTTTTGTCAGAAGAGAAGATTACTTATCTTCAGCTTTAAGAATGTTTCCAAATTGTTCATTGTGGATAGTCCCTTCAGTTTCAACTTCGAAGTTACAAAAGACAGAATTTTTTTGATTCGTTAACTGAGAATTGATAGTTTTATTATTTCATGGTATTGCAAAGGTTTTACAATTCCGATTTTTTGCCTTAATATAGCGTGGTAGTCCTTAATTCCAAGGACTGACCTACAGTTTGATCTTATTCTTTGTCTCAATGAGGATGAAAGGCTAGATAGAAGTATTTGTCTGGGCTACTTGGATTATGAAAAAGGCTGCATTTTATATCTTCTGCTAGTATTATTGCTGATTCTTCTATAAGGTAAGTGGACATGTTCAATCCATGGTGACTGATGTATCGTTTGCTATGCCCGATTAACTAATCAGTAATTAATTTTGCAATAACTTGTGAGAATCTGGCCAAAAATTACTAATTGTTGTTGCTGAGTAAGCAAAAAGTTTTAGAACCCTCACTTGTTGCTTTGGTAACAAGCTTTGAATCTTGTGAGATGTGATTTTGGTAATGGATACCAGTGCCGCAGTAAGAAAGCTACCAGTGACAAGTTGTTTATTAAATAATAGCCGATGAAGAGTTCCACGGAAGTTTGTAAGTCTTTCATAATGACGTCAACAGCTCAAACGATGCATATGAAGAGTTTGGTTGTTCTGAGTGACTGTATTCTCCACATTGATTATGCTCGTTTTTAAGTCAAGTTTAATTGATTTAGGCCCCAGAAACAAAAATTGCATCACAGCTACAGTGACACAACATTGCTGTGGTATAGTTCCTACAGTTTGAACAAAAATCCTAAACCAGAAGTCTCTAGGATTATACATAGTGCCTTCAGATATACAGTGTGTGCGCGGATTGAGTTGACAAGAGGAAAAACTTTTTTATTATTGGTCTTAGAACAAAATGTCACTCTTGATAAAATTCTCTGCTTGTTTCAAAACCTCTAATAATGGTAATATAATTTTAATGTTACCAACAATAATGAAGAAAATTTTTAAAAACGCACTATTTTAGTATAAAAAACGACTAAGTTCTAAATTTACTCGAAAATCAGATTACCATGTTTGAACTGCACCTGCAAAAAAGCTAACCTGGCAATAAAACCAATAATAAAAAAGCTTTTGCTCTTGTCAACTCAATCCGCCGACACACTGTATATTGAGTATTTGCAATAAATCAGTCCAGTTCTTGTTATTCTTCTTGGATTCGTTTGTTGCTTTTCCATACCGTATCATTATCACTAGAGCATTTTTATAGCCAAAGTGAACTCAATCCATTTGGTTAAAGCTAGTGACATAAAACTACAGCAACACTGTGGTGGAAGTCCCTATGTTTACATAGCCAGAATGCAAGAGACGCCTTCAGACTCTAAATTACAACATGGTATAACCCTGTGATGAGGGAAAACACTGCAAGTTCAAAAGACGTGCATTGGAGATTGTCTACTGCATTGTAGATGGAGAATCCCATATTACTCCAAAGGTAAGTTTACGTCGAAGGTCAAAATACCTATAGCAGAAATTGAGTTAAATTGAATAAAGTGAGAATTTGCAAATTGTAAATCAATTTTTGTACATTTTCGTCGCAGAGCATATTGCCAAAAGAACCATGACTTTAATGATTTTTAATTTCACACCCTAGCGTGTTACTTTTAACAGTTGGATTCTCAGAAACACTTACATTAAATTTTCACTTTTCTTCATTCTCATAAGTAGGTTTACAATTAAGCTGATGGAGATAAAATTGTTGAATTAATGTTTAGTGTGTTAAAGAAGTAGAAAAAGTTTAAAATGATAGTTAATTAACGTGTTAAGCAAATTATCAGGTTGCAAATCTATTAAGCATTTTGCAACTGCATTGTTAAATCATGAAATGTCAAGAAAATAATATTTCTGTGCAATAAATATTAGTAAATGAATGTAAAAAAATAGTAAGGTGGGACGTTTTAAAGCGAAATATCAAATAGCAACAGGAATATAATTTATTGAATCGTAATAGACTGTTATTTGGGGGTTAGATAGGTACTAATTACGAGGCTGTCTATAGTAGCGAGGACAACTGCCTAAAACTGTTGAAACACTAGAAATGACAATGTAAACAGTATGAGAGATCTAAAATATAATTGAAACTCTCTAAAAATGATGATACCATTACAAATGTTGTATTATGTGTAAACAATAATACCATTTGGTAATGTCCTACATTATCTTTTTTAGCCTTGGCATCGATAGGGCAACGTTCATACAAATAAATCATACTAATTGTTTCTTGAATGTTGCAGAATTGCAAATTTAAAAAAGAGTTTATTGCTATTTAGAATGTTTGTTACGGTTTTTCATGCAATACTTGTTGTTTTCAAAAGAATAATCTCCTGGTAGTAAAATTTTTAAAAAAGTAATACATTACTGTAGATAAAGATTAATGGTAGTAGCTACATAAAATTTTGACATTGTCATAAAAATCATAACCTTACAATTTAAGCCAAGGCTTAAATTAAATACTGAGAATGCTTATAAATTTTATGAGTGTGAAAAGAATATTTTGTTGTATCGAAAACCAATTTGTTAATTTATAAATTCAGATTTTCATTAGGAGGATGATTTTGCTAAAATATACAAAATATAAGTTTACCAGTTTTAGAGCAAAATCTAATTTTGACCTTGAATGCATAAAACATTATCCGATACGTTATTCGATATTTTAATAATAAATAATCAATGGGATCACTTACTCACCTTGATATGTCTGTCGATTAACCAGTTCAGTTCAATGTCGTCATCGTCCTCACCAAAAGGATTTATTAAAACTTCTGCAACTTTCAGCCATCCAACGTAAAAGCAGAACTTTAAAATAATTGAAAATTAATTTTTTAAAAAAATCCCCTGAAATTACTATACTACCTGAAGCGCAGTAAAAAATGGAAAATACATATCAGGGAATTCGAATTTTCCCCAAGGTTGTACATCGTCCCTTACAAATTGCCTTCCCATCAAAGCAGCAAAGAAATATATGTATAAAGCCAGAGTGACTACCTGAAAAAAGCAACAAAAAGAAGATAATTACGATTTAAAAACTTCATTATTCTTAGAATCATAATTTATTATAATAATTTTACGTAATTCAATAAAAAAATGTAATTGACAAACAACCAATATTATAAAAGATTTATTATTTAATGAGGCTTATATGGGTGTTCATATAGAAATTATTTACGAGAGACAACTTCAAGGAGAACTCGTATTGTCTGAATGCGTTTGAAACTGGTCCTGCCTGCACTCTATTCAAGCATTGAAATCACCAAGTCTGGTCTTTATAGATTTTTTCCAATATTTAATTTTTAAAAACAAATCTAACTTCCTGTATAAATTTCTTGAAAAAAATACACACGTGTACTCGACGTGTAAATGACGTCAATTAGGAAAAGGTCTTTTAAGAAATTTCTTTGAAACTTTCTTTAAGGACAAATGAAAAAGTGTTTTAACAAGATATATGTTGCATACTATAATCGGGTTTATTCATTGCATTAACTTCTAGAATAGTGTGCGCTTAATAGATTATACGAGCAGATAATCAAGCGTTCAAGGTTGAAATATAAAAAAAGAGCTACTTAATGTAATGACTGACTGGCGTGTTTCTGATTATTTGTTTTGATAATATTTTCATACATGAATTCCTCTGTGCTAGTATTTAAAAATATAGAATTAAAATTATTATTACATAAAACGCAACAAAAATATTAAATTATATCCAAGCAGTTATACTCTCAAGATAATTGGCTGTGATTACACTCATCCTCTTGATTTGGAAGATGTATTGTGAAAATAGAGACAAAAAATTGTTTCATGCAACAACAATACAATAAAAGTAGTAACTAAAAATTTATAAAATATACATCACATAGAACAATAGACATGCCAGCGACACTGTCCTCATCAGAAATTTTAGAAAATTAAAAAGTCAAGTCAAAAATGTGGTTTGGATTTAGTATGTGGTGAGAAAATACCGAGTGTTCTGAGCACACCAAATTCAAATCGAATTCTTTATCAGCCAAATAATGCAAAATGTCTGTTGGTGTTCGGTTTTAATGAAAAACTAAAGCTAGAACTAAAATTTGATTCGAATCAATGACGTGTGGCTGTAGCAGAATGTGATACTACCTTCACTTTTTCAAGTAACTATTACTAGCACTTGTTTCTCAACAAAAGAAATTCGAGATCCTGACAAAAACACATCTCTAATTTATTGTTCACATGCCCTGTTTAAAACAATCAGATATTTGTTCATAAGATAATATAATACCAATGATCAAAAATTTTTTTTCAATTCTATTTGCTACAAGAGGCATCACTAGGAATTTTTGTAACACTAAGTATACCAGAGCTAGTAAGAGCAAAGGAGGGATCAAGGTCGGTTACAAGGGCTCTTTATGCTAATTCGTAACCTTCTTCAAACCACTTTGACTATCTACCACTATCCATTCATCCATCCTTCAGTTTATGCTTCCTGAGCTCTTTTGCTGAAATTGTATGGTGGTCAGAATAATTATCTGTCTCTGTCAGGTTACTTCCTTTATCTGAAAGGTAAGTAAAGAGATATTTCCTATTTATCTGCATTTCGAACCATCACATCATTTTGTATGAGAATCTGCAATGACTAGTGAGAATTGAAACCCTTGCTGAACAGTCAGTCCATCTTGCAAGGATTTTAAGCTGCCTTTGGCCTCGGCATTCATTATACAACTTCTTTCATTCAAAGGAAGATAACTTGCTGCCTTGTAAACCTGAAAACAGTTTGGAAGCAATGCAAACTGCTAGCAAATCCGTTGTGCTCAAAGATTTAAACAGTCTAGTCCTTCTGGAACTCTAGGTGAACAAGTCAAGCTAGGAGACTGACTATTAAAACGGATGTACTGTTCTGTTTTCAATTCCAACCAACACAATAATCTTCCTGTTGGAGATACTAAGAAATTGATTAACTTGAACGACAGATCTTTAATTAAAGTTGGCTCGTTTCGATTGGTTGCTTTATGACACGAATTAATTGTTTTGGTTCTTGTAGTGATCGTTTGACTCATGACTTGGTCGTCACCTCTAGTGGAGGAATTCTAAAATTGTGAATAGTTTTTGTTCACCCACGCTATTCCTTAGATTGTTGCGAGTAAGTCTGTTATTAATTTATTAAGCCTAGAAAAGTCTCTTAAATCGGGTGTTTAGTATTTGCAGGAATCTCCATCTCGGTCCGCCTATCTTTTTGATGTCTTAAGTCTATGGTTGACAATTTTTAAATCCTTCTTTGGTTCATATTTCATTTCGTCAGGGTGGTTAGTTTCTATCCTTATCTCGCATATTTTTCTTTAATCATCTTTATCAAGACATTTTGACATTGACTTTGTAGGCAAATCTGATGAGTTCGACATTGACATATTTTGGAAGTTATGATATTCATTCGTAAAGTCGAATGAATGTAATGGTCCTATAGTTTTGGTCTCATTCTGTGGTTGGAATCACAGTATCTTGCGCTGTTTCCTGATTAAAAGATAGTCCGTCCGTTATGGTGACGGATGTTATAGCTATTACCTTGTAGTTAACTTGCTTTCTTTAGAAAAAAACCTAATGTTCATTTGGCAAATGGACGTTATAACTAGTTTGGCTTCCTTATTGGAAGCATGGGTGGCAGTTGTGTGGCTTGGACACTTGGACCAATGCATCTTCAACTTTTCAATCCCTTTACGGAAATGGTTTTCTTTGAGGCCTACAATGCATTTGAAGCGTCATCGATGACTTCATTGCATCTAAATTACTTTCCAGATAGAAATATTTTCAGTTTGGGGAACAGATGAAAATCCGACGGAGCCAAATTGGATGAGTAATAGAGGGGATGACAAACGATTTCAAACTTCAACTCAGCTTTTTTTGTTGAGCAATTTTATTTGCATAGACTGGTGCATTATCTTCGAGACACAAGATTTTTTTAACGAATTGCTGCATTTAATTGTTCTAAAAGTGTTCAGTAATATTGGCGCGTTATGGTGTTTCCAGATACTCAGTATGAGTAAAATGCCCTTAGCATTCCAAAAAAGTTTAGAAACCATTACTTTTCGAACCGACTCGACTGTTTCTATCTGAACTGTTTCTGCCTTCTTCGAGACGAATTCTCCCTGGCTAACCCATTGACTGTTGTTTGGTTTCTGCATATAATGGTGAATCCAAGTTTCGTTATAGTCACAAATCTCCTGATGAAATCAACTGGATCTTTTCTAAACAACTGCAAACACTCAGCTGAAGTTCGAACACGAATGCGTTTCTGTTCTGGAGTGAGCAGACACGGCATCCATCTTGCTGAAACTTTCTTTTAAATTCCAACTCTTGGTGCAATAGATGCCCGCAGCCTCAACTATTTCACGAACTTTTATTCGACGATTGTCTAACACCATATCATGGATCCTGTCAATGATTTCTGGAGTAGTCGCCAAGAATAAAATCCAATTTGGCCCTAACTTCTGTGCCTGTTTTGCCTTCCAAATAAAAAAAATTAATGACAGCTCTAATTTAATTTTTCTCTATAATTGAAAAATCACGAGATACAAGTGCATCGACGGTTATCAAAAGTGAACTAAATGACAGATCAATTTGATTTTTTCCCATGAACAAATATCAGCCTACTTGATGATGCAAAATAAATTGAATTACGGCTTCCATCTATGAGCGATTCCGGGAAGTTTCAGTCCAGCCTCGTACTTCGCGCCTTCAGCAGCCTAGTATCTACACCAGTGTGCATACTTCGCATAGGTTTGGCCTAGCACGCACACTCATGTTCAATTTAAATCGACAAAAGCCTGGTCAACGACGTGAGCCTTTTATTAACTTTTTTCTTAAAAGGTTATTATCCTTCATTAACATTAAAAAATATTAAAGTTCCAGTTTCTCTATTTTCTGTCCGAAAGACTCAGACTGGAAATTTTTTACAAACCACTCTGTACAATCTTCATTAGTATTTTTACATACGGTATGTTGAGACAATTTGAGTACACTTGAGTAGCAGTCCAGGCAGTAACCAAAAGATGTGAAATACTTGCTGTTTAATCAAGTTGACCATTATTGGGGTACAGTCCATGACAGTTGTTTCTAACTAATACTTCAGGGTATCCGAAGGAAAAAAGACATTTAGTAAAAAATCGTGAGTATGGCCATCTAGGATAGTTCAAAGATAATCAACGTTTAGATTTTAAAAATACCTTTAAAAAAGCAAACAAACATCGACTGCATCCTGTTTGTGTGTTGTGTTCACTGAGTATTTACTATTCACAAGAAAAAAGTCCCATTTTGGTTTTCTTTTCCTTTTTCCGTTATCGAGCTATAAATTCTTGAGTTTTCTAGCGGCAAAAAGGTCATTCCATTCTGTAGATATATACCCAAAAGGAACGAAATCCTGTAGCCCAATTTTGATATCTTTTAAAGTCCAATTGCAGCTCCTACTGAAAGACGTTTGTAAACGAGACTTTGATCAAGTCTGGATGGGTATATAGATAGCTTTGTGATCTCTAAAAATAGCGTCTCTACTTATAATTCCTTAATCTACGCCAATAGGCATAGGAAAGTCTTGGTTATTAAAATTGATGGTTAATACTTGTCCAATACGGTTCAAATATGGTGAAAATCGATTTACTGTTTCTACCATACCAAGTGGAAAATCTTCTTTAACAAGGTCACAAAACGTTCTACTGTTTCTTGAGAACTTGACGGCTACTACTCTAATCAACCTCTATTGTTTTTTCTATAGAATCTCAAAATCTTTAAGGTGTGTAACCTCGCATTATTGTTTTAGAAAGCTCTCTTATTAGTCTTAAGCTTTGATGTTTATCTAGATTGAATCAACTATAAGTTTTAATTTTCTTATAAGTTTTCTCATTAAGTTAATCAAGGCTCACTTTATAGATCACTTGATAGAATTGAGTATTTGCAGCAGTCATTAAAAATAATTGCGCTATCCAACTTGTGTTACAGGTTTCACCCATTGAAGACAACAATTTTATGTGTACAACTAGAAACTATACAATTTGCTGCACAAATCTGGTGCAATCCACTTCAAGATACCACAACACTATGTCTATGTATAACTTAGAAAAACTAAACAACAAATTACTTCACAAGATCCTTATTTTTCTGTTTTTTTTTAAATAATTGTTTCAGATTAGGTTTTATATCAGAATCTAGGTCCAGACTGCAGAAGAGGAATGTTAACCATTGAAAGCTATTCTTTTGTTGAAAAAAAAAGCCTTAGAGCTATCATTTCGGCACGAAATAATTGAATGCAGTTTATGGTAAGCTTTATTCGTATGTTGACCTAATTAATTAGTTTCCAACCAAACAGAAAAATATGGGCTACGTAGAGTGTGTTGTACTGATTGATTGACGTTAATGTTTTTTGTTCTCTCTGTAGCTATTTAGATTCCAAGTTACCTTCGTTACATTTTACAGTTTAATTTTGTTCTTTTGTTTTATCAAAGATGACTCGATATTTTCTTGAAGACATATAGTTACAAAGAAGTAAATTACGCTAATTTGACATGCTTGATATGAAATTAATCAGGTGATGATTGGAAACTCCAAGTCCGTCAAATATAGCACGCTGGATTATATAAGGATATTGTGCGAGTTTAACTATAAAAGAAGCCATAATTAGATGACGTAGTGAATATTTTTTTTGTATAAAAAAAGAAACAATGATTCTACCTACATACACCTAAATTTAAAACGAGTCTTGCAAGCAATTTTTTAAATAATCTCCATCCTTTTTTAAAATGTCATGTGCACGCAGTAAACAAGAACACACCTATTTTACAACAAATTATTCTAACTTGTTTTGCACTATATCCATACAATCATTCTGTATGCATACATTCACTGGATACAAAAATGTCCACCGTTTTAATTATAGGTGTTGACTGTTATTTTTTTACGGAATTTTACTTCCTCAATTTGTTTTTGATTACGTTGCAATATTTAGATAGCAAAAAAGTGCCCGTCACAGACGTCAAGTGTTTTTCTCGATGTTCTACTTAAAATTGTTTATACTTTACCGGAATTCGATTGTCATTTTTGACTTGTCCGTTCCAGATTTGATATGGGGAATTACGCTGTTGTTGAAAACAAGGCGGAAAAAATGCAAGTCAAGGAAATTCTAATATTATTTACCAGTCTGTGTTTTTCGATTATTAATCATTTTGCTAACCAGATGTGTGTTCATCGCGAAAAAACACAAGTTTATCAGTAAAGCATAATTGCGAAACTTATTCACGCACGCATTGTTCATGGTATCACGTCCTGGACAATGACACATGTAAAGTTGTTAACAACACAAATAAAAATGCAGAGGGTTTACACAACGCAAACGCATACTTTGGATATTATTTATGTTACTGTGTTTTGTTTTTAATTTTTGGAATTTAGGTTATTTGCAGATATTTTAGGGTTTACCGTAACAGAATAAACTGGAGGAAAGAAAAAATAGCTAATCACCACTAGGGAAATCTGACCTGAAAGTGGTTATTTGCTTTATGGCATTCTGCGGTTTTGGAGACCCGCGTTCTAGAAATCGATAGCTGTCATAGGTTTATTTATTGTTATTAAGATTTTAATATGTTACCTATATATGGTGCGAAGCTTCTGACCACAAAAGGTTTTTCAACCTGCATTTCCCCCCTTGCATAATTTAAAACTATTTAAAACATTTCAAATTATTATCAGATATTTTTATTATTTTTGTCGGTCTTACAAAGGGAGTTTTAAGGATTTGTGACATCATTGTTTATGTTTTGTTATTCTTTCATTTTTATTGCTGCCGCTGCTAAAAACTGCTTCATTGAGTTTCATTAGTTTTGTAGCTTGTAGTATAAGATAAGTTACAGTAGCCCTTTATCAAGTTAATATTCTAGCTAGAGGATCTTACATGGACTTTGTTATTTATCGTCACCAAGGCTAACTTGTTCGAAAAATATATTAAAACACTTTTTCTGTAGCAAATTAGTTTTGGATTGTTAAATATAATTTCTTGGAAGTGATATAACATTTTGCCTTCTTTACGTTTGAATATCGGGATTTTACTGGATGAGACTATACAGAGTGAATCAAATTCAGTCGGTGGCATATACTTAGTTAATTTTGAAATCGATTTAGAGATTTTAGTTTTAGAAATTCTCAAGTTAAATTGTCATTATGTTTGCTTCATACTTGACCAAGTAATGATTAAAATCCGAGAGTTAAGTTTGTGCAAGAAGGAAGTAGATTTCAAGTTTCACGTCACGTTCTAGTATCGGATAATTCTCTTCTGAATTAAATCACACTATTACAACATTATAATATATCTGTTTGTAGCAGTGATTCACTACAGTATATTACACGCGATGAAGTTCATTCTAGTTACTGCAGTGCGTTGCAGTCAATAACTTTAATGGTCTAGTTCTTTTTTGCTCGAATTCAACTCTCGGATTGTACTCAAAACATCCTTCTTCAAGTAACCGAATCTATAGAACTTGATTATTTGTTGACTTAATGAATCTAAACGTTGACGTCGACTCTATCACCCTAGCAACTTAATTCCTGGCATTTCCCAGTATGAACAACAATGTAATGAAAAAGAAGTATGCTGTTTACAGCTGATCATTTGGACAGTGGTAATCAAAGTTTGATATCAATGACTGTAATAATGAACATTGTACATTGCGAGACACAGATAGGTTTGTACCTTAGAAACGCAGAAGGGACGGGACAAGATTTTGCAACTACCAATTTGTTTTTCTAAGTATTTAGAAAAGAAATTGTGTTTAGACGTTGCAGTAATCTCGATAATTAGCTATAAAAAATAGATGTGCCTTTAATGATCTTAGATAAGGCGTACCAAAACAACTTGATAAATTCGAGCTTTACAAAACAACTTCATTATCGGATCGCTCTTATAAGGAGTCAGTATCACCTCTACTATACCGTTTACTGCTAACAGCATAAATCACTACAGCCTTTGTATAAGTAATCTTGGATCCAATAATTCCGAAGTTGAATAAATTGAAGAAATGGAATCTGCTTCTGTGTAAATGATCTGTGTCCAAAGCCGCTTACAACAGCTGTAATCTTGCCGTCTATTTATAAAGATTTGACTTTTTATATCAATGTAACGAGAAGTCGCCTGTAGTCGAGCACGTAAAATATTTAAAAATAACAGTGTATGGTGTGTACGAAAGCTAAGACATTAACATTCCGGTTGAAACACTTCTTGGGTATTTGGGATCCATCGATCTGAATATTTTGAATAGAGGCACTGACCCAATATTTGTCAACACCATCCGAAATGAAGTTATTGAAGTATTAACAGTAGAGAATTATAAGCCTTAAAGCGCGCTGTCAAAGATAAGGTTCAAACCTCATGGAAGAGCTTTAGAGCTGCAAGAAGGAACTTCAAAAAGAAATTAAAGCGCAGTAAGAGCCAATTGGCAGAAATACTGTAACTACTTAAACACAGTGTCAGAATCTACTAGGGTGATGAAGATCTTAAGCTGTGAAACAAGACAAGTCCTGAATAGTAATCAGGAAAAAATTTTTGAATTCAAATGTTCAAAAAGGCCTATTTACTAGGCTTCAGCCTTCCCCATTTGCTACTACCACTTCTTCCATTTACGGTGTTGTAGCAAAGATACACAGACTTCGAAAAATATTTCCCATGCTATGTTTGTAAATTGCAACTTTTACTTTTGTACAGTTACAAAACTATTACGTAAGGGTAGAATATGGTAATTAATCTACCAACACTAGTTGCACGTTATGTCGCACAGTGGTCGGAAATCGAAAACAGCTGGCCAAAAGTCTAACTGTTATTTTATGTAGATAAAAATTGATGTACCGTTATTTTGAGATCGCTAATTAAGGATCTGTAATAAAAAGTTCAAAAACCAAAATGGCGGATCCAATATGGGCGACCAAAAGTGCCCAAAGTAGAGGTATTTGTTCAAAATTTGATACGCGGGAGATTTTATCAACTTATACGTTTAAATACAATAAATTTTGGACTACAATATCTAAGTTTTCGGAATTATGTTTCAGTTGATTACTTGACAAAGAGCAGATATGAGCAGCTACGAATTTCTTACCTGACTTCTGTAGAGTCTGAAGATTAATTAAAATATAAAAAGTAAGCAATGATGTACATTTGTTAGAGTTGATTATAAATGCTTGTTCACGTGAAGATTATATCGTGTTAGGATTATATTACATTGTCAAAAAAGCTCCTGTCATTACTGAAAGAACTGTTTCAAAAACCCAAAATTATTCGAAAATTAATAATCAAAAACTAAGTTTTTCATCTGGTGTATATTATTAATAATACTTCGTTATTCAAATTGTAATGTTTATACATCGGTTAATGGATCTCAAAAGTACATATTTTTTCCATAAAGATCGATGTTTTTTACAAATTTAATTTTTTAGTTTTGGCTAGCTTTTTTCGATTTCCGACCACTGTGCGTCATGTTTCTACTATTGTCATTATGATTGACTATGACCCTACGGGAATACAGTGACATGCCAGTTAGGCATGGTTAGTCAGTTTTTTTTTTGATAAAGTCATTTTCGGTTTTAAATTCGATACGTAAAGCTAGAGAGTAGAACACCAAACCGAGCTGCCAATCGCTCGCAAACTTAGTAACTCGCAAGCTGAACGAGGTACAAAATAACAAGCACTGGCAGGTAGTGGTAGTGGTGTTCACACTTTGATTCTCAATATTATATTTATTGCTGAATAAGATTTTTTTTTAAATAGAAGTAAACGGTTGCAGTTGTTGCACATTTTCTGACATAGAAGATACCGAATTCAAAATTTGCTAGCTCATTTAATTTTTTACTTTTAAACAAAACATATTTTCCGTTAAATTGATTAAGTTTTTAGAAATTTTGTTAAATAAAATATAAATTCATTTAAGCTTTTTCAAGATAGAAGTGAAATATTTCGTATCACTTCTTACCCGAATTCAACTCTCGGTGTATTCTGCATTCAAGATATTATAAAATATAAAACATAAAGGACAAGCAACGACTTCTTAAAACGGTTTTAGTCACTGATTATCTTTGTAAAGTCAATAGGAAGAATGTAAATATACTTATTCAAACCAAAATTCCAAACAGGAAAAGAGCAAAACCATGTAAATAATAAGAGGCGTTTTTTAATTAGTATATCTGCACTGTGAACAGTTTAGACTTCATGGAATTGACCCTCTTTTTATTGGCATGAGTTCAATGTCTTCATATACATATGTAGGTATTCAACTATCATTTGTGTTAACCTTCTGATTTGAATATCTTATAGAAATTCAATTTAACAGATCGTGTCAAAATAAAAAGATATATATGTAAAACATACGCTTTAAAGAATGAGCCAAAGAAAACTTAAAATCTCAACTTGTACATCTTATGATGTTCTAAGAAAAACGTGATTGCACACATCACATGCTGTTATTTTCAGGTACTTATACAATGCACAAATTATGAATGAATTACTTGCATATAAAAAAAATGTGATGGATAATATTTGCATAAAATCCGCACCTTAATACAATGACGCATCAATTCTATTGTTTCTTTTGTATTTGCAAAATTATGTAACAATGAATAAATAATGAGGCATGTCTATAATCACAAAACCAATCACCAACCATCATAATACTATACGTAGACAGTATTATTTTATTAAGAGTCCTGACACGAAGATCAATTATCATTAAAAGATGTAACACTTGAAGTGTTGTGACAAGAACTCGAACGTGTAATTTGAGGTTGAATAGGAATCTTAACAATAACTCACCTGTGTATAAACCAACGGCACACAAACTGTATCATAACCAATCAAAGCACCCAATCTTCTTCTAATATCAGATAATTCTGTCAGAAGCGTTTGTACAATATGATCGCTCGTAATTAGAGATTCCTTTCTCGCTCTATTAATTATGTTCGTAGCCCAAACTAATGGCATCCAATATTTGGACATGGGTGTCTTCCCATCCATCAATTCGAATATTTTCTTTTCGCTTTCTAACATAAGACCTGTAAATATAAAAAAAATCATTTCAATATTAAATTAAATCGGTAAAGGACATGCTGTACATTAATTAAAAGAGGTCAATTGAAAAATAATTTTAATTTAACCTAAAAAAGGAGTATGTGAATGAGATGTGCATACTTATGTAAATATGTAGTATATGGAAATTTCCATCTGTTTTAAATGATTAAATCAGTTTCCTGTGTGTTCTATTATTATAATCCTACTGTGTTTCCTGTTCACACGAATTCATTCAACCGGATCATTTTTTGACAGGGAGATTTCAATGCTAGATCACGAGAGTAAATATAAATTCAAAACTGAAGCACGATAAATATATTATTAATTTACATTCGTTTTTATTGAGTTAGAAAGTTAATTAGCAGTGCAGTTGTGTATTAAAATGCGTGTGTGGTGCACACTATAATGTCTAGATGAATTTATTTGTAATCGTTGCATTAAGTAGAGCCTGGAAAGCAGAAAATAACGTTAAACAAGTAGAGTATATTAATCATTTATGGCGCCAGCCATTCTAACATGACCTGGCGCCAGTATCATCGAGTTTCCTGTATGGTAAAAGTTGTACACAACAATATTGAAGTTCACATACCTTCAAGATGTACATGTATTAATTTTTATCCACGATACTGAATAGAAAAAGAATATTTTGAAATCTAAACTGATGATATTCCAGACAGAAAGTACAAATTAAAAGTCGCTATTTTGCAAATAATATCACTGTGTTGAATTTTCACCTATTTTCAGCATCAAATGCAGTCAAGCAATCTCTTGTTTACTTCATTTTTACCTATTTATAGAGCAGGCTTTTCTGGGACAAAATTCAAATAGTGCCCAGGACAAATACACAATCCTTTAACTAAACTGCCTAATTTTGGAAGAAGGGCTTTAAATTTATCTTATGATTTCTTAATTTAAATTATCTGTTCGTGTCTCATTATTGCTATTAATATTAAAAACACACAGTTGTCATTCTATTCACTGTGATAACCAAGAAATTACTTCTGACTTTATGTTCTGACATTTTGGTTGTCGTTTACAGTTTCCTCCTGAGACTTCTTTTCTTCTTTTTGTCCAAACAGTAATAGGCAAACATATTTAAAATAGATTTCTTGATGAAACAATCGTCACTTTCAGAGCTTAACACATCTTCCTAGCCACGCTGATCCTCTTTTATATTCCTATTTCCTAAAGAAACGCCAAATTGGTATTTTATCCAAAAATGAGCCGGCCGTCACGATTCTACTAAGGCAACTACACCCGCCGATTTGTCTCTCGTCCTTCCAAAAGACTGAAGAAAAATTAAATAGACAGATAAGAGAGAATACACTGGTTACCCTCCTCTGGTATTCCTTTCAATATGCCTATCAAACTGGAAGATTTGGGATTTAGAAGACGCCGCACCAAGAAAAGGGGCATTGAGTCATTTTCGGGCGTGCAAGGACAGTTAGACTTTATAACACATGGGCTGAAAAGTCCCAGGCCTAACAAAGAAAACACGGTTTTTTTTGTTCAAAATTAGCTTTATTCATCAACGTAATTTCCATCAAGAACAACGCAATCATTCCAGCGCCGCTCTAACATTTCAATACCACTTTTGTAGAACGATTTATCTTTTGCCTCAAAATAGGACTCAGTTTCAGGGATAACCTCTTCATTCGAGCGAAATTTCTTACCGGCAAGCATTTTTTTTAGGTCTGCGAACAGCCAGTAGTCGCTGGGAGCCAAATCTGGCGAATACGGTAGATGTGGGAGCAATTCGAAGTTCAGTTCATGTAGTTTCGCCATTGTTTTGATTGACTTGTGACACGGCGCGTTGTCTTGATGAAACAAAATTTTTTTCTTTGCCATATGCGGTCGTTTCTTAGCAATTTTGGCCTTCAAACGCTCCAATAACGCTATATAATATTCACTGTTGATGGTATTTCCCTTCTCAAGATAGTCGATGAATATTACACCACGCACATCCCAAAATACCGAGGCCATAACGTTTCCAGCCGATTGTTGTGCTTTCGGTCGCTTTGGACGAGGTTCACCAGTTGCTGTCCACTCAGATGATGATCGTTTTGATTCCGGAGTGAAGTGATGGATCCATGTTTCATCCATTGTCACATATCGACGCAAAAATTCCGGTTTGTTACGTTTAGACATGGCCAAACACTGCTCAGAAACATCAACACGTTCTTGTTTTTGGTGAACAGTGAGCAAACGCGGCACCCACTTTGAGCAGAGCTTTTTCATAGTCAAATGCTCATGCAATATAAAGCCAACACGTTCTTTTGATATCTTTACGATGTCAGCTAACTCACGCAACTTCACTTTTCGATCATTCAAAACGATTTTGTGGATTTGTTTGATGTTTTCTGGTGTTACCGCCTCATTTGGACGTCCACTGCGTTCTGCATCATCGGTGTCTCTACGACCACGTTTGAAGTCAGCAAACCAACGTTTTATTGTTGTTTCTGATGGAGCGGAGTCCCCATAACACTTTTCAAGCCATTGCTTCGCTTGAACGGTATTTTGTCTCATCAAGAAGCAGTGTAAAATTAAAACACGAAATTGTTTTTGATCCATTGTTTTGAAAATAACAAAAGTAGCGTCACTCTTAGCACAATAACTCACAAAATAATGAATAGAATATCATGAAATTTTAACAGCTGTCTTTTGAAGGTTAGTACTAACTGAAAAAGCGGTGAATGCAATAGAACTAGCGCCATCTATTTGTTAGGCCTGGGACTTTTCAGCCCATGTGTTATATACATCCATCTGAAACAGCGGGATATTTCAGGAGGATGCAATCCGTGCTTACTGACAGAAGTGCTACTGGCTGTCAAAGTGTTCGTAGGCTGCGACTGTCCTCATGGAGAGATTCTCTCTATTCTTGTGTGCCCTGTGATTGATAGGCTCCTGTAAAGATACAATAAGCACAGTTTGCTTATCCAGGAGTGTTGCAGACCACCTTGAAGTTTTTGTTTCGAGGAAATTCCCTGCAGCTACAAGTAAGCTCACGCAACGAACTCCAAATATCATACAGAACTGGTGTATATAAAACGAGTTGACAGTTAGCCTTAACAAATTTGATCTGGTTCTCTTTACGAACAAGAGTCTGCATGAATTTAAAGCCACTTCTTTCTTTAATGTTCTGGTTAAGAATGTAGGAGTAATCCTGACAAGCTGTTTTGGAAAGCTCATGTTCAAAGACAGCTCCGATATGCCATTATTCTTACTGGGTAGGTAAGATATGGAGTCTAAACTCGAGGATTACACAATGGCTCTACACAGTGACAATTACATTAGATGATGTTATACTGTTCTTTTATTTGGTGTATGGATCTCAGGGGGCTTTCATGGGTGCTACAGTATAAAACTGCAAAAGTACACGTGTCTTACCTTTTGGTGCTCTATAACATATCAAAGAATTAACAAGATCAGTGAGGGTGTTTCCTTGTAAAGTACAAATTACGTTCTAAACTAAAACAGAAGTGTAGTGCAAAATTGAACGACACCATCGTGTTTAGCGTCACAAATTGCTCGTAGAACGTTGTATTTTCTCAACTTAATAGAGATGCTGTTGTACAGTGTAATAATTAAAATTTAAAACTAAATGTAAATAAATTTGTCTAAAAAGAAAGCTGACTCAAATTCAGTTCTCTTCTGAAAATGTTCGGTAGTTCAGTAGTCCATTCATCATACACGTTATTTAAGTATTTAGCGTAGATACTCATTTGTATATGAAATTAACTACGCGTTGTTTTTCAGCTTCTTTTTAAGAAAAACGCGGTTAATGATTGTTTATGAAACATCAAG
This sequence comes from Ignelater luminosus, assembly GCA_011009095.1. NCBI lineage: Eukaryota > Metazoa > Arthropoda > Insecta > Coleoptera > Elateridae > Ignelater > Ignelater luminosus. Next base: position 143,162 of record VTPC01090578.1, read on the forward strand.
CAGGTTATCTTTTCGATTTGTTTGAGTTGATTAATGATCAAACAACTTATTAGAAGCAACTTCTAGCTATAGAGTTAAGTTTGCTTTACTTTCAGATCAAC
>VTPC01090579.1:10671-49334 GCA_011009095.1 Ignelater luminosus
CCGGGCGAATTCTCAAAACATTCCACAAAAAAACTGAAGAAAGATGATAGCCATACTAATTAAAAATTCATACTCTTCCAGTTGTAATTTTGAATTCTAGATTGAAACGCCAGATGTGATTTCAGCTCTTCATTTGAAGCTTAAGAAGAATAGGGGCGTGTCCATGAGAAACTATGAAAATCTGATTTTTAAAATTCATTTTTCTTATCTGCTTCCTTGCTTTTGGTGATCACTACTATCTAAGGGACCATAAACAGCTGATTTTTTAAATATATTTACTTTACATTTATTTTTTCCGAAACTAAAATTGAGGATGTCAAAGTTATGGCAAAGTTAGCAGAATAGGACCGTTTTTAAGTGCACAGTACTTTTTAATGGTTAATTATTTTTTGTTTATATTTTTTATGGTTAAAGTGCATTGTGAAAAGATTGTATCCCGTATAAATATACGACCAATTTCGTTTGAATTAATTGGAAAAAAAAAATAAAATCGAATTACATCCCAAAATGTCATAAGAGTAACGAAAAATTGAAAACGCTTCCATATTTTTAAAAATAATAAAGTTATGAATTCCATATTTGCTTTCTCTGCATTGGAATTGGTTTGTAATAGAATATCTTTTTTATCAGAGCCTCTTTTTTATGATATGGGCTGTCATAAGAGTAACACTCGAGGTGTCATATGAGTAAAATGAGTAATTTAGTATAAATAATATGAAATATTGATAAAAAGGATCAAATTACAAAAAGTCAGAGTTAAAGGAAAGAGATGGATGCAATTGTTAGGTTTAAAGTATTTTATTCTCATTTGACGTGTCCAATTACATATTTTTTACTTTTCTATGAGAATTCATCATTCATCATAATAATAAATATGAGCTCAGTTTCAGTTGCTATTTAGATTTTGAACAATTCGTGTGTTGTGGTGGTTTGTTTATATAGTGAGTCATGGGCAGTTCTAGTGTGGAGGAGGAAAGAAGGGTGAAGGCTGCAACACGCTAGAAAAAAATCAGGGACAGACATAAAGGTGAGCAGGGCTATTTGGATAGAGTGAAAGAGAGGAGCTAAAAGTATTACATCTACAAAAATCTTAGAGAAAGATAGAGCGACACTGAAGAAAGAGAAGAACAACAAATTAGCTCAGGTTCAGAGCAGGGACCGACCGAAAGAAAGATGCCAAAAAAAGTAAGAAAAACTCTACCCCTCAAAGTCTAGGGAAAATAGCAAAAAAGCTGCATCTGTATTACCCTGTTCGCCAGGAAGGCGAGTTTTGGCTATTTAAAGGCTCGTGAATCAAAGCAGCACGGAGCTGGCGAATGTATTTAAGGCTCCCTAGCTTTGACAAGAGTTTAAAAGATATTGTTACAAAATTTTATAATGGCGATGAAATTAGCACGGTAGATCCTACAGTGAAAAATGTGTCAGCGAGGCGCAATATTTTAAATCTGAGACGTCACCTGAATTATAGAATAAGAAAAGCATTTACTTAGTTTAAGTAGTTACATCCAGACGTTGAGATTGGAGGGTCTTCCTTTGTATCTCTTAAATCTCCTTATATCAAATCTTACAGGGATATTCCACACGACGTTTGCATATGCAAGTATCATGGAAAGCTTGAGAATTTTTATAACATTATGAAGCTTAAGATAGCTTCCTTTAAATTTAAACCAACTGTCAAGGACTTCCTCGAATCAGTAAGGTGAGATATAAATTTTTATGAATGTATGAATTCTGCTTGCTTAGAATGTTCTGCTGTCACAAACCAGACATTTATTTTAAAAGAGAGTGATGAAGAAGTTGACTACGTGAAGTGGGCCTCTTTAAACAACAGATATGTGCAGATAAAAGTAACCAAACCCTTATGTGAAGCACTAAATGACCTGAGGCTACAGCTAGATAAGCTTGCAATACATTGTTATATAAATTTAAGATCTCAAAAATATTTTAGAGATTCTGTAAAATCATCTACTTATTCTTAAGTGGACATGCAGGTCGATTTTATTTTATACTTGTTTGTACCAACACACTTGGTGTGGGCCAGATGATTCAGAGAGTTACGTTGTCGCCTGTGACAATATAACTCGTGATAAGTATTGTATTAACGTTTTTTTAGAAAAAGATACTACACCACTACCTCAACAAAAATCGTAAGATGAAAGATTTACAAATATAATTTTAAAAATTTGTTCAACATAAAAAGTGAATGGTCATGGACATTCTTTGTTACGTCTCACGGAAAAGGTTAGAAAAATATTTGCCTGGAATGCAGTGCGCCGGAAGTCGCTGGTAATAAGAAATGCAGAAACAATCATAAGTTTCGTTATATATTTATTTTGGTGGAGTATACGGTTGAGGCAATGCGGCGAAACCAAGATGTAGAAATTGAGTCATGTAGAGACACAGGACGAGGAAAAAATAAAAGAAGAAAGCGTAACTTATGAAGATTGCAAGGGAAAGTGGATTACTGTGATGTATGATAACGGGTGCTAGGGCTTATAAAGGCAGCAAGAAGAGAATTTGGTCCATGTAAACTAGATGAAGACTGTAGGGCCAAATAGGTATATCTGGCACTATACTCCTGACAAGGACAAAATTGAGTTTTTTAGTAAACTGGTGGAGTTAGAAGCTCATCTACAATTAATTTCTTTTTTAGGAAGGGGAGAAGTTTATGCTGTTTCTAAAAGTGATTATAGACGAGTTTTAGAAAAATATTTGGAATGTTGATTTGAAATCAAATCTAAATTGTCTAAATGTGTCAGTGTTCCCTCTTATTTTTTCTTTTATTGTCTTTGAAAAAATGTAATAAATGCTCAATACATGTACCTAACGACTTTATCTAAAATAAGTTGCATGAAAAATAAACATTTCATTTTTAAATTATTGTGATTTCTAAGGGGTTTTCATAAGAGCAACGCAAAGTTCATGATCACAAAAGTAACGCGATGGGCCAAGAAAAAAAATTTTGTTGGGCCTATAACTTTCATAATACTTCTGTAAAACACTAGTGGAGCTTTAACTGCAGATCTGTAGGTATAGCCAGATATTTTTTTAGAATGTTTCCTTTGATAGATTCAGAATCAACTCTAAAGCTTATGTAGCAGAAATGGCGGAATTCTGATGTCATAATAGTAACGCAAATTAAATTATTTTTATTGAAAAAACTATTTACAGTCCAACTAAATAATTGAAAATTATGGGTTTCGAAGTTTCATATTTCCTGATTCAACTGTGACAAACGCTTTCCTACCCTGCTATGAAGAAAAGCTAAACGAGCGCTCAGTCCGACCGCCGGCAATCATATTTCGCCTAGAGACTCTGAAAAATAAATTAAATTCTTATTGGAGAATTGAAAACAAGAACTCCCGTTAAAATAAATCAATGAAACCAGTCAGCAACTAAAAATAGAAATATCTAAGAGTTCCAAACATCTAAATGAATTGCGTAATTATAACAGGAACCGATAGGGTTACAAATGGCTAGTTCAGAAACTTCTAATTTCAATCCATTTTGGGCTAAACCGAAAACAAAGATAATCTAGGCATGAGATGTCTTCAAACAAAATGAACGAAAGTAAGAACTAACATCTTCCAGTTACACCTGGCTACCTATTCAAGTTTCATACGTGAAGATGCAAAGAAAGTTAAAACCAATTGATAAAAAATCTAGACTATGATTAATAAATTATAGATAGATGGCCCAAAATCCTTATCCAATTGCTAACCGGATCTACATTGAAAATAAATAATCAAAAATACAACTGACAGGTGTACGAGTTCAAAATTCCTATAATACGAAAATAAAATTAAATGTCGGAAACGAAATATACCCTGTGTCCCGCTTGCTATAATAAATAATTTAGAGAGTTCGCCAACCCCTAATTCATTTCACCTAAAGAAGCCAAAAAAAGATAACCTAGCTATCTATGTGAACTCACAACTGAAAAAGTCCTTTTCAACAAGAGAAAAACTACCAAAATACTAGATCACACCGACAGCAAAGGTTAAACTATAACTCATGTAACGAGAGCAAACAGTGAACGTTACAAAATTGTTGTAGATAACGCTTCTGATTTTTTTATTAGGAAGAATGACATTGAACAACAATTATTTACGCAAATAGATTGAATTCATACAGACAGGTAGTTCTATTTGTCGTATTTGTTTATGTTGGCTTGGAAAATTTCTTAATAATGTCAAACAAAGGCGCGGAATGGATATCATCTACTGGAGGAAACACAAATTAATTTCCTTTTTATCTTACAAACTTTTCTTGACTTGAAGATGCGTTTGTAGCTGATAGAACTTTGCCAACGTAATGTATCGTAGTATCATTTTCTCTCATTTCTTTGCCTGACATTTTCCAGTTTTCGGATTCCATTTGTCACTCTGTATCAGTGTCATCGTGAATCGCTGTCAGTAGAATGTTTGTTTACATCTTTACATGGCTGGCACTTTTACTCGTTTTTTGCCCTTTTCTTTGCTGAATTTTCTGTTTTATGTTTTCTCCGTCTTTCCTGTTTCTCAGAAATTTCGTGGTTGTTTTCCATGCTGCTGTTTCACTTGAGATTGATTGTTTTTGAAAAGAGATGCATGAATGTCTTCAAAACTTTTACGTTTCGATGTTTTATTGACATTGAAAGTTCTTGTAGTTCTGTCGATTTGCGACCGCGATGTTAAGAGTCCTATCACGGCAAGACTTTCCTTTGGCGGTAGTGCCAAAGCTCCATCAACACATGCTGTCCTGGCACGGCAAGGTTTTTCTGAGAGGACGATGCTGAATTTCCAAGGGCAATGATTGTTTCCGCCTTCAAGTCGCTGTATTTTTTGAGGTCTTGTGTGATCTGAAATTGCATAACGGAATCAGCCTTTGGATTTTTTTTCTAGAAATGTGACGTCGCAACTTGACCAGTTCTTTATCTCACCTGCTTTTGAAACTAATCAACACTGTCACATGGGGTGGGAATTTAATTATTGTTACTTGGCTTTCTCGGGCCAACTTAATCAGTTTTGTTGAAATGTGAGTCACATGTCTATCGTAGATCGGTCTTCCGTCTCTAATATATTTTAGGGAACAATCTTTGAACTAATTAAAAGATAAAATTAATTCTATCCATTCCGGTTCGCTTATGGCGATTCCGGTTTGGGTCACGTCATCTTCATTCAGCCAATTTTTTATAACATATCTTCTTTTAAATATGTACAATAAGGGAAGTTTTCTACCATCTACAGTGCAGCACAAAAAAGAAGAAATGATTTTTCTCTTGTTCTTTTCTCTTTGTTTTAGATGGGTCGTAGCTGAAAAGGTACTTCATTTTTCTGTTTTATTTCTCTCAAAAAGAAACTTTTTATATTATAATTTATTTCATTTTCTGTGACATTTAATATAAACAAACCAAACAAAACTGTTAAATCTTAACAATTCTCTTTTGACTACCAAATAGATTGTTAATCCCAGAAGACGCGGAGCTTGCGCCATTTGCCATTTGGCACAATCGCTAGGAAGTTTCATAATAAATCACAGTAAATTTACATAATAAAATGTCTGATGCTTTGCTTATTGTCAATATAAGAACAAAGACAGAAATAGCACATGCCATTTCCGTATGTTAAACAACTGCAACCAACTCCTTGTTAATTGCGGACTGGCGGTTGTAATATATCGATTGGCGCATATGTGAGTTAAATGGCACTGTGCACAATGAAATGCAAATCTTTTCATTTATGTCATAGTGAGCATTAGATCCACCAAGAGATTTCTTTCCCGTGATGTAAAAAATGCAATATTTGCCGTTCTGTCGTGACACCTCGATCCTTACGGTGCCTCGAAAGAAAATTTGGTAAATAGTCCTTGCGTTAAATAAACCTTTTATCTACACTATACCTTGGATAGTTACGAAAGGAAACGTGAATAGAGAGAAATTGTTAAAATCCTTTTATTCATTTGAAGACAACATGGCCTTCAGAATTTCTGTATCACCGCGAACGAGTGCAATCTACATTATTGGCAATGGAATTTGAACTCACTATGTAGTCATTTCTTGATGTAAATATTTACAAAGAGCAAGAAATCAATTTGGTAAATTAAATGCGGAATTTAATTAGAAATTTTTCCATCGTTTTACCTTTGAAACGACTTGTCTATAAGACATTTGTCAAAGTTAAATTACGTAAGTTCAGTTTTCGACTTACTGATTGAAAATACAACATCGAAAATGAAATCTGCTCAGAAATGGAACAAAAGGATTCCTAACTACAGAACTAGAAATACCTACTTTTCTTGTAGGTGTTCCATTAAGGTAAATATGTATAGAGAAAATTACATAATATAATAGAAAGAAAAAAAATTAGGAAAAGAGAAACTCCTAACATTCTCTATCTCTTCATAAAAGGGAAATTTGCAACTAGAAAATCTTAAGATTGTTACATTATCACACTCATTGACATTAATAAATCTACCAGTAACTTATTTAAGTACAGTATCTCTCTCACAACTGCACGTGTACTTAAGTGAATGAATGCGCGTTAATTGACGTGCTTTTCCATTGTATAAAAATTTGTCCGCATAGTTTATAAATTTTAAAATGAAAAAATTATTCAAGCGTCAATTATTTATGATGATAATACCATGTATCATACACGACAAGTAAATCAAGTTAAATTAAAAAAGAGAAAAATTATAGCGTTCATTAATACAAATGATCACTTATAATTAAGCAAACTGTGATACTATGCAGAAAATGCAAACTTGAAAAATACTGGTATGGGATTGACTTAATGCAGAGGTGACCTTAATTAAGTGTTAATTCATTAAAATAAGTCACAGAGCGTCTTTAATTTATTTGAATTTATGATCAACTAATTAAGAGCACTTACAAGGTGTTCCAATAATAATTCATTAAATGAATATCACAAATGAATTGATTCCACATTATTAGGACAAATTAATTAAGAAGAACAAGACAGCATGTAATCAATCATTGTAAAGTTTTCAGGATTAAGTTGTCATTTAGAAGTATCTTGGACTAGATGTATTAGTAAAGTAGCAACCAGAACAATTGAGTTTTTGTTGGAAAATTTTAGAAATCTAATATGTTCTACATTGATAGCAATAATACTTAATGCCAGGGCTTTATTACCACTTGCATCAATATTATCATTGATCCGCTGTAGACCCTCAAGTTTATCTGTCAAGATTACGATGTCTTGTCTTGTCTAACTAAATGTATTTGTTGGAACTTCTCATTTCTGATACATTGAAAGAATATAACCCTGACATATTTTTCCGCGAATTAATATTTCATTTGTATCCTCTTCTATAATATTTCCAAAGCTATTATCTTGTAGCTTTTGTATTAGTAATAGATTTTATATATTTTGTTCTTTTATTTAATGGAAACATAAAATTTCACTATTAGTCCAGGAATTTTAGCAGACACTTTGCCAAAACCTAGAAAAAATAATATAAAACTGAATTTTTGTATATGTCGCAGCAAATATGTAGTTATTTTAGGAAAATATCTTTTACCTGCCTACAGGCGAACAACTTCTTTTTCTTATTTAATTCCTGGTAACGATTAAATGCTCAGATCCCGAATTGATTTACATAAATCAGCGCACATTTTATTTAAGCTCGCTCCAAGGCCAAGTTTGTGTTTTTCTTTGCAGTGTGAATTCAGTGATAACGATAAACAAACAAAACTCATCGAACAGTTTTAATCCACCTTACGGAAACTATCAACAACAGTATGCGCTGATACAACAGTTAGCACTCATATAATTTACGGGCTTAAAACACCTAGGCTGACCCCACCAGTAACACACCCTTACATATCATAGCTTTAGTGACAAAAATGAAGAACAAGAAGCAGATGTCAAAGAAGCCGCAATCCTCTTGACAAAAGGAAATATAATCGACTCACGGGACAGTTAAAAATGGCCCTTCAGGACACACGGAACGCGAAATTCAAAACATCTACTAAAAGTTTATCAAAAGACGACCATTCTATCTGGAAAGCTACTAATGAAACAGTTTAAAGGAACAACGCTTCATGTTTCCCAAACTTACAAGAAGATGGAAATTGAGAGCCAAGCCGACAAAGAAAAAGCGACCGCCTTCCCTACGATCTTTCCTAGGTATTCAGTATACCGCAGACAAACGACAACAATAATACTGAAAATGCCGTTCAAAAATTTTTAGATAGTGCATGTCCAATGACACTACCAATTATATCATTTTCTTCATCGGAAGTGAAAGAAGCGATCAATAATTAATGGTAATAACCGCAAAGCAACTGGTTTTGATTTGATCACTGGGCATATATTGAAAGGATATCCAAGAAAAGTAATAGTACTTTTGACAACAATCTATAATAGCATGCTAAGATTTATCTACTATCCAATAAGGTAGAAATTTGCCCAAATAGTTATGATTCACAAGCTTGGCAAACTTCCAAATAAGAGTCAAATCGTACAGGCCCATTAGCCTCATACCCATTACGTCCAGAATTCTCGAAATATTCTTCTTCAGAAAAATTCAAATGGACAATCCCAACACATCAATTTGGCTTCATAAAAATCACTCAACCCCGCAACAATGCGGTAACATTGTCAATGTGATGCCTAGAAGAATAGAAACTGAGTACGGCTGCTTTTCTTGACATTCAGCAAGCATTCGATCGTGTGTGGCATGATAGCCTCCTTTACAAACTCAAACTCCTGCTTAAATCCTCTCTCACAGACGTTATTCCTAAATAAAATTTAATATGGAGACCTCTGCAAACTTTCCGATCCATTCAGAAGTACCTCAGGAAAACCTTATTTTCCCTACTGACATACCAACTAGAAATGACACCATCATTACCACGTTCGAAGATGATACTGCTATCGTGGCAAGCAACGAGGACCCCAAGCTACTTTCTAAAGCCTCCAAACGCACCTTAATTCGCTTGAAACCTAGCTCAGCGACTGACCAAGTCAGCGCAAGTAACATTCGCAAACCGGAGAACTGACTGTCCTTATGTAACAATAAATGGAGGACAATTACCAGTCAAAAACAAACTAAAATATCTCGGCCTAATAGTTGCAAAGAAGACCCAGATTAACCACAAGCTACGACAGATGAATTGGCGAAAATCTAAGCTGCTTTTGTATAAACGTATTCTTAAGTCCATATGGTTTTACGGTGTACTACCTGGGGTTGTGTCAAGCCATCAAACACGAAAATCATACAAAGGGTACAATCTAAAATACTAAGAACTGTATTCAATGTACCAAGGTACATAAGCAACCATACTTTCCATGAAGACTCGGAAGATGAAATTAGAAAATTAACCACCAGTTACTACACAACCTTCCGGGACATCTCAACGAACAAGTGAGTCCCCCTAGCGTCTAGAAAACGACTCCACCGACAATGGCCAACAAATGTGTTTGACTAAAGGACGAGGCTTAATAACAAGTGAAACTTACCTTCGAAGAACTGTTGCTAGACAGCATCTTATCTCAAAGTGTAAACGTTCAAACACTTGACAAACAGCTTCCTCGAAGCAGATTGTATTAATGAACAATTTGTTTAGTAAAAATGAAATTTGTAGATTGATTATAACGAACTTCATTCGAAAAATTTAATTTCTTTTGTCTTCGGCTTCGCTTCTCTGTCTTACTCACAGGAATGTTGGCATAAATAATAATTCAAGCTAATTGACGTTAAACCTATCGAGGTGCAGATGCAAACTCGGACCATTTTCTAGTTGTAGCTAGTATTAGAATAAAAAAAGAAAGAAAAGAAGATACAGTATAGAAGAAGAAATAATATGTACAATATAAGAGAACTGCAAAAACAAGAAAAAAGCGAGAAGATACAGAGCAGATATATATGAAGGAATAGAAAGGGAAACTCTATCACATCATCGAGACCAAAATCAGAACCCAGCAGAAATAATAGAGAACAATTGAACTAGCAAAGAAAAAATTATACAAGAAGCAATACAAAAAAATGTAACTAAAAGAAAACACCGAAAAAGAAAAAGAAGGCTAGATAAGGAATGCACTGAAACAATCAAGGGTAGAGCAAAATTAAGGAAGATGTACCTGAATACAGGGAAAGAAAAAGGACAGAGCAATATACATAAAGCAAAGGACAGCAGTGAAGAAACTGTGTAGGAAGAAAAAGAGAGAGCAAATAGAACAAAAGTTTGAACAAATGGAAGACAGTTATAGAAAGCATGAGATGAGAAATTTCTACGAGGAGGTGAAGCAAATGAAGAGAGGATACCAAACAAGAATAACCTACCTTAAGGATAAAGAAGGCAAGCTTATCGGAAGCCAACAAGAGCAAAAAGAAGGTCGAAAGAATATTTCTAAGAGTTACTTAATAAAAATACGGAAATAAATAGTATGAATGATGAAAATTAAGAGCAAGAAGAAAGTGAAAATTTAACTGAGGTAGAAGATCTTAGCGAACAAGTAATAATGGAAATCATTGATAGTATGAAGAACAATAAAAGTCCAGGAGCCAATAAAGTCACAGCAGAAAATCTTAAGTACGGGGGAATAGTGCTGATACAAGAGATTACAAAACTAATAAAAGAAATCTGGGAAAATGAAAAAATGATTAGAGCATGGAGAAAAGCGACAATACGACCGATACACAAGACAGGTGACACATCCGACTGCAACAAATACAGAGGAATAGCATTGCTAGATGTAACCTATAAAGTGTTAGCATCCTTAATCAAGAGGAGATTGGAAGCAGACGCAGAAAAAGTTTAGGAGAATGCCTGGGAAGATTTCAGAGGGCTAGGTCAACGATCGATCAGATCTTCATCCTGAAACCAACCTTAACTACCTGCTTAGCCTAATTAAATGTTCTGAAAAATTTAGACGTGCCCACGAAACTAGTCAATCTGATAAAAATGACATTACAAAAGACATGTTCAATCCTGGTGGAGAAAGAAAAGACAGAAGAATTTGAAGTATGGAGAGGGCTAAGGCAAGGCGACCCGATATCCACAGTGCTTTTTAACCTTGTAATGGAATTAGCCATCAGAGATAGTGAAATAAATAGGTATGGAACCTTAATAAATAAGAGTCACCAAGCCTTGGTTTACGCAGATGATTTGGTACTGCTGGCGAGGAGTAAAAAGGAGTTGGAAAGAATTGCTGAAATTAGAAGTTAATGAGGAAAAGAAAAAATAAGCACAACAACAAGAATAACGACCACTTAACGATTATAATAGAGAATGCAGGAAAGATGACAATGAAAGAAACCGAGAGTTGTACGTACTTAGGAGGGCTTATTAATAATAAATGTGAAGAACAAGCTGAAATCGTCCTCAGACTAGCAAAAGGCAATAGATGTGTGGGCGCACTGCATGAGATAATAAAATCGAAAGACTATCGAGAGCAGTAAAGAAAAGGATGTATGAGACAATGATAAGACCAACACTATTAAGTGGTAGTGAAACATGGACACTCACTAAGAAAGAGCAAAATAAAATTAAGGTCTAAGAGAGAAAAATTTTAAAAAAGATCTATGGAGGGAGAAAACGGAATAAGATTGGGAAAGGAGAACAAACGAAGAAGTATATGAGTTGTTTGACGAGCCAAATATATACGAGATAGTACAGAACAGAAGGATGAAATGGTTGGGCCACCTGGAACGCATGGGAGACACTAGCATAGTCAAAAAGATAGAATGGGCGGAGCCGTATGGAAAGAGAAAGCGAGGAAGATCGCGGAGATGGTGGTGTGAAGTAGCGTTACAAGACATCAAAAACAGAAAGATAACTAACTGGATAGAAAAGACCAAAGATAGGAAGAGATGGAAAGATCTCATCAGGCTATAGGTCTCTAAGACCTGGACAAAGCCTATATACTATATATAATTGACGATATGGGTGTAAGTCGCTTCTAGTCAACTAATTTTTCAGAATATGTACTAGTTTGCGTATTCGCGCCACCTGCGCTTGCTTCTTGAGGGACGTTTTTTGCTTTGGAATTGAGACTTCTTGCCACTATTGTATTTTTACCATTGATTGGTAACCATGTTGCGTTATCATCACCTACGTCTCTGGGTAAGTTTTCTAAGTCCTCTTCAGTTATTATTTTGTCAATATCTGGAGGCAGATTTTTGGATCGTAGACCTATTTTTGGATCTGCCCCATAGAGAATCTTGTAATAATGCGATGATGCGACTGCCCAACTGACTAACAAGACGTTTTAGTATCCTTCATCAAAATTCTCTACTTGACGATACCTAGGCCTTCCAGGTACGATGTTGCATTCTGATCAGACCAAAACCAGTTTATTAATTACATTGGCAGTGAATTCCCGTTCATTATCACTTTGTAAGATACATAGAGCGTCTTCTTTAAGGAAAATTTGAAATAATTGAAAAGCCACCTCTGTAGCCCTTTCTATTTGTAAATAAATGTATGGCCATATTTATGCTCTCTACTCAAATATGCTCTAATATTTTATAGTGGAGATGTAACTCGAAAATAGAAAAAGGCAACTTGAGTTTAGCTTGTGAGCTGAGTATTCGTGGCAAATCAATGCATGTTGCTGGAGTCAAGCATAATGTTACCCAGATACTAACTATTAATATGGGCATTAGAATAAAGATAAAGATATAAACCACAGCATAGGCACGAAATATTGAAATAGAATTCATAATTCATTGATTCGGTATGTTATCTATATTGTCTCTAACTTCAAGCAAATTTAGGTCACATGAAATCATTTTTCAGTTTGTGAATACTAAATTACGTGTCAATAATAATTTTTGTTTGGTGTTACATAGTAGAGTAGATCAGTAATGACTTGAAAAAGGTTGACAATGTCACGTCACAAGTGGTTGAAAAAAAGGTATAATGTTATAATCAATTTTACTACAATTTGCTTGAAACTTTTCGTTCTGTGGTATTATATTATAAAAACTGAATAATGTACCGAAAAACTTATTATTTCTAACAGAAAGAAATCGGCTTAATCCTTTTTTTGTGAAAGGGTTGTCAAAGATTGCGGAATGGAGTTTACAATCTAATTGGTGTTTAGATGGAGAATAACACATGGCTGTGAAGCTACTAAATGTGAAGATTATGTACATTAAACATAACCTCAAATATTCTGAATGCTATTAGCCCAACAACGGTTCCGTCAGATATTATTTGCCCGAGAAAATAGCTTTTACATCGTAATTTGAACATTAAAATGAGGTATAAAACTGTTTTCTGTTTTTTTTTAAGTCATCTCTTGTTTTTTATGTTCTTTGACTTTTCGTTTAGACCTACGTCAAAGGGATATGTATTGAAACAATTTGTTAAGTTAATTTGCAAGTTAAGCTTTATATTTGAACCTGGCGATTTTCTGGTTGTTTCTAAAATTTATTTACGTGCAACTGATACGATGTCGAGTAGCAAAATTGTCTGTTAATCTTCTGTCTTCCATTTAAGATTACTGGGAGCGCAATCAGACCGTTGACTGCGCCACAAAGGGTCGTACAATTACAAGGTCCGAGAAAAAACCGATACAAAAATCTTTGAGAATTTTCATAGATATTAAAGACCTAATTTGCAAAAGTTCAAAAGTGAAACAGCAATAAGACATAAACGTGATGATGGTTTTGGAAAAAAAACGTCGTATGGGGATTTGAATAGATGTGAAATGTTAGAGACAAGGGAGTGTCTAGAAAGCTTTTAGCAATTTTAGAACCTCCTAGTGATAATGAACTTAGTTACATTTACATACATAAGGAACAAAGTTAGATCTTTCTTTTTGTATTAGTATTGTACATTAAAATACCCAGCTTTGTTCCCAATTTAATCGACCTTGTATCGTTTTAGTTTTCGAAATCCCAATGGTGAGACTTGAATTTAAATAACTTCTATTAATACGACTTAACGAACAATAAACATTTTGCAATAAAGTAGGATAGTATATGGAAATAATTACATTTTGTAGAAAGACGTTAGAAAAACAAAACATAACCCAGAATTTTTTTATTAATGATTTCAGGAAGTTTAACGGTTTGTAATTATAGAGCACAATCTACTTTGAGTTATTAGATACTGTTACAAAATTTTACAAAAATATTAAAAAATATATTATATGAGTAATATCCGTTCCGTTTGTTTATTTTTAGATAAATACATTGCAAAATTATTTTTAGAAAATTATCTGAAAACCGCTTTATCACTATTATAAGAGTTAATAATACAGTACAAACCAATACAGTTTAATTATTCTACAGAATAATAAATCGTAGGAAATGCTAATTGAATGCAAATACAATAATATCATTTTTCTTGAATGAACCTTCAATCTGACGTTTTTTTTTCTTCCTTCTATTAAATGAACATTAACTTTTTTCAATGCTTTTAACCGGAAAATTAACCAGAACGGATTTGATTTACCAAAAAAAAGTAGACATTGAGAAAGCATTGAAGGTATTTGTTTATTATCCGTACAATTCTGAAGGTAATTGTTTATGATGTAAGGTAAATGACCTTTCATGTTTTTGTTTTAATTTAAAAAATGCTAATATTAACCGTTTTGCGACTTTTCTTTGTATTAAAAGATTTCCTTTAATTGCTTTCTCTTTTCAATCGGAAATCAGTCGTATATTATACTATATTGTATGTACTAAAAATAAACCAGAATGACACAAATAATCTAATTTCATTTCTCTTTGTTTCAACTGTCTATCTATTGTGTAGCCCTGTTTGTTATTGTTAAAGATATTCAAGTATGACTCAAACATTGACACTATCAACAGGATTTGCAATTCTAAGATTTGAATTCGTAGAAGTTGATTAGCATAATCAGTTATCAGTAAGTTTTATGCAGAACTTGATTGTTTTCTTGTATAGGGCGCGTCATTTCTTTGAAATATTTACATTGTTTTATATATAATTTCTATTTGTCTTTCTGCTAGAAAAGTTCAAAATCGCCGAGTATGTACCTAAATGATACTTTAGTTTATACAGGGTGAATTTTTTTATGTGTAATATAGGGATCTCGGAAACTACTGCAGCTAGAGAAATAGTTAAACGGCGAAAGACTTGTATTTTTATGACCTTAAACCAATGCAGTTCTTCAGTTATTACTTACTTCTCCTCAACCTCTTCTACCATGGGGGTCGAGGTAACTATTCTTTTTCATTTCTTCTTATCATTTGCTTCTCGTTTTGCTTGTGTGCAGTCCAATCCTTTTCTCTTTAGTCAGGTATCCCATCGTTCCACTTTCTTCTCGATATACCCCTTCTTCTCTTTTCTGCTGTCTCCACTTTCTATATCTTTTTTATCGTCTTCTCCTCGTCCATTCTTACCACGTGCCCTAACCACCTTAGTTTTTGCCTTTCTATCTTTTGTATTACACTTTCAAAATTTAAGTCTTTTCCCATTTTCTCACTATTAATTTTGTCCATTTTCGTCACTCCTGCAATTTTTCTTAGAATTTTCATTTCACATGGGGTAATTTTTACTTCTTAATTGTTTAATTAGCAGCACAGCCTCAGATTCTGTTTGTCTTTTAGGATATCTCTTTGTTATTGATGAACTGGTTGTATAGTATTCGGTATATTGTTGTTGTCCTGTTTATTCTGTTCATTATTTCTTTTCTGCATCCTCTTTGTGTTTCTGTTATCCAACCTAGATATCTTTTATTTTCTCTCCTTGCAAATCTATTTCCATCTTCTCCTTCTCATTGACTATCGTCATCGTTTCTGATTTTCCTATATTTATGTTTAGGTTGTATTTTTAAACTCTTCAGCCCATCTTTCAATAAGACTTTGTAGCTCTTTTTTGTTATTTGCAAAAATTATTAGACCGTCTGCGTATAGTAATTCGCTTATCTCCACCGAACTTAATTTTCTGTAACCTGGATGGATTCCCCTTTTCGCTTTATTTATTTCCTTTGTTACTTCATCCATTATTATTATAAACAGCAGCGGGTTCAGTATACTTCCTTGTCTTACTCCATTGTTTGTTGTGCACTTTCCTGTTGTTTTCTCTCGCATCCTTACTACATTTTCTGTCTTTTGATACAGGCTTTTGATTATTTTAATAAATTTTCCACTTATGCCCCTTTTTCTTAGAACCTTCCATATTTTACATTTTAGTAATTTGTCGAAAGCCTTCTCTAGATCTATTGCACTTATAAAGATCTTTTTATTTTGAGGCGGTTATTTTTTCTGTTATTTGTCTTGTTATAAAGATCCAATCGTGTGCAGATGTGTCTGCTCTAAACGCTGCTTGTGTATTCCATAGTTCTGTCCCTATTTTTTCTGTTAATCGTTTTCAGTTATTAGTTCGTATATTTTCAGGGTCGTGCATAGGAGCGAAATTCCTCTGTAGTTATTACAATTGTTAAAATTTCCTTTTTTATGTATAGGTGTTATCACTGCCGTTCTCTATTCGTTCGGGATTCTATTGTTTCTCCATGCAACTTTTAAAATATTATGTAATGACGTAACTCTTTCTTCTCCCATATACTTAATCATTTCAGGTCATTTCATTTTTTCTAGAGCTCTTACTGCTTCTGTTCGTTCGATCTCCTTCCTTCTCATGCATTGTCTTCTTCTTGTTCTTCCTCCCTTTGTTCTTCACCTATTCCTAACAGATCTGAGAAATATTCCCTCCATCGTTCCATAACTTTACTTTCCTCCGTGATTATTTCTCTTTGTTTGTCCTTAATGTTTCCGATTAGGTTCTGTTTTTCTTTTCTTAGGTTTTTAAATGTTTGGTAGAGCATCTTAGCATTGCCTGCTGCGTCTTTGTCCATATTTATTCCAAGTTTCTCTCACGCCTTCGCTTTCACTGTCTTCACCATATTTTTAATTTTTTATATTTGATAATCCTTATGGTCATCTTTGTTTTTGTTATTTCTGAACTAATTTTTCCATCTTTTTTTCTTTTCTTTAATTTGTTCCTTTATTTCGTTTATTCCACCAAGGCGTTTGTTTCCTTTTATTTGTATTTATCTTAGTACCGCATTTTTTAGTTGCCGCTTTCGTTATTATCTTTTTAAAAACTTCTCATAATCCGTGTAGGTCTATTTCGTTTATTTGGTCTTCCTTTTGTTTTATTTTCTCTATTTTTCTCTGGTACTTCTCCTGTACTTTTTGGTTCTGCGATCTATCTGTCCTTATATTCACATCTTCTAGTATTTCTAGCTCTTTTCTCTGACTTCTTTCTCCTGTTAGTTTCGTTTTAATAATTTCCATAAGTGGATAGTGGTCACTTCTGATTTCACAGCTTCTTCTCACTTTCATATCTCTAATTTTTCTCAAATTATTTCGCTTTATTATTAGTAGGTCTATTATTGACTTCTCGTTCTTGATTGGCATTTTTCGTGTATATTTGTGTATGTTTTTATGTTCGAAGAATTTATTTTCTACAATCATATTATTCAACACACAGTATTCTATTATCATTTTCCCGTTTTTATTCTTCGTACTTTCTCACAAATTTTCCAACTCTCCTTTCTGATTCCTGTGGTTTATGTCCAACTCTCCCATTCTATTTAGCATGCCTGTTTCTTTTTGCACTCTTGGTTCATAAACTGTTATTATTGTGTAAATCTCGTTTTCTATATCTATTTCCAGTCTTAGTATTTGGTCCGTTATACTTTTCCAGTCGCTTATACCCCGTATTGATCTCTTATTAATTATACATCCCCCTAGCTGTGTTTTCTACTCCACTTTATACCATTATGTGATGCCTTACCGTTTCTACGCATCCACGTGCGTTTCTTCCATTATTTCGTCCAGTTTTATCTCCTTCCCATTTATTCCTCGTATATTCCACGTCGCTAACTTCCACGTCCTTGCTTTTTCTTTTTTCTTACTCTCTGTTGTTTTTGTCTCTTTTTCCTTTGTTTTCTTTCTTCTTTTTCTGCTTAAACTTCTCTGCTTTTATTTCTCTCCTGTTCGTCATGTAATTATCTGTCCTTTTTTTTCTTTTTTCTCAGTTTTTTTGGAGGGTATTCTTTACTCTGATTAGCTTTTATCATCTTTTTTTTCCTCATTCGATTCCAATTTCTCGAGATTTATTATTAGTCTTTTATATCCAATTTTGGTTTTATTTCATTTGCTTCTTTCTTTCTTTTTACATTCCTTTATATATTTTTGAATCTTTTTCCTTCTGCGCAAGGTCTTTGTTTATATAAATTATCGCTTCTGTTACATGTCTTAAGTTATTCTTGGCCTTCAGTATTTTGATCCTTTTCTCCCAATTTTCCATTTACATCATGCACGTTTTGTCTCCAATTTTCTTTGTATTTCTGATTTTTACTTCGTTTTTCAGCGTGACTGTGATAAAATCCTCTAGCTCATATTTCAGGTCTTTGTTATTTTCCGCTTGCGGTGTATATCCGGTTATTATTAGGTCATTCCTCTTCTTCCCTCTTTCTGGTTGTTCCACCTTGGAATCTAATTTTTCGATTTTTCTGTTCAAGTTTTGTATGTGGCTTTTAAGATCCCTGTTTTCTTTTAGTATTTGTTCTATTCTTCCGTTTTGTTCTGTCATGCTCACTTTAATTTCTTTAATTTCTCCCATCGATTATTTGGACATTTCTTTCAGGTCTTTCATTTCTATTTCCATTGCGTTGCTTTCTTGTTGTCTTTGGACCGGAGTTCTTTTCGTTATCTTACTTCTTACAGAGATATTTTTGGGGCTATTTTTATCTCTTTTCCTTTTATGTTCCTCGGATTCTAAGTCGCTTGCAGGCCTTTCACTTATTTATGTAGCCTGTTTAGAACTCTTTTACTTATTGCTTATTATTTAATTTTTAGATTTCTACTTTTAAATAATTCTAAATACTGCTGTGTTCTTTATTGTGATATTTGCCTATCTACTCAGTATTGACCTCAGGTTTCGAGTTTGTGCTTACGACTGATATCTGTACTAACCGGGTTTGTCCTTTTCAGCTTCCTATGCTTTTATCTAAAATCCTTATTGAGCTCTTGTCCCGTTTTGTATGCTTTTTACTTCTTTTCCATCATACACCTCCTATTATTCATTTTAATGCTATTCAAAGATTCGCGATAGCACAAACATCGAGTTTGGTCGCGGTTGGAAAGTTTTCAACCCATAAAGTCAAGTTGTTTTCATTGCAAGATGCTGAACAAAAGCAATAGACGAAGATGCGGACAGGGAAGTTGTGTATTCTGTATCCTCAGCTGGCTCTGAGCGTTCCTTTGTAGACAGTTACTGACCCTGTGGTCACTGCTGCTTAAATTGAAGCAAAGCCTTCTTTGCCTCGTAGGCTTTGAACGTGAAGATGCGTTGTGGCCTCCTCCATAGCAGTTGAAACACCTCAACGATTTTAGCAAGTTTGTGTTTGCATCTTGGTCGCTTGGTTTGCTAGAATTATTTTAGTTACGTGAGCATTCGCGATGGCCCCATGGGAACTTGGCTTTCGTCCATGACTGTGGATGAAAGTTAGGGTTGTCCGTGCCATCGATGGTGTATCTCTGCTTGAACGTCTCACTTCTTTTCCATTTTCTGACCTCGAACTTTTTCAATAAGGTTAAACGATCTTCCTTAATCTCGAACATGTGTTTTAGAGCTTCGGTGAAGTCGTCCAGTATTTGCTGTGATACGATTCCAATGCTTATGACGACCAGTAAAAGGGTACTATCGTCGAACTGGTATGTCCTTGTGACGATATTGATCCGGTTCACCCAGCCTTGCACGTTTTCTGATCCGCTAAACACAGGAATCAAGGCAAGCTATTCTTTTACGGATAATTTGCTTGATTGGGTATCACGTGTTAAAGTCTTCTATTTTTTTTAAACATTTTTTCATGGCTAGTTATGTTAAATTGCTGTTAATTTTAAAAATGCGGTTAAAGAAAGAAAATTGTTTTTTATGAGACCACAGCCGATTTCCATTGAAACAGACACAAGTTTATTTCATAACTCAAAAATGACAGGTTACTTAAGAAATTGGATTCGACAATCTCATTAAAGCATAATTGTTTATGACTGTTTCTGTAAAATGATGGCGATATTTCTTAAAGCTCGTGTATTAGTAAAATCACAAATACGCTTTAAGCTGGGTTGACAAATACTTAATTTGACAGTAAGATATTATTATTAACTTTAGAGACATTTTAAATTCGAACCCGCAAAATAACTACCAGGAAAATGATATCGTTGATACTTACATATGTTAATATTGG
Source organism: Ignelater luminosus (assembly GCA_011009095.1). Lineage (NCBI taxonomy): Eukaryota > Metazoa > Arthropoda > Insecta > Coleoptera > Elateridae > Ignelater > Ignelater luminosus. The sequence continues at coordinate 30,855 of VTPC01090579.1, forward strand.
TATTATCATAACTTGATGTCTACTTAAGGTCTTATTAAAAGCTGTTTTAACTTGTGAAGCAGGTTGTTGTTATGTTATTTTGTAGCGGAAACGAACTAGTTTTGTTTATGGAACACAATCACTTGAAAACCATTCTGAAATTGTTGGTTAAGAAATTTTTAAAAAAATATATGAAATTACAGAGTACCAATTGTGCACTTAATGTCAGAATATCAATGTTATACAATAATGACGACGTATTTGACTTCTGGCGTCTTATTGCTTCAAATTATATATTCATTTATGTATTCATTTTGAATACCTAATAATTTTTACACGGAAAAGCGATTTCATTTAATAACTTTTCAGAACTAGGTAATGATTAGCGATGTTAAGCTGGAAGCACCTGATTTAGCTGTAATAAGAAAACTAAAAGACCTTGGGGTGCTCGTATTGACATGGTATATCTGCAACAACCCTTCGAGACAAATTCTCGGAAAAGACGTTTACAGATATGGAACGGCACGGACCTAACGCAGTTTTAAATTAGGAAGGGAGATAGAAAATGAATTCGTGTCTTGGATTTTTATATTGCGCAGCGAAGAATTTTACGACGAATAAAGAAGGTTTGCTGAATTCCGTTCAAAGAATTGTGGGAGTAGGGAAAATCGACAATCTGTTTGTACAGAATAAGCCAGGAAGATTGTCCGAGTCCTTCCTTAAGCGACATCAGGAAATTAAACAAAAACATACGGAATGTATAAATAAAGCCAGAGCGTTTGCTACCGAAGAAAGAATAAGGCACTGGTTTTTAGAAGTAAAAGAGCAACTGGGAACAGAAGCGAATGTTCTCTTATATCCAGACAGAGTTTGGAATCTCGATGAGACGGCTATTTTCTTATCTCCGAAAGGATCGTTAGTTTCAGCGAAAAAGGGGACAGTGACGTATGATATAACATCGTTTTCGGAAGAAGACAATATTACAACACTATTTACGGTTGATGCTAAAGGAGAAATAACTCCACTCTTAACCATTTTTAAATATGAACCTCTACCAAATTGGATCATTGAAGCTACACCTCCAGATTGGTCGCTAGAAAAGAGTTCAAATGCTTGGATGCAAGGTGAAACATTCCTTGATTATTTCAGGAACGCTTTCATCCATTTCTTTTGGAAAAGGAGACTAGTCTTTTAGTTACTGTTTTTTGGATGGCCATGCATTCCATTTATCGCTTAAACTAAGCAAGCTTTATAAAGAAATCAACATAATTCTTGTTTGTCTTATGCAACCATTGTATGTTGCTTTCTTTTTTCCGCTAAAACGGTCTTGGAAAAACTTCACCTGGCAGTGGTCGTATGACCACGATGGCGAAACAATAAAGAAAAAATATATTCCCATGATCCTGCATTCCATACTAGCCTCCAAGGATTTTGCCAAATGTATCATTTCTGGGTTTAAAAGTTCTAGATTGTTTCCTTTTGATCCAGATGGAGTTAACTGTGAAAAGTGCGTGGTAAAAAGCAATATTTATTCTTCATCTCTGAAAAACCAACATGATGATGATTTACTGGTTAAAGAAGGAAGCTCTAGTAACATTCTCAATAATTAGATTCTTCTGGAAAAATATGTTGACAATAAATTTCTAGCTGAATTCAAGAATACTTACCAAAATAATGCCGAATAGCAAGGAGATGTTGCTTTTCAAGAATTGTACAAAGTATGAGAAAAATTCAAAATGATGGAATTTCTGTGTCACAACCTTCTTCAATGCACAGTGATCTTGATAATTTGACTGTACTGAATTTTCCCGAATGGAATGATAGCATAACTTTTATGCAAAATTCCGGACAATAACCCCGAACAAACATCCTAATTTCTTATGCTGTACATCTTTTAAGTGAACCTATGCCTGTATCACAAAATGATATTTCTGAAGAAAATCAAACACTGCTCAATGGGTACAGCTTTGGAAGTAACATTCCTACTGCAACTACTAGAACTACTGCATCTCTTGACGAAGACAACGTGAATGCTTCAACAGAACAGTCGACTAAGTACTAACATCCAATGAAATAGCTACGAAAGATTACACAGAAAATTCCGTTGCGTCTACAAAATCATCCGAATCCATTCGCATTCAAAAAGCAAAAGAAATTATTGATTGTCCTACTCTCTAGACAAATTAGAAAAAGAAAAAAGCATAGAAAAGTTAGCGATTGTTTTGACTTATGAAGCTTGGATACATATCAAGTAAACTAAAGAAAAGAGAACCAAGAAACAGAAAGATAGAGATTAAGAGAAGAAAAGAGAACATTAAAAAAACAAAATAAAATGCAAAGTTAGAAAAGTAAGCTCGAGAAGAAAGTATCAGAAATTGACAAAAAAGAGAAAAGACCTAAAAGAGAGAGACGAGGAAAAAATGTCGACAGATAAATCTGAGGATTATAGAAAAAATGATAAAAGCAACCAACAGAATTCTAGCACAAATAGTATCGCAGTTAATGATTTTGTTGTCGTTAAGTACGATAATAAATTCTATCCTACAAAAGTATTAAAAATCAATGAAGACAAAGTTAAAATATGTCAGGGGATGGAGAAAAGTGGTTTGTTGTGGAAGTGGCCTAGAAAAGCCAATATATGTGTGAATAAACCAGAAGACGTCTTAGAGATGCTAAAGGATCCAAAACCAACGTGTGATAAGGGAATGTTTAGCATTGAACAAATTAATAAATATGTATATAAGTAGCATTTTTGAATAAAGTGTAGATAAAGGTTGAGTCAGAGTTCCTGTACTAAACTAGAACGTAAAAAGCAATTTATTAACATACAATTTATAATGTTTATATCAGGAAATCGACAGTCTGATCACCAATCAACCGCAGGTTTTGTTTGAAGTATGTAAACACGTTTTCTCATGTTTCTGGGCCACCATAGTGGAAATATGAGCCCACTACCGTTTGAATGCAATCTCATCTGTGAGCTACTTGCCTGTCTTAAAATATTAGAGCTTACAAAGTGCTAAGAGGCCCGTTCGGCGGATTGTCTTCTTTGGATACGAAGTCGATGCTATTGTTCTTCAGAAATGAGAGCTCTGGCTTGCGATAATGGCTGGTTGCTAAATCAGGCCAGAATAGTACTTTTTGGTTAGTTTCATGTGATTTAAGAAACATCAGAAATGGACCCTTTAAGATGCCACTTAAATATATTTGGCCACCCAAACTTCAGTACAACCTGCTCGCTTACGACACCATCGTGATTAATGGCCCGCTAAATCAAATATTTAGCGGTAAATTTTTCTTTCCGCTTGACTTTGAAATCAGCAGGGATATTCCCACCAGGAATATCATTCCAAAATTGTTTGCATGGAATTTGCTTAGGACTACATGGGACGTAAGTCTCATCATCCATAATAATGACTTTTTTACCTCCAGATTGCACCAATTGTTTATAGAATTTTTTGCAGCCCATCTTTGCTCATTCAGCCTGATTTATTTTTATATAAAGGAACACTAACCTTTGCCCTTGTCAGTCAATTCCAGATTTTCGTTTCAGTCTGACGATGGCGGATTGACTAATCTTCATTTGAATAGCAGCTTGTCAAGTTGGTAAGCATGGAATTGTTATCAACTTGTTGGCATTCTTATTGGTGCAGATCATTGAAGGTCGGCTACATGATTGTTTGTATTTAACACTAACAGTCTTAGTATAATTTTTTAGTGCTCGGTTAATGAATCTAATGTTGGATTCCTGCTGCACAAAATGATTTCTTGTAGCGCCTCGATTAGGATTATGTGCCAGGAAAAATTGAATTACTAGGTTTCTCTTAATTTGATTGTTTGCGATTTTCAGTTTAAACAAATTCAAAATTCGTATTAACAGTTTGAAAGTCTGACGTTTTGTGAACATCTGGATAACAAAAACCAATTTTATATATGTACCTATGCATTAACGTACGAGGCGTTGCAAGTTAGGGCAGGAATTTTGACTTAACCTTTTCTTTTGTTGTTTCCTTTGACATAATGTTTTTTAAATATACTTACGTATATGTATATTATGTTTTTGTAAACGGTTTTTCGTTTTTACACTTAATAAAAGTTTAGTTTGATTAAAAATCGTTTTCTTAAATAGTCAGAAGAAATTAGTGACCAAAAGAAGAAATTTCAACAAAACATTAATAGATGGCTATAGGTGGTGCTCATATTGACTAAATTAGGGGTTGGTATGGCTAATACTGGTAGTACATGTAAATTTTTATTTCACTTATAGTTTCATATAGGGTAAACGCACCTAATTACGTCCGGCTCCAGCAGCCCACCTACGAATCAATCATTATTTTATAAATAACGGCGATTTTTAGCTATGTGTTATCTACCACCCTTCGTTCTAAGTATTATGTTATATTATTTCTGGTAAATAAAAGTTATGTGTTAATTATTAGCATTTATTTACTGCCAGTACGTGATTGTGTTTACTACGACTGCCATTGAGTGCATTTTTATTAACGAGAAACGGTTGCATTCTAGGTAAGATTTGCGCATTTTTGTGAACATCTTTTTTAAAAATTTTTGTTTGGTAAATTACAGCAATGGTCCTTTTTAATATTTAATACCAAAAATCCTGGATTTTAATTAAACAAATGTCGAAAATAAGGTAGGCAGAGTACCGGTATTGACAGATTCGTCTAGTCACCTGTTCGCCGCCTTCCACTGTCGTGCAGTAGATATTGCACAATTGAGATTTTATATTATTGTTGTTCGACTTTTTAATTTCATTTTGTTGATTAGCACCCACATTTATTAATCTTTCCATCATTTATTTGATGGTTATTATTCTCTTCAAAAAAAATCTAATTTTAGGAAATCAATATGTCCAAGCAACCAACTTAAGTGAAAAATTAACTTTTAAAGAGTATCATGTAGAAAGTAGAAATTAAATTCATTTGTTTATTAATTATTACTTATTTTGTATTTGCATGTATTTTTTACAATAAATTCTTTTCGTTTCAATAAATCGTTTATGAGCAAATGCAAGAAAGGCATAAAATTGTTAAATTATTTTATGCTTATGGCGAGTAATGAACATGTCGCTAAAACAGATTTAATTTACCAAACAGGTGATCCGAATAAAGCTGCCAAGAACTCATATGTAATCATTTAAGAAATAATCATTCCTCTTGTTTATACGATGTTTATAGCTTTGTTTCTTAAAGGGCGGCTACTAGGACATTGACGGCGGATTTTTAGTAATTAACGGCGGATTACGGGGCCAAAGTGTCGGTTTTAATGAATTATTTTTTTTCTAATATAAAACTAAACGTTTAATGACTTTTGACGATTGACCATGTATATCATTTAAACATGCATAACTATACAGAAAGTTTCATTGATAAATATTATTTCGTTGTAAATTTAAACGAATTTGAACTTCAAATATGCTTTAGGTGGCAGAGGATTGGTGCTTTTACCCTACCATATGATAGTATATCTCTTTCTGACTCCGGGAATCGTATAGGTCCACCTTTGTTTAACACAACGCTTACGTCGTTCTAGTGTGAAGCTCGTACTCAGTTTTAGTAACAGTATATATAATTAAATTCAATAAAAATGACTATTATTGGGACCTTTACCCTATACCACTGAAAAGCATTTAGGGCTATTCAATGAAATCACCGCGCTTTCTTCGTTTTTAACCGTTACAAAAGTCTTAGTAAACGACTTTTTCTTCATACCAAGAATTGTCGTTTTTATTAAATACCTAGTGTAAGTTGTATGTATTGTTTGGATATAAAACATCATAATCATAATCAGTATACAACTAAATAGCAAAAATTAAATTATTTATCACTTTGGAATTTTATCGCATGCTATTTTTTTCTAGATAATTGCCAGAATAATCTAGAGAAACATGGATTTGAATAAAATGTATGAGCTGTGTATACATACATTTAATGATACAGAAAAAAGTGACTAGACGAAAACTACCGATAAAGCAATTTGAAGTACTTGGTTTGCTTTCAATTTTCCGTATAACTATTGTATGCGTAATGTACGCGTGTCCGGAGCATGCATTGCTACTTTATAAATGCGAACACGATCAAGTTGCGGTTGTCAGTTTAACTTTGCAAGTCTAATGTGATGGTTTGTGTTAATCATAAAGAAAGTTTTTATTTACAACTACATAAATATTTAATAAACCAAAAATAGTGTTTGTTTCCTTGTGGTGCGGTTAAATATACGTAGAATTGGCTATTGTTTCATAATATAGTTACTTTAGAAGTGGCTATTGGAAAAAATAATATTTGTATAGATAGACTTAAATAAACATTCAGGAAAAAAACAATAAGTGGATTGTATAACTTAAACATTGATTAACCTGAGAAATACTAGTGGAAAAAATTATTTGTTATTGTTTTGATACTCTTCCTTCAAGGTTTGTAATCTTATCGATAACTTGAATTGTGATTCTCGTTTATAAGTAGTTGTAACAATAGGTGTATGTAACATTTATTTCCGTATTTTATGAGGAAGTAATGACAGTAGTTAAATTATTTCAAATTCCAATTTTCTTGACCCATAGCGTATAGAAACATCTTTAGCAAAATACAACAAATTTTCTATTCATGTAACCTACAGTACAAGTTAGTTTACAAGAAACTTGCATACAACATTAATTTGTTTTTAATTTACTTTTGATTATATTTACTTACCTGCACTTACAGTTTATTGTTTATAATAGCTCATGCAATCGATAATTCTCAATACTATTCAGATTTACAAAGCATGTTTCTCCTCTGAAGGTTAAAACGGTCTCATGGAGATTTTCCAATAACTTTACAGCCATTCGGCATTGTCTTCACATTCTTCACCTTTAAAATATATTTGTTTAACTTTACTCAGAATAAAAACAGCCATAACTATTTTACTCCAATAGATTATCAGTGCAAATCAAACTGATTAAATTAGAATTCGATGTGAAGCTCTCAACGATGTTTTTAATTTCTAGAGAATAAACAACTATGTCAAAATCTCTCATTATCAGTCAAGGTTATCCAATAGAAGTAATTTAATTGTTTTCGTTGTATATTTAACATTTCTGCACACTTTTTTCTATTTAGCTTAATTCTGAATACAAAAATTTATACTCAAGAAGAAATGACCTAGCTATAAGGGTAAAATCACTTAAGCAGCACACTGGGTAGAATTATGTTCATTATACGTAATCCTTGCTTAGTTTTATGACCTCAGTAAGTGCTGGTTATTTCTAAGGTTAATTTTACTTAAGAGGCAAGATATTCTTTGCGGTTATCTTTGACGTAAAAAAATGCACGAACGTGAAGTTTTGTGGAAAGGTTTTGTTCACTTTAAAAGTTGAGCTAAATCAATTCGAAATGGACCGTTTGCAAGTATTTTTCAGCCATTCGCTCAATATATGTTATATCACACACAGGTAGTTAGTCAAAATGATTTTATAATAAAAACACAGCAGCAGTTTTGATGAAAAAAGGAATAAGCGAGAAACGGGCAAAAAGAACTACTTTATTTGATCGCGTAATACTTCTCAAAATCTGCATGAAAAAATGAAAAAACGGGCATAAGAATCATCATTATTGAAAAAAGTTCAAAGTGTATACAGCGTTTTCCTGGTTTTGCTTCTGAAAGATGTTCCAAAAACTATACAGTGAACATCGATCGTCTTCTTGTGGGGTGTTGTAAATAACTGGTGAGCTTGAAAATTTCAGTCGAGATGTAGACACTTTTTTGATGTTACTATTCTTTGATATTTTTACTCTTTTGGCATTCTGCTGATTTCCTGACTCTTCTGCGAATGAGCTGAAAGTCAAAATTTCAGATTTTTGGGTTTGTCTTTCACGAATGGTTTGTTTTCGGATAATTCTTGGAAATTATTGGATTTTTTCTACGGTGATAGTTTTTATTCGTTTGATATTAGAAGGTCCTACTTCTGAGATATTCCTCAATATATTTGAATACAAGAATCTGGAATAAGAGACAGGGAATGGTGGCGAATTTCAGTCTCTTGAAGCTGAGTATTTGGTTTAGGAATTGCTTTTCTCGATTGTGATTTTCATGATTCTAGTCTTTTGGAAGTAGCAGATCATAAATATGCTACGCCGAATATTGTACCGATTACAAAAAAGGTAATACGTTAGACAGGATAATGTCTTACCCACTTATCAACCTCTTGTTTGTAGTAAGTGTCAAGTGGTCCATACACTCTTACGTTCAACGGCTGTAATTTACCCCGTTGAACATAATTTGCAACTGCCAAACTGCGGTGGGATAATGGTAGTCTACAATTAGCAGGTACATATGTTCCTTTGTAGCTCTCACAGATTTTACAAAAAACTCAAATTATTTACTGAACGTTGACGAAGTCAGCACTTTCTGGAGGTGTCTGCATTCAGGTATTTCCGGAGGGAAATGAAGGGAGGTGGTTTAAATTTATAGCTGCAGAGCACGTTAGCCTCTTTCCGATGAAGCGATTACACCTACTTGCTTTTTCTCTTTTAGGTTTTTTTGCAAATGTTTATATAGATGTTTCATCTGCACTGTATATGTTATCGAGTTCTCTCTTATATTTATTTCCTATTCTGCAGATTCGCAAGCTAGTACACATAAAGTTTTTTTGGCTATGCCTTCAAATCGAACATCAAGTTTTTTAATGTACGTTACAAGTTTTTGCTTCATTTCCTTCGAAAAACAGGTTGAAAACGACCTAAGGCTTTGGAAAATGATCTTCTTTGATAATATTTTCTTAAAGTTTGATGAAGAATATTAAATTGCTTTGTAGCACCCCGAATAGATACTTTGTTTTCTTCTATGGCTGCAATTGTACAAGCCATTCCTTCTTCAGGCCACCCTTGCACTCTTTTAATTTTTCACTTATAATTAAACACCATCTAATTAACAAAATATTCAAAATAACTCGATAATGACTAACGGGCAAAACTAACTATTTGTTCTTCTTTCCCGTTTCATGTTACTTAGAAGCATACGTTTCAGTTTCAAATAAAACATCGCCAATTCTGTTTGTTTTATAATATAAGATTGTGAAGTTATGATAACTTATGTAATACTAAAACTTCAAAAAAAATTCAAGTTGTTTTTGGTAACCATGATCGGAACTTCAGAGTATTAAGTATTCTGAAGCGCTACCAATTTGCATCTTTTTGAAATTGAATCCACCAGTTTCCCTAACTTCTCTTTCGAAATCCAACAATACGAAGCTTGAACTAGAAATTTGATTAATTCCATTTTTGTTGTGGGTTATTCTTTGCCATAAGTTTTTTATGAAAGTAAAATCAGGGAATGGCGCTGGTCAGATTATTCTGTTAATTTTATTGGTGTCTTTCCTTCTAGACAGAATCGATTATTGTTGAAACAGGTTAAGTTATTTTTTTAGCATTTTGAGTTAAGTATGTAATCTTTTTTTTTGTACGAACACCTACCATTTGACATTGAAAAGAGACAAATCCGGCATTCAAATATGACATAGTAGAAATTACTTTCATTATTTATTGCTGAAAGGAGTCAACTTACTGACTTGGCTTAAATCAACACCTAAGATGGCAGCATTGTAGTACTCTGGCAGCAAATGGTTTTAACATAAACTCTTGTTATTTTCTTTATTACAATGGAAGAAACTAGTAAGTAACGTAAAAGGGGTGTTACGAATCAAGACGAATATAAAATAAACAAAGTAAAGAACGCTGGACTAATGGATCATGAGTAGACAAACAGTAGTGGAAAAGTAGTCACTGCTAGACACATAGGATTGCCATAGAAGTACGTTTTTTGTTTAATAGTCAAGTCATTGTTAGGCCATTGAATGCGAAATTTTGTAGATGTAAAATGAAGTGTTTTGACAAATTATCTGATGAAGACAGGGGAGCTGTGTTGCAAAATGTTTATAGCTGCTTTACAAGCACAATCGAACAGGATGTTTTTATTCAACAAAACATTGCGGCCGTTGGTATAAAACAACCGAAGAAGCGAAATTGAAAGAGCGATGTTTTGTATATCGAGCGATGTTTTGTATATCAAGCGATCATTAAAATTTCAGTTCCCGGTAGGCTATGAAATATCTCAGAAGGGCGTAGCTTAGACAGACGCACGCCAACCAAGGCCAAAACATAACCTACAAATTATAAAACCAATTAATAACACAATAAAACAAATTCAAACTGTCAATTTAACAGATAATTTTTAGAGAGAATTAACCTAACACATGAATTTTTTTTCATGGTCTACTGGGAACTGAAATTTTAATGATCGCATGTTATTACTATTACGTAATAGTGAAAGGACAAAAAATTAATGTTTGCCAAAATGCATTTTTAAAACGAGTCGAAAGATTGAGACACTTACTGGTAGGTAATAAAACTCCTAGAGAAAAGCGTGGTCACAATCCAAAAACACATGCTGTATCTCAAGATGCTCAAAATTTAATGTGTAAACACATTAATTTTTATCCCGTGAAAGAAAGTTATTATTCTAGTAAAACGCAGAAGTACTTAAGTTAGAAACTTAGTGTTCAAATAATTTATGAAATGTTTATCAAAAAACATCCAGAATCCAGTCTAAATTACAATTACTTTATTAAATTCTTCAAAGAAAATTTTGAATTAAAATGTGGGCGTCCTCAAGTAAACACTTGTTATGTTTGTGAAAACCTTGATACGAAAATAAAAAGTTTGTCTCTCAATAAAAATGCTAAAGCAGAGCTCCAAGTTCATAAACGTAAAGCAAACAAGTTCTATAGCGTGTTAAGGTCTGTAACTAAAGAATGTAAAAATTCTACTAACGCTCTTGGGCTTTGCTTTGACTATATGCCAGTTCATGATGCTTTTTAATTAACCCAACTGACGGTGAATACTTTTGTATTCATCACTTGCGTACTGGTAAGGCACAATTTTATATATATCACGGTCTTGGTCACAAAGACCCTAAAGTGTGTTCATTTTTAATCATCATCATCATCAAGCCTTGCAATCCTTAGGATTATAGCCGCAATCCATTTCTTGAGGTGGATTACTCCTCTTGTTCTCTTTCTTTACAATTTGCTGTGGGTCCTAGCTGCCCGTGTCATTTTCCTCCATTCTTTTCTATCTGCTTTTCAATTTCCAGTCAATTATTCCCATTGCTTTTACATCTTCTTCCACTGCGCCCTTCCATTTTTTATCTGGGTCTTCCTCTATTCCTGGCCATAGTGGGGTCCACTGAGTTATTCTCTTTATCATTTCTGTCGGTTTCCTTTTCATGATGTGGCCTGCCCATTCTTGCCGTTGTGATTTTATGTATCTTATAATATTTTCCTTTCGAGTTGGTTCTCTATCTCTTTTATTTGTTTTCAATCTTACTTCGCCTTAGCTTGTTACATTTGATCTCAGTATTGTTCTCATTGTTTTCCTTTCTATTATCTTCAGGTCTTCTTCTTTTTAGATGGTTGTTATTGTTTCCATCCTATACGCAATAATCGGTCGTATTAGGGTTTTATATCTTTTAATTTTGGTCTTTTTACTTAACATTTTGGTTTTTAGTAGTGATCTGTTTCTTTCGAGTGGTTGAGTTTTTTTACAATTCTTTCTTTCACCCTGTCCTTCCCATTTTTTTCCTACTGTTATTCTCAGATAGTTGATTGCAGTGACAGCGCTGAATTTGTGTTTTTGTGCTTTTATTTGGTCTTATGGATTTGTTTCTTCTTCCCCTATCTTCATATATTTTGTTTTATCTTCGTTTTATTTCTAAACTTAATTTTTGTGTCTCCTTCTCTGGATGTTCTAGGGCTCGTATTAAATCTTCCTTTGTTCTGCTGATTATGGTTACATCATCTGCGTAAACTATTATTTGTAGTACATCGGCTATGATATTTTTTTTGTCCAGTACCAGATTGAATAATGTTGGGGATATGGAGTCTCCTTGTTTTATTCCTTTATTTATTTCATACGATTCTGTTGCTTCCTGGAATCTCCCCTTAGCTTTTGTATTTTTCAGGCTCATTTGTACTAGCGTTGTCAGCTATTCTGATTTCATTGCTTCCAGTATTTTTTTTCTGTTGACTGTGTCGAAGGCCCTTTCGAAGTCGATGAAGGGCCTATGTGTTTCTCTGTTATGCTCCCATGTCCTTTGTATTATTTGTTTTGAGGTGTGCATTGCGTTTATGGTGGATCTGTTCAGTCTAAAGCCATTTTGGTAGTCTTGCAGTATTTTCTCGGCTTGCTCTTTCAATCTTCTATTCACCAGATTTGTTAGGACCTTGTATACGACATTCAGTAGGGTTACTGGTCTATAGTTCTTGCTGTTCTCTCAATCCCTTTTTTTATATATACTACGATTATACCGGTGTACCAGTCTTTGGACATTTTATTTTCTTTCCAGATTTGTTTGATCAGATTACTTATTTGTGTTTGTAGTTTCTGCCCTCCATACTTTATCAATTCTGCTTCTATTTCGTCTTCTCCTGGGGCTTTATCATTTCTAAGTTTGTTGACTTCTTTCAGTATTTCTTCTTTTTCAGGGCTTTCCTCTTCCTTTTTTTTTCTTGGGTTGGTTGCTCGTTTTCATATCTTGTCTAGTTTTTTTGAATATTTCTACCGCTGTTTTTGTTATATTATTCTTCATTTCTTGCCATGCCTTTTCTATTTCTTGTAGCTCTGTTATTTGCTCTGGTATGTTTTTTGCGATTGTTTCTCCTAGTTTGTGCCTCATTCCTTCTTTTTCTAACAGTCTTACGTTCCATTGCTTTGTATTATTGTTTCTATTGTATTGTATTCTATTGCTATCACCAGATAATGGTCTGTTTCTGCCTGTGCTCCTCTATATGTTCTCGTGTCTGTCGTTTCTCTGCTTATTTCGTTTGTCGCTATTCTATGATCTATTTGGTTTTCTATTCTTCCTGCTGGATGCCTCCATGTGAGCTTGTGTTTTCTTGGATGCCCAAATTTAGTTGACAGGAAAGTCATGTTTAATATACCCGTTAGTTGACTTAGCCTGAGCCCGTTGTCGTTTGTCTGATCGTGGATTGTTCCTTTTCCGTTTTCTGTCGCTCTGCTCATGTATGGCTCTTTCCCTATCTTGGCATTTGCATCTCCCAGTATTATTATTTCATCCTTCTTTGGTGTTTCTTCATATATTTTGTTCAGATTGTCGTAGAAGTGATGCTTGTCACTTACTCGTAGTTCTGCCACCGCCGCCGTGGGTGCATATATGTTTATAATTTAGATGTTATTGCTTTTGATTCTTAGTCTCAGTAACGCCAGCTTTTCATCCACTGGTGCAAACCGTGCTATGTTATTTACCAATTTTTTTTATATATAATCCTACATCCTTGTTTCCTGTCTTTTTCTCCGCTGTATTTGTCTTTCTTCCGTTCCCTCCCTAGCTATGTCTACATCATACTCGTGTGGTTCTCTTGCTGTTTCTTCCATTTTTCCCGTTCGTAGAAGTGTTTTAATATTCCATGTTGCAATTTTTATTTTTAGTGGACTATCTAAAAAATGTAGATCCATCTTTCACAAATCTTTGGCTACTTAGTGACAACTGTGATGGACAAAATAAAAATAACACCATCATTGGATTTTGTTTATTTTATTTATTATTCCCTAGGCGAGCATTCTTACATACCATGTGATAGGGACTTTCGAGATAGGATATGTAGTAGACCAATGCTTTGGGCAGACATACAACTCCATACCATGACAGCAGTTGAAAGCTTAATTGTCGGAAGTATACATCTTGTTGAATGATCTTCTCCAGGAAATCTTCAACATAATAATAACAACAGTTACACCTTCTGCCACTGCTCTGTGGTCCAGCTTTTATGTTATTTAGCTCCCTATAGACGAAAGTGTCTTAGCGTCTTGGAAACAAATGCCCTTTTAGTCCACAATCAAGCAGTCTTCGTTTTACAATGAAAATACGTTCACTAACATTGATAATTCAGTGAAATTAAGGCTTTTATCGGTCAAATTTGTCCTTTTTACGAGAGCATCATCTCGAACTGAGGTTTTTCTTGGTTATCCATTGCTTGGTTTGTCATTAATTTTCTCCGTTTTGGCATACTCTATGGTAACTTAAATGACTGAAGACCGATTCTATTTAACTTCGGAGGTTGCCCCATCTTCCTTATGGTGACAAATAATTTCCCATTGCTTTTGATCTCATAATTTTGTTTGTTTTTACAACTTTTAAATATCCATCGAAGTCAGACAAAGAGTGTTATCTTTTTAGTTTTAAAGAATGGCTTACGTGCTGCTTCTAAACAAAGACAATATTTGGTAGATCATAGATCAGTGAGATCGTCCGTACCTGAACGTAAATATACTTTTGGTTTATTGCTAGTAATTCCATATAAAGTGCGTTTAATCCACGTTACTTGCTTTAGTTAGGTACTTTATCGATATTTTAGAACCTTGAATAAAAATACAGTAAAACCCGTAAAAGTGATCACCCCTATAAACTGAACATCTGCTTATAGTGACAATTTTAGGCAAAAGGGCAAAAAAGAAGCTTAAATAATAATGCGTATTTTCAGATTTTTTAGTACCTTTTTGCCTGCCTATTTTAATATTTTATAGTGTAAGTCTAGTAATCAGGTTTCTCTTCTACACTATCTATAATACAAACAAGAGGTTTTACAAAAATGTCAATTCTTAGAAGATATATTAAAAATTGAGCATTTTAAAGGCCCGTGTTTCTTTCAAGGCAGTGTAGTCATATTCAACAGTAAAGTGCAGTAATTTACGACCTAGTGATAAATCACAAAATGAAAATTCTTCAAATTTATTGAATTTTGATATTAGAATGACTAGTTGTAAATTATAGATTGGAAATGTATCAAGAAATACTTGAAATTTGGCATTCTATAAATGCAAGTCACTGATTAGGAAGCTTGTCAGGCAAGTTTTAATGCGTTTATTATTGAATTTTTGTGTATTTTGATCTTCCATTATCACTTTCATTATCATTTACTTTTGAACTATGCACACAAAAACATTTTGCTATTATTGTTTTGTACTTTTATTATTTATATACCTACATTATTTGGTAATCCCTTTAAGTTTTGTGAAAAGAATTTATCTAAACGATTTTCATGGTTTCACTAAATATAAAAGAAAACAAAGAAGATTAAAGTAAATACAAACACCTACACGGAAGCGAAAACATTTAGCAGCGTAAAATTGTTTGGTTTCATGGTCTCTCGTAATTATATATTCAAGTCTTGTTTACATAAATTTGTCGTGTAAACGTTTCAGGGATACTACTCATGTAATGGAATCTCGTAGATTATTAATCTTCCTTCCGGATATACCGTTTAGTGTACATAAATAACATGAATTACCGTTTTACTGATTGTTGAATTTTCTGGTTGATTACAAAACACTTTCGTAATTAGTAGAAACATCGATACTAACTATAAAGAATTTATAGAATCTCATAGTGTGTGAATATATAAGTTACTAGACATCATTGAAATTTTCCCAAGGAACAAAATTGAATTTAAAATTTTATTAAGGTCACGCATGAAATTATTTTTCAATTCTTATCGATTTTTCTGGAAGTAATGAAAATATAAAGATTCATAGAAAAATGCGACTGAACTTTGGCCTTCTACACAACCACGTGCTAAATGATTTGATAATAAAAAGTTTGGGTCTTTCCGGAAAACTTGGAATTTATTGTTTAACTAGTAATTTAATGTTAAATTGTAACACAATCTAATAATCCTGAAAGATGGGCGTTTTAGATCTTATCTGCGTTGTATTTTTTTTTAAATAATAACCATTGATGATCTAATACTAAAATGAAAATTGTTGGTTTATTAAAATCGTAACTTATTTTGCTGTAATACTTTATAATCATGATAATGACCTTTATTATCTTTAATAATGATCAAAAGATTACCGCGATTAATAAATGTTCTATTTAGACCATTACTTAAGTGACATAAAATATCATAAGATTTTTTTTTATTATTTTGAAGAAGCAAATAGATTAATCAAATAAGAAATGGAGTGAAAAGGCAATTTTGTTTGTTTTCATACGTCTCAAATGAAGTGAAAACTGACGTAAAAGTTTGATCGATAATTTTTGGTGGCGTTTCCACTTACGAAATGTTCTAAAAAGTACAGAACGTGCTGTCTACCTTGAAAGGACTGCAGCTACATAATAGAAAACTTATTTGTAAATAAAGAGAATAATAAATTATTAACACTATTAGTCATTACCCTGATGGTCAGTTACGGGCAATACATAGATACAGTCTAACTGTTGGTCTTCTCAACACACCACTTGCATATTTTATACACTGGCAGCTTCCACAAACCTGGAGGAAGGTGGAACTCCTTTATCAGGAGCATCGTTCCAATGGACAAATTTAGTACGTTCTTGGTCCATTCACTTCGTTGAGTCAATTGGAAGATGTATTCCGTATTCCAGAGATGCCACAAGTGCTAGTTGCGTTGTTCAAGTTATTGATGCCTATCCAGTCGATTGATTTTGACGTTCTGATCGTCAGGATCGGCTATCGGCACGTGTGGTTGTCCAATTCCAAATCATTACGATCCGAGGAAAGAAGGCCCAAATGGCGGGAGTTTACTGTGAGTCAAGACTGCATATAGTCTTCGAAGGTCAAGGAGGCTTTTAGGCCTAGATAGTGAGGTCTTTCGAAGTGACTCTTGATTTAGGAGCCAGTAATCTTAAACGATGTTTTGATTTTTATCATTTTCGACAGTAAATTAACACGTGCCCTCTCCGAAGCACCTGCAAACCCTTGTATCGCGATTTCCGTTGCATTTGGAACGAGAATAAACCGCGAGATGGTTATTTCATTGACACCCTGAAATTTCTCTAAAACAACCAACGCAAATGCAAATTTATAAGTTAAGTTGACAGGTATCCGATAAAATCAAACAATTAACTGTAACCGACAAAATCGACCAGTGTGCAAGGCTGCCTTGAAAACTTAAAGCGGCCCGTGGTAAACTCAAATTTCTGCGCCCTGATCTTGGGCCACTGCGGGGTTCTGTTAGTAGGCGCCACCTGACCGGTGTGTTTGGATAAGTTTTCTTAAGAACCATTGGACCATCGGAGGTGGCTTTTTGACTGCGCATCCCGACGCATTTTGAAACAAAGTGACCCCGATTGGTGGTCGCTAAACCTGTTTTGTCTGCAAGAGGTTAAAAAAAGGCGACAACTCTAGCTATAATAACAACGACGAACTTTCTAAGTTTTATTATATTTGCTTGTTCACTCCATCAGTTATGATTTGCTTTTCACTTTCTTAAGCTAGACGCTTACGCTTTAGTGACACAAAATAAATACCAAAGGCAGTAGCAAAACCTGAAACTAGTACAATCAAACCGAACTGAAGAGCTTTAACAGTCCAAACGTTCTAGCAGTTCGAACTTCCAATGAGCCGAAGGTTAATATTCTCTGAATAACAATTAATGGGTAAAGAAGAATATCAAAGATCGAGAGAAATTTTTTTAGGTTCTTCCTAACAACAATCACCAAATGCTTTACTTTACGTCATTTGCATTTGATTATTTCATGCACATAGCATTGAAGGCGAACACATCAGGGATTACATCGGAAAATATTAAACAGATTTATGTGAATTTTATCCACATGTACTCAGAGTTTTAGACAGTTTTCTTCATAAAGTGAAAAAATGCTTTAAACTTCACAAAATATTGATAAGTACGGCCCTAGACGAAGAAATTCGCAATCTTAGGCAATTTCGCTCCTTAGAAATGAAGTGAAAGAAAGAATCTTCATCTTTCGGAATGTAAATGGTCCTGTGGAAGCTCTAACACAAGAGGGTTCACTCGTGATCTACCAAACCAGCATGATGAAGTAACAAGGGAGAACAGATAAACAAACCGTACTTATTATCTGTCATATTTTAAAAATTCATCTAATTTTAGAGAAAGTAATTGCGGAATTACAAAATCGGAAGTTTGTTACAGAAAGTTTTGCTCTTGTGATCGAGTAGGATAAAGGATGCCCGCGAAATGATAGGTGGAACCATAGCGAGGCAGTCGAATCACTGACTTAAACTCTGAGTGTGGATTCCTTTTTGGAGTTGACAATGGAAATTTATCCGTCACGGGGTTTCAAAAGATGCACAAAGCCTTATTGTTACAATTGAAATGAGAAGTAGCCGAATTATAATTAATAGGTCTCGAATCGATAGAACATTGTATTGCTAGGTATGTTGCTGTCGTCATGCCAAGAGTTACCGTTTTTAATTTTATTTTGTGTAATCGAAAGAATTGTCGCGCCACAGTATCTTTTGATAGTTTCTGTTATAATGACGTAGACCCATACTGTCGGTACATCTGTTTAGAACCTATTTATGAGTACAGAAACGAGTTATAATGGAGAACGAGCTATCCTTGTAACTGATTGACAATTTCTAATTTGCAGCTTAGTCTTAGTTCTTAGTTTCACTCGACACTTTGAAGATTGTGAAAGAAAAAA
>VTPC01090579.1:49734-102014 GCA_011009095.1 Ignelater luminosus
TTTTTTTCGGTTCACCGCTGCCTGGACGCCTTGTACCATGAATAGTTGTATTTCTTGATCTTGAACTTGTGTTTCTTCCCTAAATTTGTGTTGGAAATAGATTCTTAAGTAATTTATACTTATCTGTCTGCCTCCAGATCTATTCTAGGGAGTATATTTAGCTTTTTACAAGCCATTTTGTATCCTATATGTGTCTCTATGTATGTCTTTACATAGTTCTTGCTAGGCCTTTTCTTTGTCCTTTATTATCGCTTTTTGGAGTTTGTATTTCCTGTTTTTATATCCTAGTTTTATTTGTCCGGGCTTTTCTTTTGTTAATCTTTCTCTTTTATTTTCTCTAGGCTAAACAGATTTCTTTTTGTTCCTATATCGTCGTTCCATCAATAGATGGGGTTTTGCTTGCGTTCCGTTCTAGATGTTTTGAATTCTGTCTTTATTGCTTTTGTTATGGCCTCTGTCAGTTTTCTTGCGTTTTTGTTTTGGGTTTTGTCGAGTTCTTTTCTTAATAGGTCTAAAAGGACCGGAGGTTTTTCCTTTTCAATCATTGATTTTCTTTCCTTCTTCTGTTTTTTAATCGGGATCTCGATGTTATAATAACTGTATCTATGTAGACTGAGGTTTTCCTCGTTATCTACTGCCCACTCCCTAATCCAGTTTGCTATGTTCTCTGAACACATAGTTAAATCAATATGCCATTCATTGCTGTCTCTCACGAACGTGGGGCTTGTTTCTCCTATTTTGGATGATCAGTCGATGTTTTGCTATCCAACTTAATAGTATTTGTTCTTCGTTGTCTGTTTGGTAAGATGTCCCGTACGCTTACTTTGGTGTTTAAGTCTCCTGCTAGTAGAATGCTTTTAGAGTGCTGCTTTAGGGTTCTTCTTACACGTTGTAGCGTTTCTTGAAATTCTAGTATGCTTATATATTGGGTGGTATATGGCACGAATATATTTTTATATTTTCTGATTCGATTCATGCGGAGTCTTTGTTGTTGGTATCGCACGCTGTCAGCTTGGTCTGTTTGTTGTAAACTTTTATAACTACGGCGCTATTTTTATCTTTGTACCATTTTCTTTTGCTTACGTAGCTTTTATTCGGTTCCGTCAGAATTTCTACTATGTCGATTTTGTTTTCTTTTGCAGTCTCATGTCCAAGGAGGCCGACTGAAGCACGCCCTATATTACATTAATTTGCAATATTTTCATGTCGAAGTGTGAAGCTTGATCTGTTTTTCCTCAACTTGTCTGTTAGCCTTTTAACGTGGGGTAGGCTGTTTTGTTTGCCTTGTGTCCTGGTTTCTTACATACGCAGTAGTAGTAATTGGTACTAGTGCAATCTTTAGTCTTATGTTCCTCACCATACTCACCATATCTTGTTCCCTTTTGCACGAATTTGCAGAGTGAACCACAAACCTATCGCCCTCGTCTGGAATAGTAGTTTGCTTAAGTAACCCTTCGCAATATTCTCCATCGTATGTTAAAAATTTTTCTTTTGTGATAAACTCGTCGATCTTTCAGACTTCTTAGAAGTTCTTTGTACCCAGAGCACCGCACATCAAGTTACTCCTTGTAAATCTGTCTTTCAGTTTAAGTAAAACTATTATGTAAGTACCTTATTAATTGAACTGACAAATCCACCTTAAGGCCTGATGTAAAAGAGAGAAATCTTGTTAGAACCGACGTATTGTCAGACAAGTGTGCCCCGGTTTTTTTTGCCGCGATGGTACATATAAAGGATTGCTTAGAGGTGGCAATGATTTGCATAGATTTGCCCTGATTTGACTCGGCCAAATTGGATTTTTGTAAAGAATTTTTTTCGTAGAATTCTTCAGAACCAGTCTGTCCCTATTAAAATATCAATGACTCGAGATTCATTGAATTTCGGGTCAATCAATTGTATATTTGTTGGTATTTCGGGATTGTGACTTATGGTAGAGCACCAGTTACTTAAAGTACAAAACATGTGAGTTGAATTGTCTGGTCTCATTTATGCTAGAATTAATTTCAAGTTGACCGATTTACATGCGTGTTCAGAAATAAAATGAGATTGAGACGCAGAGTCTACCAGACGCTTGATGTTTTTATTTCTCACTCACACTAAGAGTGTTAGGTGAAAGGAGAAATAGTATTGTTGGATTTGTGACAGACGAATGGCTGGAAAGGTGCCTCGAGGACTTGATAATATTGTGTTGTCTATTATGCAGTTGCTATCTTTACTATTCTTTATATTTAAATTCATAACCGAATGATACTTTTTTGACATACTCTAAAGGTTCTCGATTGACACTCTGATGCAAAGTGGCTTTTTAGAATATTTAACACTTCAAATCGCGCTTTAAATAAGGTACAGTTTTGTAACTACACTCGTCTTTCATGAGAAATTCTGACGGCCATCCATAAAACTTTAATGTTTACCCAGTTCAAAGGTTACTCCCCAATTTGCATTCACATAGTGTATTTCTTGTTATTATTGTAAGTACGCAATTACTAAGCATTTCTATTCTTTTTTTTACAGGAGTAGTACATAATAAAGTTCCAGCCAACCTAATATAAGTCGTAGGTTTAACTCAATGGATCCTATAAGGTAAGTTCTAAATAATATTTGTTAAGTTAAGAAGATTTCAGTGTGTAAGTATTTACATATTATACGATAATATTGCTAGATAATTATTTGTATGATTTACGTCAATAAGTGTAATAATTAGTAATGTATTTCTGACTCATTTAAAATTGATTAATAACAATAATTATAAATTGTTTGATTTTACTCATATGTTTTTTATTTATTACAGTTCCAGTTGCTTTAGTCTTCAGTAAGTAACATTTATAAAAAATACATATTCTATACGCTTGTTATATATACATGGTGGGTGGGTCTCTGATTAGATAAAATGCTTCCTATATGTTTATACTATTAATTTTGCATCACAACATCTATTTGTCATAAATCATCTTTGTGTCTGTCACGTTCTTATTGTTATATATTTATTTATTTAACCGCCTTAATTTTTCATTTTTGGCATTGTTTCATTTAATGGTCGTAATATTTAATTCATTGCCATCACGAGGCTTTGTGCTAAACGAGAGGATTCACCCTTTTTGTTATCTCGTTTTATGAATTGCTTTTATTACTTTTTATTATCTTCAGAGAAAAATGTCCATATTTCACTTGATTGATTAAGTTACAATTTCAATTAAAATAATTTCTCTAAGGAACAGAAAGACAGTTAAATAAGTGCGATGGACATCTTACTCTGAATACTTAAATATGCTCATTTGGAAACTAAAATTTAGAATTGTGTCTAGTTTCCTTTAATTTAATTTATTGCTTGTAAACTGCAATAAAATTTTGCTTGATGTTACAACTACAATTCTAAATATTGAGTTTTTAGATTGTTATCCAAGCTACCGTTTTTCAAATTTTCTTCAGATTCCTCGACTTCAATAATTTAGAAAATTATAGAAATTTATGAAGAAACAATGATATTGTATTATTTATATTTTGGATATTTTATAAGTCTGATTAGAAATTCATATTTTTATATTTATTATTTTTTATAATACTATTTAGGTTTCATATAAGTCGACAAAATCATAAATGTATGGATTATTATTTTTATATGGTTTCAATAAAATGACATCATTTCATGCATTTCATTTCTAATACCTACATGAAATCATTAAATACATTTTATGCCGGATAGAAATATAACGGGCATGTTTTTATTTGTCTACAAAACAAGTTATACGAACAAGATCATCCTAATAAGTAATATCTATCTAATCGAGAAAATGATTTTTAATAATTAAACAGAAGAAAAGCAAGATACTGGTTACTGTACAAAAAAGAATAAAATCGACTTTTAAGCTTCCTGTTGATTTATTTATTATCAAGAGTTGGGATAATCCCAATCTTGCAATTTCAATTAGAATCGCGCATCAGTAGGAGTCATAAGAACGACTGCACAAGCAAAATGGGAATAATCCCAAATTTTGTTACTTCGTTACAAAAAAAATTAATCTTCTAAAATACAGACAAAAA
Organism: Ignelater luminosus; assembly: GCA_011009095.1. NCBI lineage: Eukaryota > Metazoa > Arthropoda > Insecta > Coleoptera > Elateridae > Ignelater > Ignelater luminosus. The sequence goes on from VTPC01090579.1 coordinate 53,776, forward strand.
AGGATCGTTTAGGAAATAGTTTTTTAAAATGAAAATAAATCTGAAAAGCGTTTGTTGATTAGACGAATTTGGATTCCATTACGCGTGTTATAAGCTTCCGATACAACCGATAAGCCTAAATCCAGTTGTCAAATGAATGCGGAATTTACAACGTTCTGTTTTTCAATTCGATTTTATAAATCTGTTGTTTTTTCTTATTCTGAAAAGGTCCTAGATTAAAACCCCGTGGGCGCCGCAAGAAGAAGCGTTGCACCGCTGTGAATAAAACCTCTGAACAATCACTAGCTGCATTATGCCAGAAAGTTTTTCAAAAAAAGAAACCATAAAATGTGTTATCGTAAATTATGTGCTTTCTATTCTCTTGGTGTCTTCATATATGTAGAAATGCCCCTATTGAGAGTTCTTGTAATAGTTCCGTTTTAGTGACAAGGATAGTGTATTCGAGTTTTCCTTCTGTTTTCTTCAGTTATTATCTGTGGATTGGTTTACAGTAGCATTTTCTATACTGCTGGATTTTTAATCAGTTGCTTTATCTTTCTGTCATGTGGTAGTTAGTTTCATTGCCTTTGATATCTTGTAATCTAGGCTTGCTTTTATAATTTTTACCTTCTACATTTCCAATAATGCCTTCACTAAGCCATCATTCTAATAATATGCATAATTTCAATTTTTATTTGTTGCTTTATCTTTATCGGTATTGAAATTTCAATCTGCTTTGTCTTGGATATCACTGCAGAATTCTCTCTCTTTGTCGCCTCATGTATTTGGCTGTTTATTAACTGAATTAATCGACGACAGTTGGTTGTGATTTGTTGCTCTTCATCCCACATTTCTGTTCTGCTGTTTCAATGGTCTTCAACGTCTACGCACCCATTTTAATCCTTGCCTTGTTAGAAGCCACCTTTATTGTTTAACTTATCATATTCTTAGTTCAGCCAAACTGGACAGACTAGCTTGTTGAGAAATACAGGAGCCAAATAATTTTGAAAAACACTACTGTGTTGCTGTTTTTCTCAAACGATCTTTTATCTAGAAAACCAGTCCATGTGTGTCAAGTAGAGTCGAGTCAGACGCGCACTTAAAGACATAGCAGAACATACAGTTGTTTGACAACTGTGGAGAATTTCCATGGCCCGAAAATTCAGTAAGTGGTGTCACTGTTGGCAAACAGTTCCTGAAAGGACCTCTGATAAAGCTTCATCAATATATGACGTTTGACGGCCCTCTGATTCAACTACTTCCGTATCAAGCAAAAAAAGTGATAAAGAAATTCTGTGCAATGTTAAAACATTTTTATTTGAAGAAGTAAACGTCTACGCAGATCAAAGTCGAGTAGGATGATATTCATTTGGATTCTGCACTATTTTTGGATGAAGGAATTTAAACGTGGTCGTACATGTATTCAAGATACAGCTGGACTGAAAAAATCTAATGTAACGTAATGGAAGGCCGTCGAGTAAAAGTGTGCGATATTGCGGAGACTGTAGACATCTCTACTGAACACTACATAATATCCTGCACGAAAAATTGTTGACCGTCTACCAAAAACGCACCAAAAGGGACATTTCAATACTGTATTTGGCGATGCTTAGTCGCAATCTGCAGAACTTTCTGCCTCGATTTGTGACCGTGGATGAAACATGAAAAGTGAGAAAGCACCAGGAAACGAAGACCATTTTCTTAACTGGGAAGGTAATGTTTCTTAGAATTCTCAACGAATAATTCTGAACGAGTATTTAGAAAACCTATCTATTATGCCACCTTGTTAAACCGTTTGAACGATACATTGAAGAAGAAACAGTCGAGTTTGTCGCACCAAAACTGCTTTTTCACCAAGATATGTCGACCGTAGCAATAGCAAAATTGCACTAATTGGGCTTCGAACTTAGATATTTAACTCGATAAGAAGTTTACGTCGAATGCAGATAGCATGGACGTTGATAATATGTTGAGAAATTGATCTTTTTCTAAAGAAGTGTGTTTAGCTGGTTTTCTTACTATAGATTCCAAGCAATTCCGGTCCAAGTATGTCTACTTGCTAAAAAAAAACCAACTCGAGTTAAGCGAGTCAGATACTCAAAGACAAAGCAGAACATATTCAGCTAACTTGAAAAGGTTGCGAATGACGATGCTGCAGAGTCAGGCAGAGATGGCTTTAGGTATTCAAGGACTACCAAACAGTTGATCTTGACTGATTAAATTTTTCTTCATTTTTACTTAAAAGTTTTTGCAAATGGCTAAGTATTCCCAGTTTCAATCTTTTCATTGTTTGCTTAGTACGTTCAAGCTTCTACTTATTTCAAGGTGAGGTTTATCAGGTAATTGTAAGCAAGACTAGTTTTCTAGATAAAGACGTACTTCATGGATTTGCACCAGCTTGACTGAACTCGATTCTATATACTAGTAGGGCCATTAAGTGTATAGTCCGATTCAACTCGACTCGATTGGAATTTATTGTTGGAGGTAGTTAATTGATGGACTTACCGATATATCAACGAAAAGGACGAAAGGAAATAGTGACATTATCAAAGTAGCAAATCACGTCAAGATGGTATACAGCGGCTCATAAAGTGCTTATAGCGCTAACAATGTTATCAAGTAGCTGCTCGAGAATGAATCAATCGTAGTGATATTCAAAGGTGCCCAAGTTCATATTTTGGACTTGGTATATTTTGTTTGATAAAAGTAGAAGGATGAAATCTTCCAGACAACCAAATTTAATAAATATTATTGTAGCAATTCTTCATCACTGTGATGAACAAAGCAATCCAACTCATGCAGAATCAAAGATAGAAGAAGAAAGCAAAAGTGGCTGAGAAAATAAAAATTTGAAAACTTAAAAGCCTAGAAGAATGGGAACTATTTCAAGCCAGCAAGTTGTCTGGAAGTGGCCTGGAATAATTTCAAGCGAACACTTCTGAGAGCCGCAACAGACGTTTGTGAAACAGTAAGATGTGGACGAGCTGGACAGAAAACTACTCGCTGATAAAATCAAGAAGTAAAGGCGGAAGTTAAATTGAAGAATGAAAAGTGGAAGAAGTATTTAGCTACTAAAGGACATCCTCATTCTGAGCGAAGATCAGCATATGAGCTCTACACTCAGCAAAGGGAAAGGGTTAAAGTAGTGGTAAGAGAGGCAAAAAAAAGCTTGGGAGGAATTTGGAAAGTTTATGGAAGAAAGCGCTGGAGAAAACCAAAAGCTTTCCTATAAAATTATTAAGAACATGAGGAAGGAGAACAAATGCCCGCTTAAGTTTCTAAAAGGTAAGGACGGGAATTTACTCTCTAAAACGGGCGACATAATAGAGTGATGGAAGGAATATTTCTCCGATCTGCTGAACGAAAATTGGAATGCATCTCCGACGGACCCAGTACAAATCACAGTTAGTGGACAGAAATCAGGGGAGCATGTTCAAAGGAACGCAGAAATCACAGAGGAAGAAATGAGGAACGACATCCATAAAATTAAATTGGACACGGCGGCAGCTTTTGACAAAATAGCACTAGAAATGATCAAGAACATGAGCCAAACTGGTGAAGACATTTTTCTGAGAGTATTGAGACTCGCATGGAGTAGATGCCAAATCCCTAAAGACTGGGAAACACTTGTCCGTTATATTGCCTCTTTTTAAGAAAGTAGACAACAGAGAATGTTGAAATCACCGCGGAATCTCTCTCCTAAGTATACCTGGTAAAATCTACAGCAGAATTCTAGAATCCCGTTTAAGATTGCAAATAGAACATCAGCTGAACGAAGCACAGGCTGGATTCCGTCCAGTCAGAAGCACACAAGTCTTGATTTTTACATTTAGACAAATAAATGAAGAAATTATAGAGGACGACAAAGACCTTCACGCATGTTTTATTGACTTAGAAAAAGCATCTGATAGAGCGCGTGGCCCGAACTGTGGAGGGCTCTGAAGGAAAGGAATGTTGATCAAGGCCTTATAAGAAGGATTCAAAGTATGTACCAAAGTTGTAGGAAACTGTACTTCAGAGGAGTTTTATACTACAGTAGGAGTTCGGCAAGGAGATATTTTGTTTATAATTCTAATGGATGATTTTCTATGAAGCTGCAAATGCAAATGCTTACGTAGATACTTTGTTGGAAACTGGAGATTAAGAGCAATGAATATAAATGTTTTGCTTTACGCTGACGATATGGCCCTGTTGGCAGATTCAAGCGAAAATCTTCAGTTCAACCTTAATTGTGTGATACCTAAACAGTAAGAACATGAAACTTATTCCGTTCAAGTCCAAGACAATGGTTGTGTCGAGGCGACAGGTCACTCATAGAATCATGGCTTGCGGTCAAGATTTGGAGCAAGTCGAAGCCTTCAAATACCTTGGAGGTAATGTAGAAAGTGATGGAAAAATAACCACGGAATAAATTCCTGAACTGAAGCAGCAAGGAAGAATGTTTTATTCAGTTAACTCAAAGTTCCTACGAAAGCGTGAAGTATCGGAGAAAACGAAAATCTCCAAGTCAACATTGGTTTCAATTTTAACTTATGGCTGTGAGTTATGGGCACTTACATCTAAACACAAAGCAGACTCCAGGCTCAAAAAATGAGGTTCTTACGACGTGTTGCGGGCAGAACTAGAAGAGATAGAATCCGCAACCAAACTATTCAGGACTCTCTAAATATGAATCCTTTGACTGACTTAGTCCACAGCTCCCAGCTAAGATGATTCGGCCTTTTTGTTCGTATGGAGGACTCTCGAGTCCCGAGACAGGCCATGGAGGACAGCATCCAGGCGTCCACGAGGGAGACGCAGAGTGACCTGAAAGGACAACATCAACAGCTTGTTGCTGAAGCGTGGCACAAACTTGTCAAGTGGTTGCCCGCGACCAAATCCAGTGGAAGGCATTCTGTCACCGCCCTATACCTGACGGTAGAAGGGTCAACGACTAAGTAATTAAGTAAGAAAACAATTTTTTATCCAATACGCTTGTGTGTTTTGGCCTTTCCCTTGCTTTTGCTCTAGTTGGTATGGTGCTGTCGCCCCATATTACTTATCTTTACTCATCTAGTTTTTTCAAGCAGAGAAGCGAGCATAATTGTACTTTGACTTCAGTGTCTCGTACATCCAAAGCGGTAATAATTATCATTATATTGAGAAAGATAAAAAAAAGTAGAATCGTTGCTTATTAGAAACCATCTCGATTTTAGAAAGGGCAGAATAACTCTGAAACTAGAACTAAAACAGAGCAAGACTCAAGAAACTTAAACGAATGCAAGGCGCTGTTTTCAGTCCTTATAAAGACAAGACAGGGATGGTGAAGGACGAATAGTATAAGGAGGTGGCAGTATCAAGGTAGATGTCTTATCAGACATGCTCAATATATAGATCAGATGATTTAAAAAGCATAATTTGTTATTAGAGAACGTCAAAGCCAAGCGTAATTTTGAATCTATAAGACAATAAGGCATATAATTCTGCAAGAAATGTTCAGTCACCGAAGGTTTACTGAATTAAGTATAAGAAACATGACTTTTGTATGTAAATCACGGATTTTTCCTTACCACAATAATGTCCTTGTTTTTTATGAAAAAAAAATGTATTGGGTATATTCGCCAGCTAAAATGAAGAAATTTATACAAATGAGAAGGATACTATAGGGGAATTTATACAACTAGAAGTGTAGAAGGATGTGCGTTATGTCTTGTAGTTGCAAAACCTAGTCGAACTTTCAGTAATTTATTTCTTGTTTTCTTTTTATATTAGAAAACAAGAAGGACTGAGAGACTCCTGGATTGATCGTACTATTTTAGTTTATTTTATAAATTATAGAAAATTATTATTAATTTCTTACACTAACAAATAGTTCTTGCAAAGTTAAATTGGACATTGTGATAGATTTCTTTGTAACACACATTTTTTTGTCTACAATCGATATTTCCAAGTGAGTAAAATGATAAAAATAAAGCATAATTACTTGTTAATAGAATAGGTGAAGTACCTATGTATTTAAAAAGTAAAGAAAGGTCAATTAAATATAAATTAGTAATAGGATTTTTATAAAACAACAACCTCGACAATACGCGAATGATTATTATAAAGTTTTCAATAACAACATTGTTTTGTGACGCCAAACTATCGTCACAGACAAAACTTTTTTTGTTTTTAATTAATGGTTGTTCTATTTTAAGTTCTAGGACACTAAAATCAATGTTTTGTTTCATTGAAGCCTCGGAAGGAATCTGCTAGACATTATTGATTTTTCCTTTTCAATTCAATACAAATCAGAAAAGCTTTCTCTTTCGTTGCGTAGTTGAACTACATATAGATTTTTTATGACTGCGCAAATTTTATATTCTTTAAACCTCTTGATAGTCAGCCGTTCAAAAACTTATTTTTCTCTTTTTTTTACGGCCATATATAATTTATTAAAATACACGTGATGGAAAGACGTCGAGAAATTAGAGCACATATAGTTTCGATTAGTTGGCGGCCTTGGAGGGTTCTTTTACACCACCCGGTTTTGTTAAATTCTTCTGCAATTTCATGAATCATTGATTTGCTCAATAATAGGGAAACTAAAGTGGCTTGGTTGGAATTTGGATGAATTTCAAAGGATGATTGTTTGAAATAAAAACAAAATATGAATATGCGGACTTAACAAGCTGATGTTTCCCAGAACCAAGATTTTTATTTTCACAAACAATAGAAATAAAATTAATTCAAACGCACGAGAAGATTAATTTCCATTTATAATTCTAAAATAAAACTTCACGACATTTTTATACTATCAAGACAGATTAGCAACCCAATTTAGTATACTTTTCTTTGTGGAGGTTCTTAATTTGCGTTTTCTTTTACAAAACACGATTGAAAAATGAATTATCGTGTCATGCAGCTTAGAAATACGAAGCTGTTTTTCCTTGTATACCATCATAATTTACAATTATTTTTAATACTTTTGAGTCTTAAAATTACCAGACTGTTCTACGTTCACTTAAAACTACCGCCACCGTAGTCGGAAAACATTTCTCTTGATACGGTGAAATTATTTTAGGCCGTGTCACCTACAGATTGACAAACATCGGTTATCATTAATATCATTAACTAGTTTCTCTCTGTGTTTAGTTTTGCGGTATATTGTGACGTTCGGGAGATAATAATTTTCATGTATTTTCCATATCGTAACCTTTTTTTGGTTTCCCAAAAGTCTTGTAAGTTTCCTCTTCATCCATTAGTTATGCTTTCAGTCCATCAGTTCAAGTTTGGCATCAACATTGGTAATATCATTGGTAATATAATTGGAAATCATGTGTAAGTTAGCAGCGAGTTTGTTTTGTAATGTTTGTTGACGTTTATTGTGTTGCTTTCGAGATGTAATAAGTGTATACAGTGCATAATGAGTCAGAAATATCTGATTATTTGTTTTCTACTTTCCTGCACTTTTCTCAAACATACAGGAAATAAACAAATAATAATAAAACTGGAGTTGCATAATTTTTACTCAACTTTGGTTCAACTTGATACGGATCGTGGAACGGTCCTTCGAGGGTTAATATTGCAGCAGTTCATTTATCTTTGAACCCAGTTAGCCCCAAGACCACAATTCATCACTGTTGATCTTTCCAATCTCTGCATTCTACTTTTGTCACGTCTGAACTAACTTGTCTTATTAACGTACAATTTAAATTCATGGTATTACTGAATAAATGTTGCAAACCTTCAAAAATTGGGGGTAACTTGTAGAAAGGGGACAATTTGAGTCCAACAACTTCTTCTTCTAGCAGCATTTTGTTTGTTTTTATCTCACAAATACTTTCTTGATAGCTTCGATTTTTAGTTTGATCGGTGTTTTTGCGTTTTGAGTTGTAATGGATAAATATTAACAAAATCTAGAATCCAGAAGAAGTTTGCTTTCATCGTTGTTTACTTGATCTTTTTACTGCTTTAATCATCCTTCAGGTGGCCCGAACGACCTGTCTAGACTGAGACTTCTTTTTTTAATCATTAACGGTTTGGCAGAGATAGCGATTGCTTGCCCTTTCGGGTATGTACAGACGACAGCGTTATCTGGCAGTTTTGTGTAGGGGAAAGGGTCTTTGATTGTGTCATATATTGAAAAATTTTATCTTAAAGAACATGCTAAATCTAGGTAACTCTCCTCAACGCTCCTTTGCGTTTAAGGAAGAGAATTTATATAAAAGGCAAAAGGAAGTTGATCGATTTGCCTTTCCACTTGAGCACTTTTTGTATTTGAGTAGCGTTTATTATATTCGTTGTTTTATAGATTAAGCATTCGTGTTCAATAGTTTCTTAGGATAGGAAGCCGTTTTCAACATTTTGATATCTCAAGATATGTTCAAATGTGGCAACTCAATGCACTTTGTTTTGAATACTGAAAAGCTGTTCCTTCTAAAGTAAAAACCGAAAGACTACAAGGTTTAGGCCCTACAGGTCGCAGTAGAAATAAAAGTGTAGCTTGCACCTGACGGTGTTAAAATGTATTGAGAAGGTTCTACACTCTTTCAGTAGATGAAGAATTTTTGCTGGTCACATTTTCTTTTCTTATATTTATCATGACGCTGTGATAATCTTATTTACAGGACACAGACCGTACAACAGTCTCTTAAAATGCAACAACACACAAATTTGATCTTATCCATTTCAATTAGACTGAGCACTTCCGTTTGGACAATTTGTTACCAAGCAAAATTTATGCTTGACTCCACTGGGTTATGAAATTCTATTGCAAAATGAGTTAGGTTGGATGCGAGCTAACTTACAGAGATTTTAATTCCCAATTATACATGAGAGTTGTCAATGAAATCTTGTTTTCCACGTGAAAACATTTTATGGTTTAGGGTTTACCAAATTTCTTCTTGTAATCTTAGAAAGATGTATGATGTATAGAAATCAGATTCCTGGACGTATTTATTAAGATTTTGATAGAAAAGTAAATCTCTTGCTGTTGCTGTAATTGTGAATTGGGTTTGCTGCTCTCCAAAGAGCCTATTGACCGCTGATTAATAAATCCGAGAAATTAACCAAAACTAACTTTTACTATAACTTAAGATATCGAGTTTGATTTATCTCCAATTGCTTTTAACCACCTCTACATATCTTTCTTCTTTTATACCGTGTTGCCCAAACTGTACAGCTTCTGCCTGTGTTTTCTAAGTCTTTCTAGATTATAGAAATTCCTCCTATGCTTTACCAATTTTTCTTTTAATCTTCTTGTTTCAACTTTATTCAGTTCTTTTGCAAATCTTGCCCTGGATCTATCTTCCTTCTTTTGGCTTGCCTAAGCTATGTAGTCTCTTCAAGAACCTTTTATTTGTCTCTTGGTTTTCTGTTTTGTGTCCAGAAAAAATGAAGTTATAAAATGAAAGACTGGAAAGACGCCAGGAACATCGCAATAGTGAAATTTGTTTCTATTTTTTTTGCAAGAAAACCCCATTGAAATCACACAAGTTATACTTTCTCTGGATTTTTCCTACTTAATTTGCAACGAACCTTACTAAAACAAAGTCATCTTCTCTTACTAAGTCGGAATTCCAAAGTAATATCGCTTGGACTTGGCTTTCCAATTATCTCCGTCCGTTCACAATATGACAACATTTCTGTTTTTTATCTTGTCTTTTATGCGTACTTGAAAAAGGATTTTTCACAGCTTCGAACCCTTTTCTTTTTCTTTAACTTTTTGCTTTTTCTGTCTAGATGGTAGATTTCATATTGGGTAGATTTGCGTCTTTCGTCTTGATGCATCTCAGTAGAGGAGGAACATCGTCTGGTGTTAGGGTAGACTCTTCTGTTGAAATATGACCTTGTAGCTCTTCGATAATTGTGAAGCTGGAGCTCCTTGAGCTGACTGTCTACTTTTTACTTGAGACGATTCTTTTATACTTTCACACATCACGGGTCTGTCGGAACATTAGTCACCGAGACGTTTTCATTTGTAAAGGCAAGGCCTGGTTTTGATGATGATGATGATGATGGTATCAGCGTTGTTTTCCCGCCTTCGGCGGGAGGCCGTTATAAGCTACCTTCTGTAGCTTCTTCAGCCTGCTGGTGGTCGTTCATTTGTTGCAAGGCAGTATACGTGCGATGTTCACGTTCATTGGCACTTGACCGGTCGTTGATGTAGTAGACCTAGTTCTAGCAGCGCGAGGAGGGCCGCTGACAGCATGGATGTTAAACCGACGGCGTCCGGGTTCACCAGTCTGTTCTTGAATTTGCGCGGCGGCAATGAAGTGCTGATGAGCGGGGCTTGATTGACTTCTTGGTTTTATTGAGTTTCTGGCGTTTTTTTTTTCGGACGTCGAAAGCTGGCGGAGGTTGCGACGGTGCAATGGCTCATCGGTAGGTGTTATCTGGCAGGTTGAGTCTTGATGGATTGGCCCATGATGGTATAATTCGAGATGTTGTCGTTTGGGTCATTGACCCTAGGTGCACAATACTCTTGAGTTGGAATTTGATGTTGAATTGAAGTTGGTAAGATGCCCATCTTCTGCCTAGCTGGTGTCTCGCCGTGTAGTTGGTGGTTGAAGGCCGCGCTTGGCGACGCGACAGGGGCAATGGATAAGGTTAGATATCCATTGGCTGTCGCAGGCGGTGTCGGTTCTGGTGGTGGTAGCGGATGAAAAAGTGAAGAACGTCCGCAGCTGAAGTTGAACTTAACTCGCGATTTCTGGTGTTCAGTGGGTGAGCTCAGTAGCGTCCGCTAGGAGTAGACGGAGACCGTGGTAATGGGGACTTCGGGGTCATAAACCTACTTACGCCGCGGCCCGGAACGCGTTCGCAGTATGGACACCCAGGAGAGCACGGGAAATTGTACACCCGCGCCAATAGTTGCGCCTCTCTCCTTAGGCAACGACGTACACGGGTGGAAAATTGACACCGGCTGCGGGGGGAGCCTGCGTCCACCCACAAAACGCAGAGCACCTCGGTTGGAAGACCGGCGCTACTACTGGGCCTTCGCCCCCCCCCCCCGAACGAAGGTTGCCATTAGCAGCTACAACAGGTCGCACCATCCGGGGAATGCCGGAGGGCCGGGTGCGCCTGACACGGGCCAGTGCAATGCACTGGGTAAGGAGCGGGAGGGACCACTGTCGACGTCTGCACCGAACGGACACTACGCGGAACTGCCTGGTTTTGAAAAACTGGAGGTAATATTTCGTTGATTAAAATTAGTCATAAACGGCTCTCTCGAAATCTCAGAAACATGTTGTGTGCCAATTATATCGTCAAGTTTGTCTTGTGATAAATCGCTGAAAGCAACTACAACATCTAGCGACTGCTGCCGATAGGTGCAATGAGATGAAATGGAGAATCGTAGCATTTTCCCAGCTACAAGTTATTCTGGAAGATGATACTTGATTCAAATAATTTTTATTTCGCAGAAGCGCTGGATGTTCAACCGTACAGTTCGAATATTGTTAGATATGGTGCAGAACTCATGAAAAAGTTTCGGTTGTCATCCATCTTGGTAAATCTGCATTACTTACAGCATCGTTTTTCATAAGGATGATACTTCCAGATTGCACAAGAAATCATGAGTTTTCTCCTCTTTGTAGATGATATTTGTCCCATTTGTTTGGTTATTGTTTTGGGAGAGACGGAACTATATCAATATGTATTTAATTACTCAGGACTTGGTCGAGATTTTTCTGAAAAAACCTCTTTATGTTCGGTTGGTTGAATGCAAATGTTCTAGCCAAACCAGTGTTCTCAGATTTTCTTAAAGAAAATGCATGGTTCTGTATGAATTTTAACCCTCAATCTGTTTCTGCTTTTCTATTCTTATTCCAAGTCTTACTGAGGTATTTAATTCTTAATCACCTTGCATACTCAAAAGCCAGAAATCTAACTTGTGCTGTTGTAAGACCGCAGTGAACCTCTGAAGCTTTTTGCATGTAGTCCTTTAACCGCCTAATCGTCACTTATTGATACTTGATACTCATATTTTGAGGCTGCTAATGGAAATACAATTTGTTTCTCAAAATGTCCTTCGCTGTTTTTCGTATCTTTCTCTGGAGTAGTGCTTTCCTTTTGGAAAAACTCCACCCTTCTCTACAATATTGAGGAAGCTTCTTACATCTAATAAACATTTAGGAATTTCGCAAAGGGATAATTTGGAGTAAGGAAGCAGTTGCCGTGATAACCAATACTTTTAGGAAGTCTCATAGTCCTGAAAAAAGTTAAGAGTAAACCCAATATAAACCCTACTTCAAGTCGAGATTTTACGTTTACTTTTTAAATGCCCCAGACTTCTGGTTCATCGGTTCTCAGACTTTTATATCGACTTGAGGGACAGCAAATGTGGTAACAAAAGACGATAAAAAGTGTATTGAAAAAATATTGACGTCATGAAGAGAACAGAGACAGAAAATGCCAATAAAATAAAGATGACTATTGCAATCAATGGAAGAAAAATAACACAATGATATGGTAAAAACATACCATAGTAGAAAAACGCAAAACAAGAAAATTAGTCGGGAACGTAACAAAGAATTGAATCGAAATTATTTAAAAGAAAGACGTGTAAAGATAATGATATTTCACTTTTATGAACAACCATTCAAAGAAATTTCGTAACTGGTACTACATATTCCAAGGTCTGTAAAAACACTTTGCGAAAATTAAAAAAAGTAATTATCGTTCTGAGAATCTTCTAAAAAAATTTTAATTTTGTTAATTCATCTTTACTAGCAATTCGATCTTTTAATGTTAGGCTCACATCCTCGATGACACAGAAACTTTACAATTCTTCAAAATTGAATATTTTTATCTTTTAATGTACATCAGTCAGATAAATATCAAGCACATGAAATATAAAGTTTTTTTAAAAGTCTCTATCTAGTACAAACACTTATTTTATATTGAGAAACTGACGTCATGCTACATAATACTATAAAGCATTTTTTGGAAAGATTGTTGTGACGAGAATGTCACACCACTACTTTTCTATTTGTTAGAACAGGCTTATCAAACATAAAAAAGAGACTACAATCAGATCACGATCTAAGTTTTATTTTCCTTATAGATAACTTTACTAGTTAGTATAATGTAAGTATCCTTTTTAAGTTAACCGTGACCCAGAAACAAGATCCAGTGTCAGTTCTTTACATAACTAATTTCAAAATAAGAATAACGAATAAACAGCTTCTCGGCTCGTGCGCCATTAAAATATGCAATAAAAAAACTAACAGCAAAACAAAATGATAAAGCCGAGTGGGCGATTAAGACACTGTTTTCGCATTTTCTGTAATAGGACTATACAATCAACACAATTAATTGTTCATTTTAATTTATGTTGATCAAAAGTATTAATTAAAGAAATTTTCCAAAAATAAATTGCGTAAATCTTAAATGAAAACACATTAAATAAATACAAAGTGTAAAGTTAAGACCTTGACTTAAAAATTCTATTGTTATCGCTAGTTTACGAATGTTTTACCTTAAAATCAAATAATGTTAAATAGGATCATTAAAGCATTTGAAATGCTAGTTTATCAGAAATTCTTTGAGGCTAACAATAACAAATTGAGCACGCCAACGGATTAAATAAATTATGGTTGAAGTAATGAATGTGTTTTCTTCTTCAAAAATGATTCTGAGAATTCAAAAGGATTTTCCATGCATTTATCAATATTGTAAACTTTGTTAATTCCAAATTTTTAAAGCGCACATTTTAAAATAATTGCGTAAAGAATTCGCAATCACCAGGACATAAAGCATTATTGCTAGAGGCATCCAAATCAGTTCTAAATGCATTTAATTAACAAAACCCAATTTTTCTGATTAGATTTGTCTTTTATGATTTATATCGAACATGCCAAATTGACTGACTAGTGACTGCAACAGTACGGCAGTTATGTCTTAATAAAACTTGATTAACTATTAATTTGTGATAAGAATAAAATAAATAGAAAGACAGTATTTGAAGGATAATTAAAATTATTCGCATCACATATTTTAAACGAGCGATACCTTCATTGTTGATTTATTATTACTTAAAATACCTACATACTTACGAGAAATTTCAATTCGAGAACTAAAGGTCGAATCTTTATGTTTTTTAACCTTTCTGTAAATTTTATTAATGCGATTTTATGTACAATCCTGTTTTTATTATATTAGTGTAACACTTTACAAACACCATTTTTAAATGTTAAGATTGTTTTTGTACCTGTGCAATCTGAAAATAGACCACGCATAAAGAGGTTTGGAGATTTCCAATCTAACATTAAGGTGATTTCAAGATGATCATGTTTTTATTCATACAAGTTCGCCCACCAAACACCCTTTTTTAAGCTACACAAAAATAAGATTCTCTCTAACTAGTTCTTGGTTACCCAATACCTAAAGAACACATTTTATTTTAATTATAAAACTAGACAGATTATAATAAATTAGAATTTTATTTATAAGCAACAGGGTCAGTGACAACTGCTACTGCTATTACTGCAAATTATGAAATTTCAAATACTTTGAAATAAGTTCAAGTTCATAATAAAAATTTTTTTGGGTTAGATCGACATAATAAAAGAGACTAACTTATTGTTAGATAAATAGAATAAAAAAATTACAAAGTCCAAAAATACAAATGCCACTGGGTATTACATTCCTACAGTATACCGATCTGGTTTTTCTTTGGGATAAAGAAATACATTTAATGTTATTATTATTTTTATTACAAAACTTTCCCTCCTCTTAAGATAACCTACGGTGGGGAATATTTCAGTTATTTCAAAATAAAACAAATGGAAATCCGTAACAGAAAAAATCCCATCGTGATGGGGGTTTCCGTTCTGGAGATATTATGAAACGAAGTGCTGTGTTTGGTGTTGAAATCGAGAGCGAAAAAGAACAAAAGTGAATCGGATGATTTACTTTACTTATTATACCATAACCTCTTCAGTACATATTCCAAATTTCATACTCGTAGCTCGAATGGTTCTCTTTCTATGAATTCTTCTGTGTAGACTTACGTAGTTCCCCCCAAATATTTTTTGGTTTTTTATACATTGATATTTCTGTACCTTCGAGCAAGAAGGGCAGTTGTCCGAAAACTAGCTTTCTCGGTACAAGCGTTTTTTCTAGTTTTACTATATGTTACCAACTTTGTGCTGCTGTATCTCACCTATATAAGAAAATACAAATTCCCGGTTTTTAAGATTTTCTTGCTGCAAGTCATACAATAAGAAAGGATTATGCGTTTTGCAAGTACGAATAAACGTGCCCATTCATCAGGTGTAGAGATTTCCATCGTTTGTAATTTTTTCTTCTTCCGTTCTATTATTGCATGACAGGAGTCAACCTCTATATGGGTATGACCAGTATGTAAATACTTATGGCTTACGGTTTCAATAGAAGGGTGAAATTGCAATATCCACATGTACATTGAAAATAACATATAATTTCGATTATGTCCTGAACAATTGTCAGACCAGAGTGTTACTTCCTTCACTGACTTGGGCACTTCAAACAGCAACATCTGCAAACAAGAAGAAATCTTATTCCCCTCTTCCGGCTATTGTTTCATTCCATATAAAACAAGAAGTTTCTTGTGATGTTGTGTCAAAAATTGTTAAATTGACTGTCCATAATTGACGTACGTAGAAACATTTAGCACGCGTGAGTAAAGGAGTGGACAAACACTTTTGTAAATCTAGCTACTCTCCTTTTCGAACTTATCTGTTTTGTCCTTTGTTTATTATAATTTTTTAGTTTGTAGGCAATATTTGCGTTATGTAGGTGTTCCTCCTTTTGCTTGCAAATATCGGCTTCATTTTCAGTGTACGAGTTCCTTAAAACGCATTAAAGGTGAGCACGAGTGCCACTTGGATCATTGTATGGTTGTTTGAAACTCAAATTAAACTACAAAATTACAAAATACGTGACGATACATACAAAGTTTTAGGCTCACTAGATAAATTATTTGATGTCACCTTTTGGGATGAGGCCTATATTAGACCACCAAGAGAATCAGACTCTTTCTTTAGAGCACCAGTAATGAATTTTTCTGAAATGCTAAAAGATGTATTCATAACCATAGTTTTATAGACCTTTATGATATTTTTTTCTGCTTCTACAGTGTACAAGTAGCTTTATTTGTCTTCTTCTTTTTTGCTAATTACTACGTGGCCTGAACCTTCGATTAGATGTTAATTGAATACTTTGTGCAATGAATTGGCTTCTTTGTATCCAATTAGTGTTTTGAGACCAGAAGCTTTTGAATAACATCTGCCGTTGTTCTCTAATTAGCTCGAAACATTTAAGTCTACATTGACAAGGAGGTCCCATTATTTTGTTTTACTTCGAACTTTGTTTTTGTATCCTACATATGATTCGCCTTTCAACCTTTTGCATTTCTGAATATTTTTTCCACGTTTTTGGTTTTTTCATACGCTTCCGCTTTCTGATGTTTAGGTTGCTAATTTCTGCATTTTCTGCGTCATTATTAGCATGCTCATCTATGTCTTCTTTGTGGCTATTATTTCTCCTGTTGTTGCCTTGATTATCACTACTTTCTTCATCTTTCCTTAGCACGTAGTCTATGTCCTCACTGTTGTCTGTGTCAACAGCATCGTAATAATTATCTTCCTCTGCTACGTCCATTTTTGACTGTTTGCTCATCTTTGTCGGCCATTTCTTCGTGATGGTCGTAGTTCATATTTGTTTCTATTAAGAAATTCTCACTTTCTAAAATAAAACAAAATTAAAAATTCCAATGTACAATCTACGTACCCCCACTATAAAAAACCTTTTGCTTCCTTGCTTGGAGTAGTAATATTTTTAAAAAGATTACCATTTTGCAATTCGGTTATATCTTGCACTACTTTATCTAAATCACTTTCAATGCTTAAATCCATTTGTAAACCAATTATTGCATCATTTATCCCAGCAGTTAGTACGTCAACAAAATTCTAAAACAACTACATTTATCCCATACTTTGCAATCCCCTGACGATTGTTATTTTTAGTTTACTGATAACATAACCAATAAGAATGAAAGACTTATTTTTAATTTTGTTCGTCTTATTTCATATTATTAAGTAAAGCACTTACCAGCAATAGCAGGCACTTCATTGTGTTGTTTTGAAAGTGCAACTCAGTATTTTACTTCTCTATTAACACTAAACACTACACTAAACAGTACTGAAAAGCCGGCTTTTTGCAAAATAGAAAAAGGGCGGGTGTCCAATACTTAAAAGGCGTAGTTCGACAGTGTATATCCATTTTAAGTAAACATGTGATTGTCCCACATACGCCCTTTTGCAGCAATCTTATACACAGCAAGACTGTGCCATTGATCTTTTTGGAACTGTTAAAAATTAAACTAGAAGAGGTAGGACACCAAGCTTTTATCCACACATAAATGACATTGATATGGACTTCTGGCTTTCTATATCAAGATTTTAGAAAAAATGGACACCCGTCCTTTATGCTCCGTTGTGAGGATTTCTATAAAACTTTCACCGCACTTACACTAGACGTATACGTCTATGGACTGCAACTCGACTCTATTCCATGCAGTTCTTTTTTTACCTGCGCTTCTTTTATCTGTTTTTCTTTGAAGCGTTGGTTTTTCGAACTTGAACAGCACATAATAAGGAAGTTCATTACAGATCTAATTTTTAATTACATACTAATACGTCTCTACATCTATAAGGACGTAAAAGCATAGAAGAAGGAAAAATAATTTTTTCCACTTAAATTCCCAAAATTGATTGATTTAGCTTGCTTAGGAGCGCACCTAGGGCACGTAACATCTGTGTTTGAATTTCAGTCTTGCGCTCTTATTTTAAAAATTCAATTCAGTCGAAAACTGGAAATCATATCTATCTCTTATAGAAAATTTCTAACAATCTTTTGGATGGATGGAGTTACCATCTTTTAGGGAACTAGCTAACATTTAAATTCACTGCTGAGTTTAATTTTTCTTAATTTGAATAGTTCGATTATCTCAATTCAAAAAGAAAACTAAAGGGCCATTTCATGTCAAATCATCTAACACCCTCATGTCTCAGAATTTGTTCATATTTCTGTCCTGTGTAGACCCATATAAGTTAAGACTAAATAAATCTTTTCAAAGTTTTTAACACAAAAATGGCTTTGAGAGGCCATCTTGAAAATTTCACGATTTTCATTATAAATATTGCACAGTTTCGTGCCATGTTTTACTAAAATGCGTGTAATTTCTTTATTTGTGGACGAATTTTAATACATTTGGTGTCATATTAAAGCTACATCTCTGTACTGTATTATTAGTTGTAAAAACATAGAAAACAAAATATACAACCTCCTTTAAATTACCCATAAAATCAGCTTTCTATTATTTTTTTCTTCTAGAAATGGATTAATTATAACTTTCTAACCCCATTCTCCACCTTGTTGAAATTTTTAACATAAGTAGAGTATATTGTAGTTCTGTTATATACAAAAATTCAAGAGGGTGCTTTTTGCTGTTTTTAATTTAAGAAAAGACTGTGTTAGACTATGACATCATTGACTTTTTTTATATAAATGACATTTCACCATTTTTCCAGCACAGCTTGTAAGAGATTTAATACTACTTACCGCTATAAATGTTTGAATCGAAAGGCACCTATAGTAAGCGTTCCAGAGGCGCGCAAAGAGAGCTCGATTAACACTTCAATCGACACTTTTTTCTGGTTGCTCAAACCAAACCCTGATATATGAATGTGTAAAGAAATGTGAAAAGCTTTATATTTTGTTACCTTCCAGATTAGAGTTAACTGATACTATTACTTCCTACTTTTTGGCCACACGTCCTCTTCCATCTCTGCCTCTGCTATTGTAATTGGCACTAGATATCAAGTCCAATGAAATTTTTTGCACTTTCATTATGTCACAGTTTAGTCAGCGTATTGCAAAGTGTATCCCAAGATGAGTTTCCTTTTCACGCCTCTGGAACGTCTATTATAGGAGCCATCGATTTGAATCTTTACAGATGTAAGTAGTTATTGACTCTCTTATCTGCTTGAACTTTTTTATATAACAAGACTGTCATACTCCACCAATGTTGAAAATCTCAACAAGGTGTTAATTGGAGTTTGGAATTTACAATTAATTCACTTCGAGAAGAAAAAGTAACAGAAAGCGGATTTTAGAGACCATTTAAAGAGAGTTATATATTTTGTTTTGTATGTTTTTAAAACTGAGAGAAGTAGCTTTAATTTGACGCCAAATTTGTTAAGATCCGTTCACAAATAAAAAGTTTGGGCATTTTGATAAAATAAGACACCAAAGGGGTGACATTCTTAATGAAAATCAGGAGATTTTCAAAATGGCCCCTTGAAATCATTTTCGCGCTAAAGATTCTGAAAGAATTAATTTAGTCCTAACTTATATGTATCTACACAGGACAGAAATATGAACAAATTCTGAGAAATAAAGACATGGAGATTATCACAAATCAGGTGATTTGGCGCGCAATAACTCTAGACTGTGTTTACTATAAGGCACGTGCTAGGGATTCGCAGATTTTGGGGTCTGTCAGCTAGGAAGATTATTGCCAAAATAGTATTTGTAAAAAGAACAAACCTGTAACTTCATGAGTAGAGTCGCATTTACTATAATAGAAGCACGTGCGTGAGCTAAAGGTCTGTTTTTAGGTAATATTTTATTTAACCGTTTTTATTTTAAACCTCTTTCATAACTGGTCATTTTGCACTTTTACAATTAACAAAATTAGTATAAGGATGCTCTATACCAGATATATTAGACAAGAAGCAAGCATGTATAGAATACCGAAAGTAGCAGTTAAAGATAAAAGAATCTATCAAACTGAGCACGCAGATAAGTAGTTTTAACGTTTTTAGTTTATCATTCTATGATCCTCAAACCTTTTACCAGCTTGTACACTATACCAAAAGCATTTCTCAATCAATCTCAATCGATACCTGACCCCACGATGGATTATTCTGTATTTCGATTTCGAGATTATGAAACTTCTGGCTTTATGTTAATTGGCCTATTTCTTTGATAAAACAAATTCTCGTCTTCTGGAAAATACTAGGTTTGATCAAAAAAATTCTTATTTCTTAATCAATATTCATTATGTCCCCTTCACAGTAGTTCCCATGAGATATAACACACTTGTGGAAATGCCTCTTTCAATCTTCGAAGCACTTCTCGAACGTTTTTGATATGAAGTTTAACTTTTTCAGCGATTATCTTCTCAACTTTGGCAAAAACGTCCCCTTTCATGATTTTTTTCATCCTCGGGAAAACAAAGAAGTCGCGCAGTTGCATGTCCGGTGAATACGGAAGCTGAGGCATCTTAGCGTTGCACTGTCAATTGCAATTGCCATGAGTTGTTTTGTCGCAGATCGGGACGTTTCCTTCGCATTGCTTCTTTCAAACGCCGTAGAACTTCGAGGAGATATTTTTTATTGGCCGTACGATCTGATGGCAAAAACTCGTGGTGCACTAAGTATGTCGTTGAAATCGAAAAAACTTTGAACAGAACCTTGAGATTCGATCGAACTCGGCGTGCTTTTCTTGGTCTTGGCTCTTCCGAAAGTTTCCATTGGGACGACTGGGCCTTAGTTTCGACGTCATATTCGTATACCCATGTTTCGTCACCAGTTATGACCAGGGCTGCGATGTATCGATATTATCGGTATTAATAATATATTATGTATTTGTAACGATTTTTTGGTAATCGTTAATTTTGCTTATTAATTATTGATTTTTCTATTATTTAATTCTTTTCTTAACCACTAACCTTATGCATTACTGGTTGCATACATACTAGGCGATTTGTAGTTAGAGTTACTTTTATTAGACCTAGCCACTTCGGCTTTGAAAAAATTTGAAATTTTTTGAGAAAAATTTTTTTCTGTTTTTTACGACGTTTTTTTAAAAAGGCTAAGGGCATGTGAATTAGTATCTTTTAAATGAAGATTAAGAAGAAAGAAAAAATTAAAGATCAGTTTTACTGGAGTCTATCACAAGAACTTACTAAGATAAAGAGTCATCAAAGCATATCTGATTGTTGTAAAACTAGACATTTGAATTTTTTAATTTTTACAGTTTTAGAAAATAAAAAGTGCCGACATCTAAATGGTGCAGTATATTTTCCCCTACAAAAACCCTGTTTCCACTTTTGCTCTAAAACAATTAGGGAAGTAAATTACATTTGGACATTAAAATTTACTGTTAAAATTCGTATGGTGCGTGAACTAATTCTACACCTTGTATAATAAATACTAGTTATTTTTGTTTTACAATAAAAGTATTAAAATATTAAATAATTAAAAATGTAATATCATTTTGTTGTATAAGCAGTACTGTATTGGAGGGTATAGGCGGGTATACATCTGATAACTATAAAAATAGAATTTAAAAATCATAATGCCTGAGAGCAACCCTTCCATGTACCCACTGAGTTGGAAGGTTCCATAAAGCTATCTTCGGGAGAGGGGACACTGGTTTTGCATACAGTTCATTTTTGATATTTTTTTAATATTTCACTACTTACCAGTTAACCTTCTTTATCATCAAATACATTCTAAAATCAGGACAGCAGTTACTAAAACACTTTCAGTTCATTCCGTTAACTAGTCGTTCAATGATGTACAAGACATTAAAAATGTAGTCTATTAAGATCGTCCATGGAGAATAAAAATCCACAACAGTACAGAATCGTGCAGCTTCTTTAGCTTGCATGCTTTATAAAATTCTGATATTCCACTAATACAAGATAAAACTTAAAAACGAAAACAGATAACTGCCAAAAGAATTTCTTGTATTTGTACAACAGTCGAAACTTGATCTTACATAATGATTTAGTGGTTGCAGTTAATTACTTGGCAAGGTTGTTTGTATAACAACAGACAGCCGAGCCGGTGCATTTATTTGCAAGGGAAATACACAGCTGAAGCGCAAATTATATTGACATTACGTTTTACATTCGGTTCGTTCTAATTTTTAACAATTATTGATAACAAGATCGTCATTGAATAAATCGAAGGCTTCAGGGGGACTCACAGACGCTAAATTAAGAATCGCATCGTTAGGATTTCTATTCTGTTAGGGACGTCGTCTGTTTGGTCGTCCCAATTATTATCTATTGAACAAGCTTTTCTTTAAAAACGAATATAAAATTATAAAGCACAGCACATTTATTTGGAAAACCAAATTACACTGGATCGCGTTTTTTCGTTACAAAAACTTTCAATGAAATTATGTAATGCTACCATTAATTAAATAAAATTAATAAAATGCAAGAAATATTTGCGATAAAAAGGTTCAAATAAAACTATTATATGATGAACGACCTTGATTACTAATTATTAATACCACCAATCCTAAAAATGCAAACATCTGGTGTACGTCAGTTAAAATAATGTATACTTAAATTAACTAATTAATATTTATTGATGCGCTAGTTTAAATATTTGTTTACCAGTAATAATAAGTATAAAATTACACAATTTATTATTTTTTTCATGCTTAACATCCTCGTGATAATTTCTGCAAATTAAACTTCAAAACTCAATCCTATTTTTGCTGAAAAAAAACATCACTTAAAGTTAAACTAATACGGCAACAAACATGTAAATTAATTGATCGTTAACATTTGGTGTAATTGGTGGAGGACATCATGTGATCGCTTAACTAAAGGGAATTATAAATTTTCCTAAGCTTATTTACTTTTTTACATAATATATTTTTATTACTATTTATAGCCTCAATTAAACTTTTATTTTTTAGCATCGAAGAGAATGCCAGAGCGATTATAGAAGAACAAAAACAAGATGAACAATTCAGCGAGATAATTGTTAGTTGTCGATCACTTAGCTATTATGAAGGAAAGAAATTCAAAACGTTAATACCTCAAGTAAGTATAAATATTCGTTTCAGTATTGACCCAACAGTTATCTTCATTTAAAAGAAATTTGCATTGAGGGTTTTGTCCAAATTTTGTTGGCAAAGAAAAATATTTTCAACTTATTAGATCACAAAGACACAAAACGTTTGCCTCATTATGCTTATAATATTGCAAACAGTGAAATTATCAAGCTCAATATAATGACATTCAGCGTTTACAGTCTATTTCCAATTCTTTGTTCAAATTTCAAAACTGGTAGTGAGCAATTAAGCAAACATTTCTGACACGATTGTTGTATTGAATTCTTATATTGCAAAGCATTATTGTTTTTTTTTCGAGCTTTATTCTTTACAACTTGATAACTGGAAGATATCAAAGAAAGAAGAAAGAAAAAGTCAAAGAAGAAGAAACCTCTCTCTCTCTCTCTCTCTCTCTCTCAAAAAAATGGCCATTTCGATCTCAAGAAAAAGTCAGAGAAATAACTGGAATAAACAACCAAGAAAAGAAGCTAAAATAAACAACGAAAAGAAGCATACTGCTGGGTAAAACTGACAAAATTACTTCAAACACCAAAGAGAAACCAGAGCAATAGAAAGAATACATTGAGGAGTTATCCAGTAAACGAAATTTCAGATAGAGAAATAAGAAAAAGTGTTACATGCCATCGGACTAGCAAAAAACAAGACGTCTATTCCAGACCAAATATCGACTGAAATAATGAAATTAGTTAAAGAAAAACAATTATAGAAGTCTAAGACTTACATTATAAACTTAGTATGCAATGCAGGAGTTATTCCTAGAGAGTGGCTACGTTCTACATTTGCCGCACTACTAAAAAAGGTTAACTCAAAGGAATAAAGTCTAATAAGTGATGAGCCACATACTTAAACTATTTTTCAGGATAACATACCAACGAATCTTTAAGAAATTGGAACAAAATATTAGCAAAACACAATTTGGATTCAGAACTGCCTTAGGAATGAGAGAAGCTGCTTACATTTATCGTATTAATACAAAACTAGTATTTACTGGTTTTCTGGACTATAATATTCATTCAACTGCTCAAAAAAGGAAAAACTTAGATTATATGAAAGACATCAGAATTATTAATTGCTTATATCTCAAATCAGACTGCGGTTGCAATAGAATAGAAAGAATTGTCAGAGGAAACTGAAATACGGCGAGGAATTTATTCAAGAATTACTAGGAGAAGCAACAGCAAGTATAATAGCGAATGCAAGGTCAATTAACAGCCTATGGTATCTACACTTCTGCAGCGATTGACTTACCGGATGATGGAAATGTCAGAAAAACCAAACTTGTGGTAATTCCAAAGGCTCAAAGACGAGAACAAGCAAAACCGATGACTCATAGAACAGAAGAACAGAGAGAAAAGGAAATTGCAAACTATATTGAAATTAGAAAACTGCAAAATGACAAATGAAAACTACAACCTACTGTAAGTGATTATCCGAGAGAATATACAAAGAAAAAGAAATCAAGATAGAAAACGCATATTTTGGTTAAACAACTTAAGAGCATGGTTTAACTGCAGTTTGACCAATCTAATTAGAGTATCAAAGGTTAGGGTCACCATGATGATTACCAACCTTCTTAGAGAAGAATCATACTTGTCACTGACAAATCATCGATTTTGCTTCGTTCATCTGATACAAAATGGGTCTCACTTTATGAATGAATTAAGAAAACCAAAACGAAACAACTGTAACAAAAGAACTTTTAAAGCCATGCTGATTCAACAAAGAAGTGATTTAGCACTTGGTTGTTTAGAGAAACCTGTACGAAAGGTTAATGAAAAGAGCAAAAACATTTTCTCAGAACGTGCTTTAAAGTTAATTGAGCAAATACAAGCAAAGGATAATGTAGAACTTAATAAACTAGCAAAACTACCAGAAGGCAAAGAAAAACGTAGAGGGCCAAAATCGAAGAAAATATAGGTAAACGAGATTTACAACACAGATGTAGAGACAAAGACAACGTAAATACAGCAACCAAAGCTTAGGAAACAAAAAAAAACAATATTCATTATACAGCCACAACGAAATTGTAGACAGGCACAAGGGGATACATTTGGACCTGCACATGACCGAACTTTTCGTGCGCATATTTATATCGGAAACATTGCACTTCTAAGGATTACGTTTGGCAAAGAGAGCACTGATTGCACTGTGTGCAAATTTCAGAGAATGTTACAAGGTGTTGGCGTGCTAGCAATTAAATCCTTTGTAAATAGTTTTCTGCTCAATTTATTTTTCTAGCTGCAACAGTAACGAGTCTGATGTACTAGAAAGTTCGACGAAAAATGCGAAAAATATGACTCAAACGTGTTTTATTTACTTTTTGGCGCCTTCATTATAAAACTTGCATCCCAAGTCTTGAATCTTGAACTTATCGCGTAGATTGTAGAGGAACTTGGAACCAAGTGGTCAACTTAAGTACGGAATCATGAAGAAGGGTTTTTACAATGTCCGCTAGTCTAAATTCACAGTTTTTCTAACAGTAATAACCGAGAAATTGTAAAGCATCTGATTTAGTGCAATATTACCGTGCAGAATCTTTTTTAATCCATAATGATATTGTAAAGAGTAATATTATGTTGCCTTCACTGAAATAAAATCGTGTGATTTTGCGAAAGTTAAATTGATCGAACATTGGAGCAAAACCTCTAATAAGTGCTATTTCATAAAAATTTGTAAAATCTTATATGCATTATAATGGTTTAAGATTACTTGCAAAGCTGGTGAGAACAATCGATGGTGGAAGCTATTCGAGCAGTAAGAAATGGAGAATTAAAAGGAAGTTGTACTAAGATTCAGTGTGCGAAAAACTACCTTATATTGATTGGAAGATGTTAAAGCTGCTTTCACAAAATCTTTAGGCAGAGTTAAGCCAATATTTACAGCAGAACAAGAAAATGAATTAAACGAATTTAAAATAGAAATAAAATATAGAGGATTAGATAACAACTTAAATCAAAAAACAGAATTAACTGAGTTGGGTGCTTATTGTCAGGAGAACGTAGTACCCTTGTCACAACTGAGATTTATTTCAATACTGAATCGTGTCACTACTGTTAACTTTTCCTAGAGTCAGAAAAAACCCAGCTTTTGAAATAGGTTTACCCTCAAATTAATTATAGAATACTATCAATCAAAATGATATGTTTATTGATATTTAGTGCTCTAATTCTTTTAGATATTTTAAATCATCCAAAGGTCTTGTTTTATTAGTATTGAATGATTTAAAAATTTACATCTTACTGAAGGTGCTCATAGAAATAATGTTCATACCATAGCGTCATAATTAGATATATCAATCACGTTCTTTTTAAGCACTTATTACGAACAAGAAGAAAGAAATTGGCCAAGAAATAATTCAGGAAAAACAGTAACTTTGCAAAACGTTGATGAATTATTTGGAAATGCTTATCAAAGAACTGCGACAACACAAACAGCAGTCAGTAGATTCAGGAATACAGAAATCTGTCTCTGAGACCCAAATATATTTCGTCTAGACTTTCAATCATCTGAAACTACTAGTAGGGAAAGAAAAACGGGCATAAACATTATTTTTAAAGACGGGCATGCTTCCCTTTAACTTTATGCTGTTCCAAGGAACTTCCAGTTTTTCTCCACGTGGTACTACCAATGCCGATTACCAAAGCAGGTCCACTAAAAGAAACGAGAACAAGATTAGGAAAGACAGTGATTTTAACGTCTTTACCTAGTACAGAGGAGGTTAAACCTGCTTCGATAAAATAAGACACTTATTCAGTTAAGAATTGCCCTTATCTGGCAAAAGAAAAATGAGAAAAACAAACTTGATTATCTTCTAGTCCGAGCAGTTTCATAAATGAAGAGTTATAAAAAAGTCTCCAGATCTAGAAGATAGCAATGACCGGAAATCTTACCTACAACAGTCAGAGTTTTTTATAGAAAAAATAAATAAAAATAGGAAAAAGATTTTCTTTTGACGACACTGCTATCTGAAAAACGCTTCAGTTTTTAGGAATAACAAGGAAAATTCTATTACGGTTAGCTTTCTTGAACAATGTGGGCAAAGGAAAGACATTTTGTATTTCCCGATATGCTCGATGAAAGCAGCCTTTCTAAAAACATTTTCAGAAAATTTAAAATAAAAATGTTAAAATTTATATATCTTTTGGAGTACTTATTCACTCTCTTCGTATACTATGTTTTTCATTTTGGTCCAACATGTTTTTTTACCTTGCCCCAAATATGAAACAAAACGGAAAAGTGTAATTTTTTCAAAGAAGGGCATTTTTTTCGCTTAAAGAGTTTGGCTTAAATATTCTCAAATTCTTAAACAAACAACACGCACCATCCTATTTACCACCAAAGGCGCCTTTATATAGGATGACCAGATCTGCTCTAATCAAAAAGTGGACAAATTACTTGAAAATGAAGAAAGAAAAAATATCGAAATAAACACTCTCTCTCGGATTCCTCCCAGACTCTGAAGTAGACATGGAGATTTACATACTACTAAATTTGTCATTTATATCTTGGAAGGGGGTCTCCCCATCGTTGCAGGGGTGCGACATAGTCCTCACATCCTAAACCTGCCCCCCCCCCCCAGACAAGGATCTATGGCAGGTTGCCTTACCTAACGCTAAGGCTTAAGGGTAGTGTGACGTCTAGTTCACTTATATTCATCAAAATGCTTTATTTGGCCGTATTCTTAACAATTAACAGTTGCAGAACTGTTACCGATTTGTCTTACGAATGTAGCGCTGCTTTGTCGCTACGTTGTGAGCGGCCAACCATGTTTTGTAACGATTTTAGAGTACGCTATATTTGCTAGAACTGGTATGGTGTAGCGTCCCGAAGTAAAGTTTGTTTTTGTAAGGCGCCAGGGTAACGGTAGCGTAGCGATAACTGTTAAGCCCAGTGTTGCCAGAACGACAGCGACGATTTATCGTACATATTTTAGACAATTATCGTACTTAATCGTACATATTATGGTAGGATGAAATTTTTCATCGTACGTCAAAACTCGTTATAGTATGAAACACAAAAACACATTTTAAAATTTATTCAGAATTTCACAACAAAATTCTTACAAACAAAAATGTAGTATCTACGGAGCCCTAAATCGACACGGTACTTCCCTTCAAAGTCCCAAAGAATCACGGGGGCGTTTTCAACAGATTAGCCAACAAAAATAACTTTTCAACGAATTTTACAATAATGGCAAAAAGTTTCTATTTTGTGGGATTTTTAATAAAATTGCCGCTACGTTACCGAGTGCATAAAAGATATAGTCTGCCAATGAAAATAGCGAAATAAAGATTTTGATAGTTAGCTATGAAATTTTGTAAGTTATTCTGAAATAGTTTCAAAAAATTCGGTGAATTATACATTTTCTTAAAAGAAAATTGAAGTCGCTGAAAAATTAATATAAAACATAAAACACAAAAGCTTCATGTTAACGTTAATTTTTAAGAATGCATAAATTATTGTGCATTTGAGCTTTATCGTACATCGTACCAAGTGTAAATTAATCCTCCAAAACCGATAATTATTGTACATCTGGCAACACCGGTTTATCGTACCACAGATTAAATAAGTCAGATGTTCCACTTCGACAGATTTGTGGATTATATCGCTCTTTCTTTCTAAGCAACTGCCAGAGCTTGCGATTTTGACATGTACTGCTCAAACAGCACAGCGTGGTATGCACTTTTCATAAAACGCGCTTAAAAGAGTAGGCGTGGTAAACTCTCAGAGCTGCAAATGTAAATGCGCAGAGACAAAAGATGGGAACATTGGTGGTATAGGGAGTGAAATATCTGACTATCATTTAATCTGTGATCATATCTTTAGTTCCAAGTCAGGTCACCCGCGTGGCTGCAACATCGTTCATTTCAAACTTAGCACTCTTGGTTACGATCTGAGTTGAGCGAAAACAAATCCCAAGGAGGTTTGTTTTTTGGTATAGACATTGCTCACATTGAGAATCAGAGTGTTAATGTTGCCTTGCCCACCAATCGACAAAGTTCAAATACGCCTCTCGCCCCGTTCGACAGTCGTAGACGTGCCAAGCTATATATCAATTTAAGAACAGAAAAAACCTGAAATTAAACATAAACCGAGATCGATAATATAAAGTTAGCACAACAACAGCGATACATTCAAAAATAACACATAAGAAAATCAGCGATAACATACAATCATTAATAGAGAAAAGAAAAAAGAATAACTCGGAGACCAGATAAATACAACAAAAAGGTAGAATGGGCTGAACTAAACAAACTAACAAAAAACGCAATAAGGAACGATATCATGCAATACAACAAAAAAGTAATTCTAGAAACTATAGCAGCAAATAAAGGCCCAAAAGCTATCAAAAAGCACATTAGTGTGGGAAGACAGGAGTTGGTAAAAATTCAAAATGACCAGGGTGAATCAATAACACATAGAGAAAATATCTTAAAAGAAATTGAAAAATATTGTAGAAATTTTTATTTAACTTTTAAAGTACCACCAAATGAATTACACTGAGAAACTAGCAGAAGGGTAAAAAAAATATCGATTCTGGGGATATAACAAATAGTGTCCTAAAAATTTTGAAAAATAATAAAGTTTCTGGAAATGATAATTCAAACGGACAGAAATTTTAAACTTAAATTAGCGGCCTTCTACAATAAATGCTTGGAAACAGGAAAAGTTCCAAATGAATGACAGATTGCAGAAGTAATCTTAATTTATAAAAAGGGAGATATATCTAAATTAGATACCTACAGACCTATAAACCTTCTATCCCATACGTACAAGCTATTCTCAAGAATAATTACTAATCGGATCACAAACAAAATTGACTTTTACGAACCAACCCTATGAACAAGCTGACTTTAAGTCAGGGTTCAATACTTGCAATCATATGCATGCAATGAAACACATAATAGAAAAAACTAAGGAACATAACATAAAACTGAATGTGGATTTTATAGACTACCAAAAGGCTTTCGACTCTATAAAAATATGATCAATATTGAACCCACTAAGGAAATGAAGAATCGATAGTAGTAATATCACTCTAATAGAAAACACTTATAAAAATACCCAAATGTACTTTAAAACTGATAGCAATACGAATCCGATCCCTATAAGAAGAGGAATACGACAAGGTGACGTGCTGTCTTTTAAACTGTTTGCAATGGACATAGATCAAAAAAAGGTGTCAAAGTTGACGAAAATTATTTTAGTCATCCACGATTTGCAGACGATACTGTTCTGCTAAGTAGCGACCCGAACGACCTGCAAGATATGATCAACGAATTAAACAACGCAACAAAAGATATTGAACTAAAAGTAAACATAACAAAAACCAAAATAATGACAAACACACAAGAGCTCATCAACATTCTGCTAGAAAGAACGCTATTGGAAATCATTGACAACTGTATTTTCTTAGGACAAAAAATAATGACAAAGAAAATCAGCATTAACGATGAGATTAACAGAAGAATTAGGTTGGGTTGGTGTGCAGTTAGGAAGTTGAGCTACATACTAAAATCAGATATCCCCAGTTCACTTGAGGCAAAAGTTTATAACCAGCGTGTCTTGCCAGTCATGACTTACGGAGCCGAAACATGGGCGCTAACAAAAGAAAATGGTAGAAAGCTAGCAAGAGCTCAGAGAGCTCACGAACGACAGATGCTGGGTATCACACTAAATGACCGAAAAACTAACACTTGGATCCGAACGCGAACTAAAGTGATAGATATACTAAAGCGATTCTTTCAACTTAAGTTGTAATGGGTAGGAAACATAGCTCGACTACAAGACGCCAGATGGACGAGACTCCTAACCGAATGGAGCCCAAAGAAACGAAGCGTGGAATGGGAAGATCATATATAGCCGTTGACGAGAAGATATTAGAAGACATGTATAAACTGGATGACTGACTGATAGATAGGTGGACTGAAATAGGAAAGGCCTACGTTCAGCAGTGGACAGAAATAGGCTTATCGTGATCGTGATAGTGAATCTGTTGATTATTTAGTCTACGAGTGTTTAGAGTTGATTCCCAGAGTTTCTGTCAAAACTCTCAGTGTTTTTCCTCAAATATAAAAACCCATATCTGTAAGTTCCTGAACCTAAGTTTCAACTTTACAATGTTGTGAATTCTAGACATATTTCTTTTTCAAGTAGATTCGTAGAGCTTTTCTTTGAATTCTCAGAATTGTTTTCAGATTCTCCAGATCTTTAATAACATTCTGAAGACCCATATCTGTACCTAAGTCTGTAAATTCGATTCATAATTTTGTAAATTCTGGACGTACTTGTTGTACAATCTGCATAGTGCCACGAGCTATCTAAAAATTCTTCTGCATTTTAAATGGCATGACGTAATACATAATTTTCAACTAACTAATAACATATAGAGACTTTAACTTTTAACGAATTATCTAACATGCGAGTTCGAATCCCATGAGAGATCTAATCTTTCTATGATGTATGCAGACTAGTAGAGATAACTTGAATTGAATTAAATTAAAAGATGATTTTGGGCGCCACCACGTGTTGATGATAAGAAAAATTCCCAAAGCGGACCAGACGCGGAGACCTGCTGTGGTAGACTTACATCAGTCTACCAGACAAAGGCGCCTTAAGGAATCCTGCCATAGGCACCAAATACCCTAACGCCAACCCAGGCCTAGAACCAATACATTCATTGCTCACGAATTAAAATGACACGTTTTGATTTGTGCTCGCTCAATCTTAGTAGGTACTATAGAAGGTGAAATGATACAGAAACTTTAGGAGGCTTTTTACAAAGAAAAGTCTTCCTTCATAAGTGTTATAACAATTATAGTTTTCCATTCTTTACTGATTTATATTATAAATAAAATGAAACTTATTAAAGAATAAATTTTATGCCTGACTGGTAAAAAAATCAAAAACATACTACTTATAATTACTTAATAACTTCCAGTTAAACAATTTCGTTATAATTAATACCTACTTGCTAAGTATAATCTCATTTTTTAAATTTTATGTTAACTATATAATAACTTTTGAATATTTATAAGTGGATATTATTTAAAATCAGCCAACATAAAAGTTGTTTTGTTTTAGTACTTTTTATTTATAATTTTTAAATAATCAAACTATAAAAGTTGCAATAGTGTGATACTTGATGATAATAGGTACTAATGACAAATACAGTTCGGAGGACATAAATAATAATTATAAACCCTTTTTGTGATCGTGTTTCAATCTGATAACTACTTTATTATTTTAGATTCTTGCTGCAACAATTGCTGCATCTTTCCATATTGTAGTTGGAATATCTTTGGCATATTCAGCTATTCTTTTGCCACAATTAATGGATGCCCAAAATAGTACTGATATTGATGCAATACCAGTCACTGAATCTGATAGATCTTGGATTGGTAAGTTTTACTCTTAGATCAATGATCTAACGTTTTACATAATTATGCTTTTCTTATTTAGTGAATCACCACACTATAATTTATAAATTACGAGTATAATAAACCATACAAATTACTGTTTTTATTAAAGAGTTTAATACAACAAAATTACTAGATTAAAATATTGTTGTGTAACTGGTAAGAAATTTTTTGAAGGTAATTATGTATTAAATACAGAAGAGTCAAGGTTAAGAGCAATCACTGACATGCAATAATTTTAAGTTATTATGTTTTTATATAACTTTTAATTTGCTATATTATTAATTATTTTCAGCAAGCATAATTGTGATAGTAGCACCTGCAGGTGCAATAGCCGGAGGTTTTGTAATGGACAGTATAGGAAGACTGAATATGATTAAATTGGCTGCTATACCAAGTGCCCTTGGTTGGGTTTTAATTGCTACTGCGACAAATGTTCCAATGCTTTTAACTGGTAGGGTACTAACTGGAATTGCTTCAGGTAATAAATATTTGATTATAAGATTTAATTTTGATGAGTTAAAAGATTAATAATAATATTTATTACAGCTTGGGGAACAAGCCCTGCCATTGTTTACATAACTGAAATAGCTCGGGCCGATATGAGAGGTTCACTGATATCAGTAGCACCAGCTTACGCTTCATTAGGTAATAATAATCTTTTTAATCTAGTTGGTAACTAGAACATGGATTGTAGGTCAATGATAAAAAGGGAAAAAATAGAATTTTAAAGTTTCTGTATTTAATTACTTGATAACTTTATATTTTTGTGTTTTTTAGGTATGGTTTTAGCTTATCTGAAAGGTTGGTTTCTAGACTGGCGTCTAGTTGCATGGCTGTGTAATGTTTACACAATACTTCCTGTTATATTAATTATGTTCATCCCAGAAAGCCCAGCTTGGTTGGTTTCTAAGGGACGCATTGAACAAGCTAGAAAGTCATTGGAATGGATTCATAAATACCAACCACAACCAGAACACAAGGTGGTGTATTTTACATATTTATACTTTTTTAAGTCTTTTAAAATCTTCATATCTTGATTTAAGAAATTTAAACATTGATTATTTCAAGTCTGATAAATGTTATTTCATATATTTTAGTCAGAATCATTTGCTCACATGCAACTAGCTTTCCTGGAAAAAGAGCAAATGTTAAAAGCGGAAGAACAGCAACGTCTTGTAGGAAACAATGCATCTAAAAAATTAAAAATGTTCATTCAACCTACTGGTTATAAACCACTTTTGATTCTTTCCGGTTTATTCTTCTTTCAACAATTCTCAGGAATTTATATCACACTCTTCTATGCAGTTACATTCTTTAAGGTAAATACAACAGTACTAATTAAAACTACTTTTGAAATTTAATTCTCCATTTAAATGTTTAGGATGTTGGAACTGACATCAATCCATATTTAGCTTCCATATTTATTGGTACAGTACGTTTCTGTATGTCTATGGCTAATACTTGGTTAATGAGACGTTACAGAAGAAGGAGTCTTCTTGTTATTAGCGCTGCTGGTATGGCCGTATGCATGGGAGTTTCTGGACTATACACTAATTGGATTCATGAAGGTAATTCAAAAATAACAAACTTAAATAAATTCTAAACGTTTAATAAATTAATAGGTACTACGAATCAAAACTGGGTGCCTGTAGTTATGCTGCTCTTATATGTAGTGACTTCAATGATGGGTCTGCTTTCTATACCATGGACGATGACAGCTGAACTATTTCCTTTAGCCATTCGAGGAGTAGCACACAGCATGGCTTATAGTGTAGCTAACTTTATTATGTTTGCATCAATTCAAAGTTATTATTCTTTATTGCACATATTTAGAGGTTCAGCTGGAATTCAGTATTTCTTTGCTGTAATTTCTTTAGGTGGATTAGTATATAGTTTTATATTCCTGCCAGAAACGCACAAGAAAAAATTATCAGAAATTGAAGAATATTTCCAACACCATACTACATATTTCTCATTAAATTCAAATAGAACCAAAACTAGTAGAAATAATGGATCACCTCAGAGAAAGCCAATAGTTAAGAATACTCGACTTACAGAGAAAGATTTTATAAAAGCTTGTAGTGGACAAAATGAAAAGATGATAAATAATAAGGTTTAAATATAATACAAACAATTTAAAAAAAAAGTATAGCTGATTATTGCCAGTCGTCAGCTAATAGACTGTGTAACAACTATAAATGCAAAGGGACCTGACAATATATGAACTTGTAGGAAGCTTATGATTGATTGTGTGTGACTTCAAAAAACAAATATTGTAATATTATTTTGCAGATTTGGTTAGGCATTTCAAAATAAAAATTAGGAATATTATAAATGCCAACATTTCTGAACCTCGTAAGAAGTATTTTTGATGTATCGAATTGTGATGAATATTTTTTAAAGCTGTGTTATATTCTTATAAGAACAATATTTTGTACCTAATTTTAAACTTAAAAGAATACTTATTAGTAAAGAGTCTTTGTTGTTATTTAAATAATAACTTAATATTATCTTGGCACATTTAAAATGGCTTTTAGTATTATTTAAGTACTTAAACGAACAATTTTTTAAGTACTTGATTTTACTACTTTTAGAATTTTTAGTTCTCATACTAATTTATTATTATTATTATTATTATTATTATTATTTTAATTAATACAAAATGAAGTATTGGAAATGCAGACAATTAGGTTAGATATGATGCAGAAAGTATTATTAGTATTTTAGACTGTTGCACTCTATGATTCTCAATCTAAGAATCTTAGCGAAAGAAAACTGTTTGAAACATTGCTTTAAGTTTCTTAGTATTAATATTATTTTTATTAGTATTTAAAGCTTTATTTTTTCTTGCTAAGCTTTATCAATGTGAGATAATATTAACACATGATATTTTGTGATAACAGTTTTTCTTTAAAATAAAAAACTTTTTTATATTTGCAGTTTTCTTGAAGAGTCGTTAAACATTACTTTACCTTCATTTTATAATATTGCTATTTGCTATCAAAGTGAAAATAACAGAAGACAATTATAATAGGGTCCACTTAAATTTAGAAACCAAATCTATTAGATTAGCAAACACAGTTCTAATCCAAGATGTTTGTTGAAACAGAATCATATCGTCATTCATTTTAGAATGACGATTGTTTTTGTGGTATCATCGTTAATAAGTTTCATTTGAATTTTAATTTGAGATAGGAAGATTAATAATTCTTGTAAAATAGCAAACAAAAACAGTTACTAAAGTACACAATTGTAAGACTCTAATTTATTTATTTTACTAAAAGAAACATTTGCTAAGAAAACACAAAAATAGTTAACCTACGTATTTTATTCTTTTTGTGGTATAGCTGATATTTTATTTTCATTTATAACTCCAATCAGGCAATTCTTGAATTTCAATGCAGTTTGTTCTGATTTCTCTGCATGTATAGGAACACAAAGTTGGTCGATTTTGCTAATAATCTTTTCCTTAGTTTCATTGGCTAATGTACGGATAAAGAACACTTCGTTTAATAAAACTGTAATTGGTTCTTTTACAAAAGCGTCTTTTTCATTCATAATTCCTCTTCCTTTCCATACACAAAGATAATATTTGCCATATGTTTCATTATCTTCTGGTGTATTAGACTCCCTAGAAATCTTGACTATATCATCCCGCTCAAGTTTCTGGTCTTTCGCACATTTCTCTTCTACAACGAAGGCAGCCTATTCTTAATAACAATTATAATTAAGTTTTGATTACAGTTGTTTTATTAAATTAATCATACCCAACAAACAGTTAATCCAACAACAAAGAATACTAAGAGCTTCATGATTGGAGAGCTTCTGTTATAGAAAACACAAAACTATGCTAGAAACTGATGGTTTTGTCACTTATATACATGCCTATATGTAAAAATCAACAGTAATTTCTATAAAAATAATGACTGATAAGTTTCTAAAGAAACTTTCTAGACACAAGGTTGAAAAATATTTATAATGCATTTATGAACCAGTTTTAAATGAGGAATTCCAGGATTCATACAATTAATTTCATTATTGTTGGCTCTATTAAAATGTAATTTCTAATACATCCAACAATGAGTATAAGATAAACTAAATTACTTCCTAATAAGTAATTATAATTTAAAAATATTTTTACGTTTATATTTTATCATTACCCTTCACATCTAAAACATTAATTTGCTCAACATTGTCATTTTTAAGAAAGTAATGTTTGACATCTAAAATAATCTGCAATGGATGTTAGAGGCTTTTAAAATTCTTGCTGCAGAATTGAAAGTAAAAAACAGTTAAGGTAGTGTACTACTGCTGTTGCAACTAATGATAATGATAATTACATATTTTGTGCAATTGGTAATTGCATGCATTCAATTTTATTTGAACTTATACAAGTAATTAAATTTAGACACTCAAGCAGCTTTTATAATACAAACATCCTGCTATTGAAACAAAACTATCTGTGCTTTCTAAGACACAAAGCAGTAAAATAAATGTCACTAAAATTTCATACTGCATTGTATAAAGAAAAAAAAGCACTTTTAGTAATATTTTTAGTATGGCCATAAAATGCTAATTACTATCAAATGTTAACTTCAAGATCAACAATCTAACTCTTTCAAGATATCACACTTCTACTCATCATAGTACATCTGGAAAACCACAGAGTGAGCTTTTTTCAGTATGTAAATACCAGAAACTTTGAATGAACCTTATTGTAGCAAATCAAGTATAAAAATTAAAAATAATAGCTGGCCTAATTTAAAACCTTGAGGTACACCTGAAAAGTTGTAGTAGTTTAGTGTAATAAATATATTGTAGTTAACTCTGTCAAAAGCTTTGGTAAAGCCTATAGACTACATCAACTTTCAATCCCTTATCCAATGCTTCTGTACGGTTTGTGTTAATTATCTTTAGTGCAGAAATATTAAACAGAAAAATGGGAGACTGAATCAAACAACTGAATCTTTTGCTAAAACTGAATACATCAAATGAAGTCCAATGAAAAATAATTGACTTGAAGATTCTTTGGAAGTTCTTTTCAATACTCATAGTTGTAGAAGTTTTAATAGATTAATTTATTATTATTGTTGTTGTTATATTTATAAGCAAATAGATTTGCAGAGAACTGTGTGTTTAGGCAAAGGGTAAGTTTCAAAATTCCTGCTAAATGCATTGTCAAATCTAAAGTGATTTTCTCAATTCTACAGATGGAATATTGAATGGAATAAAAACATAATACAGTAAGTAATAACAGTGGTGCTATCACAATTATGCAATTTGTCATCTTTCAAAACTTTTTCAAATTTTCTTTGCCTCCAGAATTTCTTTTATAAAAGTTAAACAGCAATTTTGCACTTATTTACTTTTTAGTATGGAAATGCAGAAGGAATTATAAGGTTCTAATTACGCTTATAGTTGTACAGGATGAGGCAGAACCGATTAAGTAGTTTTGAGGTGTTATAAAAAATTAACAGAGGTGTATAGAGAAAAACTGTTTTTATTTTAGAATTCAGCAGTAAATACTATTTTATATTCATTAAGCTTTGAAAATAATGTCCTCGAGATGGCAACCGTTAGCAGCAACACACTGTTGGAGACGATCTCGTTCACACATATTGCGAGGTATGGCGTTAAGTTCCTCATTAATCCGCTTCCGTAACCCTGGTAGGGTATGTGGGCGATGTTTGAACACTTTTTCCTTTAGGTATCCCCAAAGAAAGAAATCGCAAATGCTCAAATCTGGTGACCGCGTCTGCCACCGCATATCATCCCTCAGAGAGACCAGACATTCGGGAAACATTGATCTCAAAACATTCAATGAATTTCGGGCCGTGTGAACTGTAGCCCCATCTTGTTGGAACTGCAACTCCACCAATTGCTCTTTTTCAACAATCTCTTCCATTCTGAGCTGCAGAAATTTTTCCATCACTGAGGCATAACGTTCGTAATTCACGGTCACGCCTTCCTCCTCAAAAAAGTACGGGTCTATCATTTCGAATTGTGCACACCACACTGTTAGTTTAGGAGAATATAGCGCACGAATCATTCGAGGGTTATGTCCAACCCAATAACGGAAATTTTGCTTATTTACAGCTCCAATGACGTGAAAATGTGCTTCGTCGCTACTGAAGAAAGTTGCTGCGGGAGGGGCCTGAGCCAATATTATTTTCTAGGGATGAAACTGCAAATCTAAATGAAGAATCTTTCTCAGACTGCGTTCTGACATTTCCAAAACAACAGCATGCTTTTCAGCGGAACGTCTTATATAGCACACGGACATTCTATGGATGTCCATTGGACGTCTAAATTTTGGCGGACGGATGTCCAGTGGACGTCCGTTTGTCACAACTTTGGATATCCTATGGACGTCCGTTACTGGACGTAATTTACACATTTTTTTTGTATGTAATTTGGACATAATTCGGACGATTTTCGGACATACATAATTCGGACGATGTTTGGACATAATCTGAATGACCTTTGGGCATAATTTGGACGATTTTTAGATGACAAGTGGATTTCTAATGGACGTCCAATGGATGTCCAATTTACGTCCATGGACGTCGGGACGAAATTTGAATGACAAATGGATGTCCGGTGCTATATGAGTTGGCGACTGCTCAATTGCTGCTCTCACCAGCTGCACATCTTCCAATGTCCTTATGTACATGCGTCGGCCGTGTGTACGTCTTCTAGGCTTGCTACCGGTTTCCTTCAACCGTCCAACTCATGACCAAATTGTGTTCGCATTGAAACGGGGTGACCTAGGGAACACAACGAGACCAGGTACACCTGCTTTTCTGCACCACAGCCCAAGCATTGATCCTTCCTAACCGCTTAGTCGGTTCTACCGCACCCAATAGTGTATTGCTGCTAACGGTCGCCATCTCGAGGGCATTATTTTCAAAACTTAACCCTTTACTGCATATATTTGCTTTGAGGCAACATACTCTTCCAATTAATATTTCGCTGTTTATATATCGCTGGCGTGCATGTTGTTGTACTGGAACAACAGATCGCAGATTGTACTAGGGATTTTTCCATCTTAAGAATCTTACGGTTAGTAGATTCGAAAATTATGACGTTTTATTTTGCAGTAATGGTATATGTGTTACTGTAACGTGTACTGGGTGTATTTTTGGTGATTTCTTGTTTGTTCCTAGTGACTTTGTTTGACTATAAAATTTATCAGTGGTTGTTATAGTATCTAATGGAGAGATCACTGCAACAGCAAGTATGTAATTGGATTGCATGTTGCAAATACTTCGGTGTTTTGATTTGTGTATTCAAAGCAACAGCATGAATGTATTTACTACGCAAATATCGTACATTCGTTTTTATGGATTTACAAAGTTTGGTGAAAATACAAGGTTATCATCATTCGACAGCGAGGACTCTCTTCTGGAAGACAGCGATGACGAAGTTGCTATTTCCCAAAGACGACATCAAGTTAGGAAGATTGTCAGTGAATCAGAAAGCAGCGACAATGAAATTTCTAAACCTCCTTCTAAAAAACCAGAAACAGGGAGATCTAATAACAACGAAGAACACACCATTGAACTTGTAGATGATAATGCAGGTGAATCGTCTACTTACAATAAAGCATTGGCATGGAAAAACCGGGCCGCCACGATGTTGCTATGGAGGAATAGGCAACTGCAGACTTTGACTCATGTGTTTTCTCCTTTAGACTACTTTTTCATGTTTATTGGAGTAGAACTATTAGATCTAATGGTAGAAAATCGTGCTTTGCTTGTCGATTATAAAATTACCAGCTAATCGGCTATGTTTGAATAAATATTACCGAGTTCCACGAGTGGCAGATCATATGTCAGTCAATAGATTTGAAACAATCAAAGCAAATATACATTTTTTCGACAATTTACAAATGAAAGCTGCTGGAGAACCTGGATATGACCGCTTGTATAAAATCGGGCCACTCTTTGATCACGATGTTTCAAATTGCAAGTATTTATCTAAATGTGAAAAATATTCTGTTGATGAATAAATTGTGCCCTTTAAAGGAAGAAGTGGAATAAGACAGTATAACCCGAAGAAACGCAAGAAATGAGGTTACAAGCTGTTTGTTCTGTGCGACGTCACCGGCTTTGTGTACAATTTTGACTTGTATACTGAAGAAGAAGACCATCCTCCAGATTTTCTAAACATAGGTGCAAGTAGCAATGTAGTATTGAGACTGGCTACTGCTGTTCCTTAAACTGAAAACTGCAGGTTATATTTTGACAACTGGTTTTACAGTCTGTCTCTTCAAGTTGAATCAGACAAATCACGGGTATGGAGCTTAGGTTATAGTAAGGCCGAATTTGTTGAAAGGGTGCAATTTTGAGACTGATGCTTAATTGAAGAAACAAGGACGTGGATGATCAACTGAAATAAGAAATAGATGGTGTCCAGTACTCCCGCACTAAGTAGTTTGATAATCGGTGTGTTACACTGCTTAGTAATTTTGCAGGGGTCGAACCTGCCCACAGTGTAAAAAGGTATTACAGAAAAACTAAGACTTACTGACAAATCCAATGCCCAGATTCTGTTATAGCTTACAATAAGTTTATGGGAGATGTTGATCTGGCTGACTGTGAAGTAGCACTTTAGCGCATCACAATTAGATCAAAAAAGTGGTACCACCCATTATTCTTCATTCTGATGTGCGTAAATGCGTGATTTCTTCATCGCCGTGATCTCCAATAAGAAAATCAACCAATACTTTTCCCAGAACTCAAGACTTACATTTTCACGAATTATAAAAGAAAACACGGTCTTTCGAAAAGCAGGTCGCCCTTATCAGATCTCAATGCTAGGTGTAAGGAAAAACAGAAAAGTGCAATACTGATTGAGAACGTTTGTCTAATAGATAGGGTTGGAACACTTCCTTAAATGTTTCGAGAAAAAAGGTAGATACAAGAAATCTGGTTGTAAAGGTGTC
The DNA here is from genome assembly GCA_011009095.1 of Ignelater luminosus. NCBI lineage: Eukaryota > Metazoa > Arthropoda > Insecta > Coleoptera > Elateridae > Ignelater > Ignelater luminosus. The sequence goes on from VTPC01090579.1 coordinate 95,014, forward strand.
CCTAAAATTTGGTGTTCAAATGCAAGTGCATCTTTGTTTTTCTCCATCGACAAACTGTTTTTTAGACTTTCATATTGTAAAATAATTTTTTTCTTTGAATATTTCAGTTTATTGTAATAATTGAGTGTAATAAAAGCATGTTGATATTTTTTCAATGAAGATGTGGTACATGGTATTGAAGGTCGAAAAATGTTAAATTTGATGCATAATGTTGCCTCGGAGCGACAAAGCTTAATTACCGTAATTAGTTAATTCTGCTATAAATTAGAGTATCTGAATAGAAATTTGTCTCCAATAAACATCAAAAAAATTTTTTTGGCAAAGAATAATTCATGCAGTAGAGAGTTAATGAATATAAAAGATATACAACGGTATTTACTGCTGAATTCGAAAATAGAAACAGTTTTTCCCTATATACTCTGTTAATTTTTTATAACGCCTCAAAACTGCTCAATCGGTTCTGGCGCACCCTGTACTAGATACCTCAAAGCTGCGACGTATTTTTACTATGAACCAAAGAATTAAAATAATGCAATTCTTTTTCTACGATTTTGCCTTAGTTGTCGATTCTGGTAAGTATACTAATTATAAATAACTGAATTTTGATTTCATAAAAGCGTTAGTTGCACTTATTCAAAGAAAGTGCTGTTGGAAAATTGAAGAGTGGAAAAAAAAGAGTAAAAAGAGAACAAATTAGAAAGGTAAGTAGAATTTTCAAAAATCAATATATTATTTGAAGAAAACATCGGTCGCAAGTCAACAAACGGTTTGGTCAACTTTGCAAAAAGAACTTAGAACCAAGTAAAAGCCTGAAAGTTTGTAATAATCTCGAGTTTTATAATAGTGACCTAGAAGAACCCGTAAACTTGCAAGAACCTAAAGAACCTTACAAGAACTTGAATGCCCGCAAAAACCACGAAATCTGCACTGAGTTGGGAGCTTTACAAGAAGATACAAATTTAGTTAGTGAGTAGTGACATATCTTGCCAAAGTTTATTTTCGGAGTACAAGACATTTGGTAACCTTTCAATGTCGAAAAACTGCTAACAATTAAAAGTAAAAGATGGATTTATTTTTGTTATTAACTATAACAAGGGGAGAAGTCGCGGTTGCTTAATAACGAACTTTGATGAATATTTGGAAGAAGAAGAAGAAGGTAAGTCATTAAAATTGGTTACCGATCCTTGTTAGATCGATTAGATTTTTTAAGGGTCGCAGATCAATTAATTTATTCTCACTCAAACTTGCAGAATTTATGTGGGATATTGTTAACTTTTGTCTGTTTGTATCGTGTATATGCGAAGATAACAATGCCGCTTCCGAAGTCAATGTCTGACACTCCACAGCTTGTCTAAAGTTAAAACGTCTAATTTGTGATCTACCATCATGACTAAGGTCAATGAGCCGTTAATAAGAAATTTTTAGGAAAGTCATATATATCTACATAAATTATATACGTTAAGAAAGTCTATTTGATAATTAACAAACATGTGCATATCCTTTGTGTTTTATAGAAGATTCTTACAGCAAAAACTTATTACGAAAGTTAGATCCACTGAACGTGATTTCTCTCGTAAGTATTGCATACGAGGGTGACCAATAAAAGTATTTACATTTCTAATAGATATGCTAAGAAATTTATGAATTGGAATAGTTTTGGAGGCTTCGTACACGTAAAAATGGCGCTCGCTGATGGAGGTGTCTATTATGCTGGGGTTGGAAACTGCCGATTTTGATTTAGATTTCTTTTTGTATAATAAGAATTTTTAAATTAAAACTTGTTGATGTGTTGCTGTTTTGCTTAGCTCGTTTCACAAAAAAGAAATGTTTCATGGCCTACTGTTTATAAGCTGACGAGTACAGAACTACATATAAGGGGAGAGTCGTACACTACCGGCCGTTTTCCAGTACCGGCCACAGCTAGTTCTCGCCTTTATTGGTAAATGGCGGTAATGTAGAGGTATAGAATGGAAGATTTCGTGATATCAACCGCGATACTTCGGCATTTCATTGTTTGTTCAGTTTTGTAGAAGCTGCGAGTGTTATTAGTCGGTGTCCGTCAATTGCGTGCGCACGTAGTTATATTTAAGCCCCTATTAGTCCTTTTCACGGTGAGTAGTTATTTTTACTTGTATATTTATTTTATTTATGTTTTATAATGATACAACTGGTAAAAGTTTAATGGTATTATTTATAAATACTGTGCAATCAGGATATTTTGTACCACGTGCTGATTGTACAGTACCGTCTACCCAGTTGTCTTCCAGTATCGGCCCGTATTAATTGTAAAGAAAACAATTGAATTAACTTCTTTTAAATTTTTAGGTTGAAACTGTACATAATACGATGAAGTAAAAAGGAAAGTGGAGTGAGGAGAAAATGAAAAAAATGCTGTAAATGCAATGATACCAAATAAAATGTCTGCAAGAGAGGCAGCTGAATGATTTCAAGTGCCTCGAAGCACATTGGGGGATCGTCTGAAGGCTATTAAGACGGCTGAGGCTGTAGATCTGACCCTACAGATGAGTAGATTTAATAAAACTTTTACTGCTGACATGGAAAGACAGCTAGTTTCGTATATGAAAGATTTAGACAACAAGTTCAGGCCCCTCAGCAGGAACGAGTTCTTGAAATTGGCATTCGCTTTGGCGGAACACTTATAGATTCCGCGCCAGTTCAAAAGAGAAAATAAAGCTGTAGGCAAGCAGTTTTACTACGACTTGATGTCTCGCCATCCCCATCTCTAAGGTGCCCTGAGTCTACAAGCCTCCAGAGAGCTGTAGGTTTTAATAGACACCAAGTAGAACGCTTCTTCCAAAAATATAACGAGATTTTTGTAATGTTCAAGGTCACCCCTAACAGAATTCACAACTGCGACGAGACAGGAGTGTCTGTCGCACATGACAACGATGCGAAAGTCATATCAGAGAAGGGGAAGAAACAAGTAAGCAAAATAACTTCAGGAGAGAGAGGAAGGAATGTCACCGTGATGTTAACTATAAATGCTACTGGGGACATTTTTGTTTCCCCTCTCTTTGTGTTCCCCAACAAGTCACGGGTCGATGCAATCTTGAAAACGGATGCTCTATCAGGTAGCATATTTGCAGCTGAGGAAAGTGATTGTATCAGTGCAAAAGCCGTCTTGCAATGGATGCAGTTGCTTGTTGAAAGCACTCGCTCAACGAAAGAAAAGCCAATTCTATTCATCCTTGATGGCCACAGCAGTCACAAGGACCTAGAAGTCATCTTATTTGCGAGGAAGCATCATGTGCACATGATAAGCCTGCCCCCTCACACAAAGTACAAGATGCAACCTCTTGATCGCGCTGTTATGCGACCATTTAAAGCAGCATACAACCAGGCATGCAGTGTTTGAATGAGCAAATTCCATGAAATGAAAATTAGCCAGAGGGATATTGTTGGTCTCTTCAATACTACATATTCTTCAATATGCAGAATGGATTTGGCGTAATCAGCGTTTGAATGTACGGGTCTATGGCCTTGCAACCTAGATGTGTTCACAGGCTTGGATTTCATCCCTGCCGAACATTTTAAAGAGCCTGAGCCTATTGCTGAAGGATCTGCTCTTATAAACGGTGTGTTTCAACAGCATTTCATTGTATTGACACAAGCAGATTCAAAACCAGGGCTTTTATCAGACACCACTTCAACCGAGTGCTCCGAACCGGGATCTTCATTTATTTCAACCATTCTCTTGAAACCCAGACCTTCATCACCTTCATCCGACCACTTCTAAGAGAACTGTTGTAACAAATGATTTACAGAAAATAATGAGCCAGATCTCTCTTGTAGCCTCGTCCTGAAAGGCCAAGTTGCAACCTAGGAAGCGTCGATCAGAGCAAAATGAGGTTCTTACTTCATCACCTTATAAAAATGAATTACTGGAGAAAAGGAGAGTGGCTGAAGAGAGAAAGCAAGCAGCAGCAAAGAGAAAATTAGAAAAAGACGCAAAGAAAGATGAAATGTGCAGTAAAGGGGGAAAGTTAGGTGCTTATCAACTAAGCAAAATAGCAGACGAAGGTGATAAGACAAATAAGAAGCGCCAAAAGAAACTGGATTGTGGTGGAAATAAGGAGACAACAGAACACAACACAACATGTATTATATGCCTCGAATCGTTGGAAGAAGAGTAGGTGCAGTGCATGAAATGTGAGCAGTGGGCACATATTGGATGTGTGGATCAGGAACACATATTGGATTTTATTTGCGATTTTTGTAAAAAGTGAACTTTTGTAATCTTTGATTTACTTTTTAAGTTTTTGCCATTATTAGCCTTAAAAACCTGGAAATATTAGAAAATATTGACTGGCCGGTACTGGAAGACGATGTTTCAACTACTTACCAAATGACATATTTTATTTTTTCAGTTAAGCAGTACTTTTGCTCTTATTTTAGGGAAATCATTCTTAATGTTTGTTAGAGGAAGTATTAAAGTATTCAACTACTGTGTTCAAATAGCATGTGTCTTATTCTTTTATACCCTAATAAGTAAAAGAGTTAAGGTGGCCGGTTCTGGAGTATTCTCCCTAATAGGATGTAATCCAGTAATTAATCTGAGGAATACGAAACAACTTATACATACTCGAGAAGCTTAAACCAAACGATAAACTTTTTATTAATAACAAAATAAAGGACAGTTTTTATTTAAAAAAATAAAAAATAGCTTTGTATCTTTAAAAGGGTGAACTTTGATAAAAATGTAAGTAAAGTATCACAGAAACCGTTAAATAAACCGAGAAACTTCTTTCTGTGACCTTTTGTATTATTTTAAAAATTAACGGAGTTACGGCCAATTGTTGAAATTAGTAAAAGAAACTAAACTGTAGGCTGTAACTGGAAAAAACTGTTTCTTATTTCAGCAGTAAATTTGTGCTAGAAAGTTAGGTTAATCAGGTGCAATCACTGCAGGCTCGACTAGAAGGGGGGAGAGTCGGTAAAAATTACCGGGACCCGGTTTTTTTTTTAATATTCAGGATAACTTAAAAAACTAGCAAAATTAAGATTTCATTTTCTGGATTTTCCTCTTGCAATAACTTTGGTGAACATTGTAAAATGAATGAATTTCGAAGAAAACTTGCCTACAGTCCTACAATACAGATTTGGGAATTCCGGAATTTATTACCTGTCTATAATTCTAACGTCTTTACCTTCTTTAAGCCGATACCTAAAAAAGTGTGTTGTTTACTGTAAGAACTTTACTTGGATTAGAACTTGTTGTAAATTATCCCCTAAAGCATGTTCAGCTAAGTATCTCAACTTGTCTTTTCTTTCCTTCTTATCATGTATAATTCCGGTAGAAGATAGCCCTCTATCTTTTTTTATTTAATTTTAATAAAGCCATGGCAATTTATCTGCAAAAGGCCAAATGACCTAATTTGCTGATATGCATTTTATGAATTTGCAAAGCGTTTCGGACCGCTAAATCGATTGAATTTGTAATAAGTGTACTTAGTCAACTTTGAAATTAGTTGCTATATTTCGTCTTACTTTAACGCAGATTCAAGAGACGGATTGTAATTGCTATTTCCCTTCAGAAAAGTGGAAGTTCTAATATTTTAAAATCTTTCATAAAATAAAATACATACGCTTTTCTGTTAACCGAAGTTTTATGAATTGCTGTCGTTCATTTGCACCCTCAAAATAATATAAAAGTTTATTACGGTCTGATACAAATGCACCGACGAAAGGATTGTACAGTCAATTCATAAAGTAATGTCGCAAAATGTTTTAGATTTTACTGTTTAACTTCTCATTTAATGGCAAATTCTGCATTTCATAGATAGTAATCGATTAACTAAGACTAATTTATTAAGTCTGTATGGATTGCAAACATTGTCATTAATTTAGAAATTAAGTACCAGAATGTAAATCATTTTGCGATATTGCTTTATGGGTTGACTGTACGTGTTTACCCGAGACGTTGATTGTGGGAATCTCACCATAAAATAACTTGTATGTAGGGACAACTTTAAATTTATTACTATCGTAAAAATAAAAAATATTTTAGCGAAGATCTTACAGTGCAGTGCAGTCCTATAGTTGGTCAGAAAAATCTTGTGAAGGTGTTCTGAACTAAAATGTATTACATATTATAGTTTATGGTAATTATTGATTAGTTGATAAAACATTTACGAAGACTGAAATTTTCCTGGCTATTTACTACTTTATCTATTAGCTACAGTAAAATGAGGTCTTAGACATAAAATAAAAAAGGTAGGTGGCAGCAATACCGTTATTATTCTAGGAATAAGTTCAGATCCAGTCCGTATTTTCGTTTTAATTTCTAGATAGCGTCTTTGTCCCTTTGCATTTCTTACAATGAATTATCATCACAAATTTGGTACACAAAAACGGAAAGAACAAAAAGACAGAGAGAAAAAGCTGCTGTAGGAAAAAGAACTCTTGAAAGTAGGGATTTACAACTTTCTTGTGTCCTCAGTTACCGGAAGCTGAAAAACTCACAGCTGAAGTTGAGGTAACACCATCTGAAAACAATGAAAACTCAGAAGTGATTAAAAATGATGGTAATAAAAGGGTTCCCAGTAATACGGAATTACTGTCTTCTCTGGTTCCCATTCATCTGAAGTTAGCAAATTCATAACTAAAAGTGAAAATACTTCACCCGACAGCAGTGAGAATTCAAAAGTAACTGAGAATTACCCTAAAAATGAAAATATTTCCAGTAATGCAACGGATTCTTCCAGTAATGTACCGTCTTCGGGCACTCAATCTACTTTCACAAACGAAATTGGGTTGGGTAATGATAAGAACTTGTTAAATCTTGATATTGGTCTTTTAGGATCCAAATTCACAACACCAGAAATAGAAGATGCTATTCGACAAGATCCAGAACAATACCCAAAAAATTTTCCAAGAGGTAAAGATAGAAATAAATTTTCTGTTTATATGAAATGTACAATTAAAGAATGATGAAGTAATTCTCCGAGAATGGCTAGTATGGAATAAGGCGAAACAAGCTT
>VTPC01090579.1:113685-145050 GCA_011009095.1 Ignelater luminosus
CGACCTTTTAATTTAATTTTGTTAATTAGCACCCACATTGATTAATCTTTCCATCATTTATTTGATGGTTATTATTCTCTTCAAAAAAAAAATCTAATTTTAGGAAGTCAACATGTCCAAACAACCAACTTAAGTGAAAAATTAACCTTTAAAGAGTATCAGGTAGAAAGTAGGAATTAAATTCATTTGTTTATTAATTATTTACTTATTTTGTATTTGCATGTATTTTTTTTAATAAATTATTTGCGTTTCAATAAATCGTTTATGTGCAAATGCAAGAAAGGCATAAAATTGTTAAATTATTTTATGCTTATGGCGAGTAATGAACATATCGCTACAAATATTTAATTTGCCAAACATGTGATCCAAATAAAACTTCCAAGAACTCGTATGTAATCATTTAAGAAATAACCGCTCCTCACGTTTATACGATGTTTACAGCTTTGTTTCTTAAAGGGCGGCTACTAGGACCTTGACGGCGGATTTCTAGTAAAGAGTGGCGGCTTATGGGGACAAAGTGCCGGTTTTGATGAATTATTTTTTTTCTAATATAAAACTAAACGCTTTATGACTTTTGACGATTGATTATGTATACCATATAAATAAGCATAACCATACAGAAAGTTTTATTGATAAGTATTATTTCGTTTTAAATTTAAACAAGTTTGAACTTTAAATATTGTTTATGTGGCAGAGTATTGGTGCTTTTACCCTATATCTGTTTCTGTTGAAGGGGGGGCCCAGAAAATAACCTTTACCGGTGCCCAAACTCCCTTTCGGCGGCCCTGCCAATCAGTGTTATTTGTACAGTTCTATTAATATCAGAGATACCTATTCAATACCATCAAATGAGAATGTTTTGTATGCACCTCGAAGTTAACACTTTGTAACTTTCACGCAATTTAAATTCACGAAAAAGAACATTGGATTCTTTACAAAATGTGTTGGGAAAACTTATGGAATGTTATTTTAGAAAAAAGCTTTATTACCATGTTGTTTTCTATTATGAGTTAAAAGCACTTACTTTTCATTCGATGATTTTTATTTATTAGGTTACCATTTCCACAAACACAATCTTTTATTTGGTTTTAAACACGCGTAAGCACGGCTCGACGTATTCAAAAACACTTGGAAATTATGAATTATTGAAAACACTTAACTAATAAAATAATTTTTAACTTGACGGTTTAAAATTAAATTGTCTATATCGATACGATTTCGGGAAAAGACTAACGTATTCCTTTTTATAAAACTATAACCACCTGCAAGTTCGAGTTTTCTGTTAGTTTACATATGCGCGCATTCTTCCTTTATCTAACACAGTTAAATATAAATCAAAACAACAAAAACGTTTTTAAAAATATAATATTGCTAGCTATCATGCTCACAAAAATTTTCAAAAATAGAGCAGAATCGATAAAACGTCTACGTAATTTTATTTTTTCTAATCCACTTGCCACTAGATAATATGTTTTGAATGTCATTTCAGTTTTGATAAATTTTTATCTGTAACATTCTTGCAATTTATTTTTTTCTTTGATGGCACTCGAATAAATTTAACAAAACATAACGACTCTACCGAGAAATTTATTTATTAGAAATACATCAGTCAATTACATAATATTTATGCTAAAAAAGACACGAACACGAACAAGTATGTACTTAGTTAATAGCTACATATTTTATGCTATATTTGCAGGTAATATTTTACTTTCCTTTATAATTCCAATCATACAATTCTTGAATTTCATTGCGGTTCGTTCCGATTTCGTTTCATGTATTGGAACACACAGTTGATCAATTTTCTTTGTAATATTCTGCTTAGCTTCTTCGGCTAGTGTAGGATAAAAGAACACTTCGTTTAGCAAAACTTCAATATCTTTTTTTATAAAAGCGTCTTTTTCGTTCATAATTCCCCTTCCTTTAAACACACAAAGATAATATTTGCCATACATTTCATTATCGTCGGGTGTATTAGACTCCCTAGAAATCTTAACTACTTCTTCCTCATCAAGTTTCAAGTCTTTTACGCAGTTTTCTTCAATTTTTTCTGCAGCCTATTTTACAATAAGGTATTATAATTAGCTTTTGATTAAATTTATTCTAATAAACTCATCATACCTGGCAAACAGTTAATCCAACAGCAAGAAATATTAACAGCTTCATTTTCGTATGTTGTGGAAAATACAAAAGTACAATGATAAAGTGAAACAGGTTTGTCACTTATATACACGTCTCTATTATGTAAATATAAATAGTATTTCCTACAGAAATTGATGAGTATTCTATAAGGAACTTTCCAGATATATGTATATAATAACAACGAATCAGGTTTTCTTGTAAAATAGAATTAGTGGTTTTTCAAGTTAGCCTCGTAAACTTGTTTACAATCATTATCTACTGCATTTGTTTATTTGTTAATAAGAATAATAATACTGATATTAAGTTTGTGAAAGACTTTTATTATCAAACAGTGTTTTCTTGGGGTCTTCTATGAATCGTATCGTATTAAAATAAGGAAGTTTCCATGTTTCTAAAATCTTTATGTTTTTGTGATTATTTGTAATTTTAAAGACAAATTTGCAAAACGCTCATTACGTTGGTTGCATACTACCTGTCGTCAGGAAATTCAACTATGAGTGCAGGTAGTCTAACGGTGTAATGATAAATTTAAAGTAAGGCAGTGATAAAACATTTCACCATTCGCTGCTGCATACGTTTTAAACACGTATACTTCTTATAATTTTCTGCCTTACTTCAGCCTATCCCATTTAAACTCTTGGTACTCATTACTGTCCCTAAAAGGGGAATATACTTGGTGACAACCAGAATGTTCAACTTGCGTTTGTGCACGACAAATGAGCATTTCATATTGCTATTTCCCTAACTGTAATTTGTAAATTTTGAGCTAAAGATTACTTTTAAGTAATATTTGTTTGTAGTTATATTTGACGTAAAAAAATGTACGAATGCGAACTTGGAGATGTAAGTTATTAAATTGGCATATTTCTGTTCAAAGTTGACTTTGTTTCAGAGCAATCATTCCAGCTATCACAGTCCAACAAATACTTGCCTTTGTTTTCCAATTAAAATAAGTAGAAGGACATGTTTAATTCAAATGAAAATTTTCCACGTAATACAAAAAGCTGAGTGCTACTCGTCTCTAGTAGTGAAATTTTTAAATTCAGCGTAATTTATTTAAAATATTGAACAAACTGTATACAATCTTTACTATTTTTTTGAGAGGTTACTGTTCGCAAACTGAAAATTCCTACACTAGAGCCAAGTAGCGCCTAGTTTTTTATAACATATGGCAAAAAAGCGTTACAATCAAACATGTCTTTGTTTTGATTTTAATAGGATTACAATAATACTACAGTCACAAAATTGGCGACAATTTCAGTACGTCAGGTGCTGTTACTTTCGGCAAACTTTCATTCATTTATGGAAGTACATTCCCCATAAAAAGTAGAAACGAGTCAAAAACATTTTCGTAAAGAACGAAAACAATCTTTATTTAATTTAGATTCAAGTATATGTAGCAGACGTATTTTCTTGTGTAATTTTTATTAATTTTCCTTATGCAAATTACACCGAACAACAAATTTTAACATTCATGATTATTTTTATTGTATATATAATTCGTCTTATCTATCATGTATTTATTATCATTAAACTAAAAGAATACTTCCATTACACCAGGATAAGAAAATAGAAGCAAAATTGTTTATTTTCAATCTAATTGGCAGTAAAGAGCGTACAAGTCACTATGTGCTTTAAGGTGGGCCGAAAAAACAAAAATTTTTTTTCAAGTCGTAATACCGCGGAAAAATTGCAAACTGGGGAGACTAAAAAGGGATAAAAAAACAAATAAAATCGGTTTATATCTTCCGGTCGCGCATTGCCTTCAAAGTTAATGAAATTTTGAAAAAAATTTAGAAATAAAAGTAGATCATAGTTCAAGAAAAAAAAATACTAACAACTTTCATGTTCTTTTTTTGGGTTTTTTTTTATTGAATACAAGGTTAAATGTTTAAAAACAAATTATTTTAGACCATTAGTAATATTTATAAACAGATTTTTTTATTGAAAACACTAGGTTTTTGTGTGAAGAGTCGTAAGTCCAAGAAACTCATGTTGAACAATTGAGCATCTCCGTTTTTACTCATTCTTAGCTGAAAGTACTTTGAAATCTGATTTATAGGCAAAGTTAGGCATGGTTGTCCTTGACAGCAGAGTCGTTCTGATAAAACCATCCCTAGACTTAGCTCCGCTTTTTCTGAGGCTTCTGTCACGAGTTTCAGAGATCGTTCAACTGCCGGTGTGTGAACTAGGAATGTCTTGAATGTTAATCCCAATTAGGGACTGAGTCACATTAAATATGTGATTTAAATTCGTCGTCCCTGATATCTTTTAATAATGGGAGAGAAGATAAATCACAGCCCATCCAGTTAATTATTTCCGAGTAGTCTTGAGCCTTGAAATTGAGTTTTGGCGGCATGAATGTTCTGATAGTTGTTCTCTTTTGATCCAACCGTCTCGCCTTTAGAAGTCGTTGAAGTCCGAGCTCTCTTATGTGTTTTGTATTATCTTGTGTCATGGCTAACATTAAATGTTCTGGGTGAGCGAAAAAAACCATTTCGTTCTATCACAGGGTCGACAATATTACGTAAATCTTCAAGTAGGTACCTTGGAGATTGTATTGATTGGTACACCAGTTTAGGTTCGTCTGTAAAGTTTTGTTTTAAAACTAAACCACATTGACATGTATGACTTGAGAATAAATACAACTATTTCTTAAAGTTCGGACGTGGGATTTTCTTCACTTAAGTACAATCTGAGAGTTCGATTTGCTGTTGTCAACCACCTCGAGTGTAACAAGGGACCAGGATCTCGTACAACCAAGTTCTCTTTACAGTTTCCTGACTTTATTGCTATGGAAATATCGAATAGATATTGCTGATCCTTACTTAGTCTACTGCTGTCTATTGTGGGGATCTGACAGCCAATACTCTAGCGAATCACTGAACGTTTTTCGCAGCCACTTAGCTTTTCACCGATTGGCTCTCTCAAAGATTTTGGACCCGTTGATTTACCATCTTGAAACAGATGCTGGAATGGCAGTTCATTAAAATGGAGAAGGTAAACTGCCCATTATAACGGTTTCTCCAAATGTATTTCGATTCGGCGAATCAGACAGTTTCTCCAACCTGTATTAACTCAGTGCGACCGCATCCTATAACAAGTAATTTTTCAAGAGAAATACCCCGAGCAGACAGATAAGAAATAATAGAAGTGACAATATATTCAGAACTTCCAGAAGTTGAAGTAACATGGCCGATGTAGACTAAACCAGGTTCTTAAATTAGCAAGTAATGCTCATCCTTTTTTTACTCTACGGAGCCTTTTCAAATGAGCTTGATCTACTACTAACGTGTCGTCCTTCTTCCCATCCAAATAGAGACCTTGTACTGGAAATTTTTTCCTTGAACTATGATCTACCTCTATTTGTAATTTTTTTTAAAATTTTATTAACCTTGAAGGCAATGCGCGACCGGAAGATGTCGATAGATTTAAGTAATATTTAGTCATTATTTTCTGTTATTCTAATGCATAAAAACTTGAGCTATTACATTCGGGAAGAGGCTAATTTAAAAATGTTAAAAATTTTCGTATAAATGTGAATTTTTTCAAATTTCGGCAAACCTTAGAGCACATGCGCCACTGGAAGATTTAAACCGATTTTATTTCTTTTTTCAACCCTTTTTAGTCTTCCCAACTTGCAACTTTTGCGCGGTATTACGACTTGAAAAAAAATTTTTGTTTTTTCGGCCCACCCTAATGTGCTTATAATGATGTCCCTTTGCTTTCCGAAACCAATACCCAACAATTAAAGCGGCAAAACCATAATTCTTAGAATACCTAGTTCCTTTCCGGCCTTTTGTGTCGATTGCGGGTCATTTCCTTCTGAGCATTTGGTTATAACGGCAGTTTTACATTTGTGTAGTTCTTGGGTAATACTAGTTATTGTGGACATCTTTATTTCTTTTGAGAAGTTTATTTATTATTTCCAATAAAAGATTATTTTAATATTTTTAATTATGGCAACTGTTTCTTAGTGCAAAGCGCAAAAAGTGTCAAAATTTACAAAACTACCACAGGTAATATAAATGTAATTCCATTTCACACAAATAATTAGTAATTCGCGTTTATTATACAAAGGTGCAAAAAAGCCGTAAAGCTTCTCATTTATTACCAGCAAGCAATCAGAAGAGGTAAGTAAGCTTCAATTCAGTGACTTCATTCCTATAAGTAGATATTATTATATATATTTGACTTAATTTTCCAATATCTTTATACGATGTGTCTCCGGATAAAAATTACGTATCTTACTAATTACAAAACTTGGTCTCGGTCGCTATTCTAAATTTGATTACCTTAATAAATTATAACCTTAACATGGAAATTACAGTCTATATTCTAAATAATACTGTGTTAGTGCGAGTAGAAGTATTGAAGAATCAGTTTCGCCTTCATATCTATCTAGGACAAATTAAGAAATAGAACAGGACGTACATTTAATAGTTAATGAGTGAGTTGTGATAAGAAATACATATTGAAGAAACTTAATAAGGATTGATAATTCTGCTTAATTTTAGAAGTAACGATACATCATCCACTACAATGGTAGAAGTTTTAACAAATAAACCACAAGAAATTGAAATTGAAGGAAGGCGAATTGTACATATTCGACACTTTTTCCAAACACTCATTTAAATAAGTGAGCAGGGTCATAAATTAGGGTGCACTTTACAAAACCTTCAGTTTGTCGGTGAACGTAAAAACGGTTTAAATTAGATCTTTCAGGTGCACTGTAATATGTGCAATGCGAATTTTAAGATTTCTACCAATGAAGAATTCCATAACGATACTGATATGGATATTAATACAACTGCCGTTGAAGGTATAATGAGCATTGGATGTGGGTACTATAATCTAGAAAAACTTCTGTTCACTATTGATGTTCCGAGCATGGGCGAAAAGACATACAATTATCATCACGCATTTCTTAGTAAAGGCTGGGAAAAAGCTGCACTGTTGAAGATGGAGGAAGCTGCAAGAAAGGAAGCAGACTTTGCATTACGGTTGTTACAGATAGATGTTGGTCCAAGCGTAGCTACCGTACAAATTACAATGCACTTTCTAGTGCTGCTGCAATATTGGTCTATCAGTTTGGGGCAGTATTATACCTTGGAGTAAAAACCAAATAGTGTAGTATCTGTATAGGTGCAGAACGTAATAATGAAACTCCTAAAACACATGTATGCTTCAGAAATTTTACTGGTTCATCAACCAGTATGGAGTCTACTATACTAGTTGAAGGTTTCAAAAATAGTTTGTCTCTGTATGGTATCAAATATACCAAACTGATAACTGATGAAGACAGCAGCACTTACAAGAGAATAGTGGAGGCAAAACCGTATGACGACATGACAGTTAAGAAAATCGAGTGCAGAAACCATATATCAAGAAATTTTTGTAATAAATTAAAGGCTTTATCTATAGAAACAAGGTTTCGTATAAAACTAAGGCGTTTGTTAACTACAAGGTTTTTAAGATTACGAAAAGCCGTGACTAGTACAATTAAATATAGAAAAGGAATGGTGGGTACTACAGATTTCGAAAAAAGCACAAAATTAAAGGTTGACATTGATAACAGTATCAACCATATTTTTGGACGGCATGACCAATGTGATTCTTATTTTTACAAAAAAATTAAAGAAGAGGATCTTATGTCAGAAGTAAGTTGCAGCAAGGAATGCCATAACAAATTGCTAAGTATAATACAAAGCGTTTCCCAACACGCAAGAAGCTTGCTGCACGATGTCGACAGCAATATAGTTGAACAATTCAACTCAACTGCTGCCAAATTTATAGGGGACAAGCGAATAAATTTCGCGAAGGGCGGTTCGTACCAATCGCGATGCTACGCTGCCGTCGTTTTCCATAATTCTAAACGTTTATCTCGTTATACGCTGCATAAGACAATGATCGGCAAATCTCCGTCTAAAATTAAATTCAAATTTGAAAGACGACGAAGCTGTAAAGTAAGAAAGACGCTAAATTATAGACGTACTGGTGCTACTACACGAAACCCAAAACGTTTTGATGACCAACTAGAAAAAGATGCCGATAACGGAATATACTGCTAGCAGACTGATATGGATGAGGAAGAATATAAGAGGAAAAAGAGTTTCTTGAAAAACTTTTGAAAACAGAAGAAGAAAGAAATAATTTCGAGAAATGTACTATTTTACAATCGGGTTGTGGCACATGGTTGGAAGAACGCCGGAAGTTAATTACTGCCTCTAATTTTCACGATGTTTGCTGTCGACGACCTACCACAAGCTGTAGTAATTTGGTCAAACGACTTTTGTATTCCGGCAAAATAATTGCTCCTGCAGTAAGACATGGCGAGAAATATGAGCACATTGCCGTAAAACAGTTAGAAAACCAGCTTAATGTAAATATAAGCAAATGCAGCATGTTTATAGACCAAGAAGTTCCTTTCCTTGGGGCCACTCCTGACGGTCTTATAGATAATGACACATTAGTGGAGATTAAATGCTCTTATTCAACGTTTAATAAGGATATCGAGGAAGCAATTCAGAAGCAAAAAATGGTATGAAACCGGCCTAATATGAGTAAAATGAGTAATAATGATAGCCCAATTAGCACATTTGACACAAAAAAGTAATCAAATGTCGGTATAACAGATAATCCTATTCGTGTGTTAATTTCTGCATCCCAGATTTTTTGAAATTATTTCTTTACAGCGTAAAATAAATAATTGTATGATTTATAATATCATACCCAACGAATATCTTATTCATCTAAACTAGTTTGTGCAACTTCAAGTGCAACCAGATAAAAATTTTAGTAAACATAAGTGACCCCTTCTAAACTTTTTACTTCGATTGTACACCCTAATAATGATTTACTGCTGTTAACTTGTGTGTTTGCTACCACCCTACGATAGTTGTCCCTTTTACCCGACCCCTAATTTTTAGCCGAACACTTTTGGTCGGATTCCTCTTCACTTTTGGCTTTGTATGAACTTGTATGGGAGTCAAGGAGTCTGTAGAGGGATGATCTTTCCCCAACTCCAGGGGTCTAGAGGAGGAAAGAGTCTTATGAGCCTAGGCCCAGGACCGTCTGTGGATCCTGCAATAGGTGGCTCTATTGATTGAAGGTGTCAGAGGCCCAAAGGAGCGGAAAGCGGCAGATCTATACCGGAAGGTCGATAAAAATCACTGGTGGCCGACGACCCTACACTGTAAGAATGCAATTTCTTACAAACACTGAACAGTAGGCTCGGATTGAACGGATAAATGGTATAGAGACACGGCGGTCAACGGATTTATTAAAAAGAGGAATGCACAATCGCTACATGGAACGTGAGAACGTTATGAAGGGCCGGCGCCTTAAGAGAATTAAAAGACCAATTGGACAAATATAGAGTGGATACAGCAGCAGTTCAGAAAATCAGGTGGAAAGGGGATGGTATGTTTAAATCTGGGCATCATGTAGTATTTTACAGTGGATGGAAAGGAGGACAAGGAGGTACAGGACTTGTGCTAAACAAGGTGTTGCAGCCAGCAGTCCTGAATTTCAGGGAGATCAATGAGAGGTTATGCACTTTAAGGCTGAAATTTACGTTCTTCAACGTGACCCTTTGCAGTGTATACGCACCAACAGAAGACACGGAGAAGGAAATAAAGTATGCGTTTTACAGCAAATTAGAAGAGAAATTTGACAAGATACCCAGCAGACATCAAGATAATTATTGGAGATCTCAATGAAAAGGTAGGCAGAGAGAAAGTGATCAGTAACAGGAGGGAACAGTTTGCACGAAGAAAGGAACGACAATGGATTGCGATTTATTGATTTTGCAGTCCATATAATTTAAATAAAGCTCAAAAGAAGAATCGGGCAAATTGGTGCAAAGAAATGCTGAAGAAATCAACCGAGATCATTCAAATTTAGTGCACGTTATTGTTACTGGTGACGAAAGTTGGATCTACTCATACGAGTAGGAAACTAAACAACAATCCACTGTTTAGGTGTTTTAAGGCAAGTCAAAACCCATAAAACTTGTTGGTTTACGCAGTGTTGCAACAATATAGCCTAATGACAGAATAAAGAATAAACTTGATACAGAAAATAATGAAAGATATGTTTAATCAATTGAAAACGGCTATCACAGAATCAGAAAAGGAAGCTCTAGAAACAGACAATAAGCGACCTAGATGTATTGAACAGTTTTCGGAAGAATTCAGTTAAAGAAAAAAAGCATATAAGAAGTGTTTGACCAATAAAACAACAGAATCAAGAGAAAATTATGTGTACCTTAGAAGACAGGTTAAAGTAAACTGAAAGAAGAGAAAGAAGAATTTTGGCGTAGACTATGAATAAACATAGATAATACTATAGCGTACAATAAGCGAACAATGACGTGAAGAGCAATAAAGAAAGTTAGAAAGAACAACAATGCAAGAGGTATTATACAAACAATAACACCAAAAGAGTGGATAGAACATTACTCTGATCTGCTACGAGAACATAGAGAAGAGTGTCAACCGGAGGAAGACAGCGACGAAGATCAGGCAACACTAAAAACTACAGAAGAAGATGTACACAAAACCCTTAAAAAAGCCAAAAATAACAAAGCTCCAGGACCAGACATCATACATATGGAACTTTTTAAATATGGAGGAGATACATTAAGAAAATATATTGCAAGAATCTTTAATAAAATTGAAGAAGGAAAAGACATTCCTCTAGAATGTAAAGAATCATATTTTAGTTCTATATACAAAAAGGAAATAAAAGACTGAATGAACCACAGAGGAATCACGGCTATCCCATTCTTGCCTTGATTGTTCTCTAGCATCTTGAAATCTCAAATGGAAGAAGAAGAAATTTGTCTTAGAGAAACACAAAGTGGTTTTAAACAAGAAAGATCTTGCTTGGACAAAATATATTGTGTAAGGCAGATAACAGAAAAAAAAACAAAGAAAAACGTCTGGAAACTCTGACGTTCATAGATCTGGAGAAAGCATACGACAGTGTGCCTAAAGGTAAAATATTGGAAGCTATGAGAAGAGTGAACATACGGCAGAAATGGATTCACCTGGTTAAAAGAACTTATGAAGATAATAAATCTAAAATTAAGATAGGAAACAAAGTCACAAGAGATATAGCAATAACAAAACGACTAAAACAAGGCTGTAGTGTGTTTTCTTTATTATTTAATATTTACATTGAATAAGCTTTGGAAACTTGGTACCGGGAATGGTATATGTTGAGAAAACTTAAAGAAAAATTCGAAAGTCACTACATGGCCTGCTATGGAACGAAAATGTTAGCCAAAATACAAAAAAAACACCTATTTGAGAATCTAATTCAAAACATTGTTTTATGCGGAGCAGAGATGTGGCCTATTACTAAATCAACCAGAGATAAAATCAGAACAGTGGAACTGGATTTTATGAGAAGATGTGTAAAGGTCGCAAGAATCGATAAACTAAGAACAGAGGAAATCTGGCGGAGAATGGAACTAACCCACTCTGTCATGAAGACTTTAGAAAATCAAGCCCTCTAATGGTATGGTCAAGTACAACGAATATCCGAGAAGAGATGGCCAAAACAAATATTAAAATCGTATCCGGCAAGAAAAAGAAAAAGAGGCCGACCATGATTAAGTTGGGAAAGATGCATAAAAAAGATTATGATGGAAAAAACCTCCAAGACGAAGACTGGAACGATAGGCAGCTATGGAAACAAAAAACGGGAAACCCTAATTGGCAACGCAGTGTTGCAAAGCAAGTAAGCGCTTGTTTCTTGGGTAATTCTGGACATGTGGCAGCCACAGCTGTAATTCGAACGCTGAATGGTGCCCAACAATGTGCTTGCGGAAGTCATCGGTGAAATCAGAAAAAAACAATCCAAATCGGCGCTTTCTACTTTACCGTGACAATGCAAGTGCCCACACTGCTTCACAAACTGCCGACTTTTTAGCCAATGAAAAGGTGAAATTGATGTCGCATTGTTTGTATTCGTCTTATCTAGCACCAACGGACTTCTTTTTGTTCCTGACAATCAAAAACAAAATGCGTGGTGAACCCTATTTTTGGCCTGAAGCAGCTATTGAGGCATTTAGGCAACTGATTTCTGAGGTACCAGCTTCAGATTGGAAAAAATGCTTCGAAAATTGGTTTGGGCGTATGCAAAAGTGTATTGAAAAGTAAAGCCATTTACTAAATTGTATCTGTGTTTTTCTTAACTATTTGCAGAAATCTTTCCAACAAGCTTTGTTTCAGCCTAGGTTGGAAAGTAAAAAACACAAATCAAAATTTCAATTGAAGAATTTGATTGTGTTTCAGAAAGAATTCAAATACTAAAAAAGTCCAAAATGAAATGATACAAAGATGTCGAAAATAAAATCAATAGAGTAGTAACAGTAGATTTCAGAACAGTGAATATAAAAAAAAAACCAGCAAAAACTGAAGTGGAAGTAAAAGATACACATTTGTAGACAAAAGAGCAGATGGAAGAAATTAGCCATAAAGAAATATAAGAAAAATTAAGAAAAAGATGAATTTAAACAATTTCCAGGTCGAAACTGGAAGTACAAAGAGATAGTGAAGATGCAAAGTTGTGGATCGACAGCTTTATACTTTTATTAGGATAGTTGATTTCTGATTTATACTACGAGCCTTATATATTGACTCTGAACTACAACAGTCTAAAGTAAATCTTGTTTTGTTTATTTTAGCTACTAATTTCAACAACTAGACTGCTTATAATACAATAGAATAAACATTAAATATGCTAAACATGAAATAAATTACTTAAATTACACACACAATAAATTTCCTAACTAATTTCCGCGATTTCTTCTACGTTCAAAAATATTCCTGATTTTGGCAATAAAGTAAAGCTGTACGGTTCTATTTCCAGAGGAACTTTCGTTTTCTCATTGAGGGAAAATCTAAAATGTTTCAGTAACATTGTTAGCCCGACTTTAGTCTGTAATAGACCGAACCGCATTCCTAAAATAGAAGATATAATCGTTAGTGTCTGCAATATATATTGCATAATATGTTTTTACCTATACAGATTCTAGGCCCTTCACCAAACGGGAGATACGTGAATGGCAACCTTTTTTGTTTCTCTTCGTCAGAAAATCTTTCAGGTGAAAATTTCTCTGGTTCGGGATAATATTCCGGATCGTAATGCAATCCCATGATTGGAACTATAACTTCTATGCCTTTTTCAATTTTGATGTTAGTATCGGGAATTATGTAGTCTTTTACACACCGTCGAGTTATGAATGAAACTGGAGGATATTTTCTTAGGGTTTCTGAAACGAACACTTTTTTAATATATCATCCTAATCTACCTGAAGAAGCAGAAATTATTTTGAATGAAGCAAGCTGTTTTTAATTTTGAAAATTTAAAATTGAAAATTATTACTCAACTTTAGTATACTGGGTGTAGAATCGGTTTATGCACCATAGGGATTTTAATAGTAAATCTTTAAAGTCATTTATTGCTTCCTTAATATTGTAATGTAGCAAAAATGTACCTGTTACATAGGATTTTTGTAGAGAAAAGAAAATATTGCACTTGTAAATCTTGTTTTTTATTTTCCCTATAGTTTGTGAACCATTTCTACACCCTGTATAGCAAGTTTTGAGGTCAAAAGTCAGCGCCTTGAATAAATCAAAATAACAAAGATTATATTTGGTTATCTTCTTAT
This sequence comes from Ignelater luminosus, assembly GCA_011009095.1. NCBI lineage: Eukaryota > Metazoa > Arthropoda > Insecta > Coleoptera > Elateridae > Ignelater > Ignelater luminosus. Next base: position 127,511 of record VTPC01090579.1, read on the forward strand.
GCAGTGCAGTTGCCTTGAATTCGTTATATAGATAAGAATCGGACTTTAGTGTTGATCGAACTTAAATAATAAATAAAAACAGTTACCATCCACAACCTGTCCCAAGTATTTCATATCCATAATAGCTTCGTACGTAAGATTATCATTATGGGTTTTTAAAGCTTCACTGATTTCATTCCTAAGTTTATCTTGGATGTACTTATTTAAAGATAACTCGTAAAGACAAAACGATAATGTAGTCGAGGACGTTTCGAAGCCAGCTGCAAAAAAGATAAAAGCCTGGGCGGTAATTTCCTCAATTGTGAGAATTCTTGCTTCAGGTTTTAATTTTTGCTGATTTCTTAAGTTAATTAATAACTGCAGAAGATCTTGCCTCCGTACATTGTTGGATTTTCTGAATTCTATTGCATCCTTAACTACATTCATAAAAAAACTGTTTGATTCTTTGTCGAAAAAGGTTACTCCCAGAAATCGTGAAATTCTAGGCCAAGATAATCCTAAGAATATTTTAAAAATTCGAAAAGGAGACATGAGAAATGCCCTTCTACCTTGCACTTTGAATTCAGCTTGGGGATCTTTAAAACTATTACATTCTAGTCCAAACCCACAGGATCCAATTACATCAATTGTGAAACACTCTGTAATATTTTTAGCTTCCACACCTTCTTTGGTTTTGCAACTTTTCGCTATAACGGTTAACATTTGATTCGTGCAATTTAGTATATTAGAAAACATCATTTTCATCTTTCCAGACGTGAACGCTGGAGACAATTGAGTACGCAGAAATTTCCATTTCTTCCCACTAATAGCAAATAAATTTGCACTTAATGGATCATCCTTTTCATTATAATAAAATTTACGTTCTGAAAAATATTCAAAATCCTTCTGTAACACATTCTTGATATACTCTGGATCAATAACAATATATTTTGGAGTACAAACTAGAAATCCACCTCCATGTTTACATCTTCTAGCTTTTAAAAGACAATAATTATTTTTTCCAAAAATTCCAACGTTGACAATATTTTTCAATACTAGTGGATTTGGTAATGTCCCAAATGGTATTTTTGGTTCGGCTACAGCTGGTATATTTCTTTTTTTTCCAATAGTTAAAACACCACTTGTAATATAAAATTATTATAATTAAAAATGCAGTAACAACACTAGCTAAAACCTCAAAAATAGTTAACTTAGACGACAGCAGCATTTTTATTTAAAATATTTTAGTATAAGACTTAAAAATAAATGTTTATCAACACGATTTTGAATTCAATGTTACACTAGGCTGATAGATTATCCCTCATCAGTCATCACATTAATATTTGTGTTATCTCAATGAGGTCGCTTACTGGAGATAAACTGTTTATATCATATCGTGTAAGATTTACATATGAATAGAAATTGTTTCGTACAATAGAAAGACCAAGTCAATTAATGAAAGTGTAAGTTGATAAGATAAACAAGAATGCAAAAAGGTGTTAGCGGGGAGGTCTTAAAGAACAGATTAGATTACATACAGGGTGTTAGTGAACTAATAGTAGTCCGGGAAACTGGCGGTAGGGGACATCAATACAAACAGAAAAGTCTTATACAACCATGGTCAAATCTCGACGGTTTTCCCAGAAATGATTAATAAAGTTCCAGACTTTCATACGTTATTACTCAATAACTAATTTAATTCCACTTTAAGATTTGTTCAGAAGATTGGTCTCATCCAGCCTAATAAAAAAGTATTGTAAATTTTTTTTGTAAATTTATTAGTTTAGCCACAAAAGAACAAAATGCATTACGAAAAATGCATGAATGAAATTACTAAGAGAATTGGCAACTCTGCATTAGTTGAAAAGGAAATTTCCCTTTCACACTTTCTCTTTCTTTAACCCTAGTCAAGCCAGACATTCCAGTAAATTCCGGGTGGTTTGTTCCTTTTACCGTCAGCTATCTTCTTTTATCTTAGTCAAAGAAATAAACCCATCTTTGTTCTGCTTTTAAGCTTTAAGGTTCCTATGCAGTACCCCCAAAATAGTGGGTTATTTCAGCAAATTTTAAAACACGTTTATGCAAATACTTTGATATATGAAAACCATTTAACAATTGCACTCACATCAGAACAGTCGTCTGTAGCGCGCTGGGCATATATTGTCCAAAAAAATTATTGCATTTGATTAAAATCCGATAATTTAATAAAAAATTTCATTGCAGATTTTCTCAATAGTCTTTTGAGCAATAAGCATGTTTCAACAAAGAAGTGCTAGAACTTCTAACTCTATAGCGCGCTGGGCGTAGACACTAACTTCAACATTTTTCTAATTAATTATAATTTATATAAAAGATTAAGAGAATAGGCAACACTCTCTACATTTAGCTGATAAATGAAAAACACCAGAAAAGACCCCGGAGAATTCTTTCTTCTACCTGCTACTTGTAAGTTGTAAACGTAAGGGATTTTAAGAGCAACGTTCATTGAAAGTAGCAGGTCATAAATCACTATAAATTCAGACAAAAGTATTTTTGTCGGAAATTTGTAAATATGAACGTTTTAAAATCTTGTGTATTTCTTAGTAATATTTAAGTGAGACGATATAGCTTTATCTAATCTTAATAAGTAGAAAAAGACAAAATCTGTTACGATTCGTTTGTTCGTACCCTGGATAATTGATGTAAATAAAACAATAACGTGCAGTTTAGAATATTTATTGGTTATTCCTCGCTATTCTTTATCAACTGTGGACGTTAGAAAGTCTAAAATTCATTTAATTACTTTTTATAACGTATGTTGTTCCGTAAAATCAACAACTATGAACTAACAACTAACAGATTTTAGGTAGAATACGTAGTATTAATATGTAGAGTTATGCAGTATTTTAGATTGGTGGCCTATAAAGTAATACAAACAGTAACTGACAAAAAAGTGTTTCATGTACTTACTTTGAATATGCTAAAACAGACTAGCAACAATATCTACTTTATGGTCGTTAATTTCAATAAAAATAGCAAGGATTTGCCTGTATAAATGTATTCATAAAATTATTATGCAAAATACCATGCATGTTACAGGATTACAGGAAAACTTTTATTTTTGCACTCGAACTCTGTAGCCGTCAGAAATATAACTCGATCAAAATGAATTAAAAAAAATCACTCATGCCGTAGACACTCCTGAATTTTTTCAATCATTTTGAGCTCGTCAAATTTCTAGGCAACAGCTTCTCGTGAAAATAAAAGTTTTCCTGATAATCCGACCACTTGTGGTATTACTTATGAACATTATCGGGTATGTTACTAAGTTACTTAGTAACAGAGTTTTTGACTGTTTCATAAATCAATAATAAAAAATAAATAAAATAAAAAAATAAAGAAGATTAAATATCATAAGGTCGTTATTTTCAGCACTATATCAATAATAAAAATGCAATTTTTACAGTATTACGTTTTACACAAAACAGGGAAATCCTAATTATGCGAGAGAAGCACGTTAGAATCTGCATTACAATAAAGTGATAAATCCGAACACTTTAGATCTCGAATAGGAAGATCTCGAGCCACTCTCGAGTCTACTAACTCGGGAAGTATAGCTCCAAAATAAAACTTTTGCAATTTGTTTTTCATGTGAAGTTTCCAAAAGTCATCGTCCTTAAATATTCTTTGATAAAATACGTCTTTTTTTGTAAAAATAATAAAATAACAGTAACGTCTATTGTTTATGTGTAACTGACCTTGAATTTGGAAGTAATAATTGTGATTGGTTTTTAAAACAAAACTTTTGGGATTTATGTCTGAGTTGCTTAAATACGGTAACATCTTGCTATTTACAGCTTCTTCAACTGTTAAATCCCTTGCAGAGTATGGACATTTCACTTCAATTACTCCATCTTCACCTAGCAAACCATCTGGAGAAGCAGCAAGATAAGGTTCTTCTTGGTCTACAAATAAGCCACATCAAGATCTAATAACGAGAAAGGCAGTACTTACAGTTTTACTTTTTTCGTGACGATTTTTCCTAGTCGTTTCTTATTTTTCCTCCTAGCACCGCACGTCAAATGTTTTTTAGCGTGAATACCCATTTCACAATATATACTAAAACTATACAAAACCTGTACGCAAAATGTTCACCAAGTAAAGAAAATAATAGTTTTTAGAAGCACGGAGAAATAATAGCAGTAGTAGAGAAGCAATCTACCACTGGTAGAGAAGACAAAATGAAAAACAATGTAAAACACAATTTCAGAAAGTTCGTTAACAGAGGTCTCACTGCAACCACTCGAATATAATACAAAATTACCGATACAAAAGTAAAATTCTGTATTTCACATAGGAACACCGGAATTAACAAAAAGTTCAAAAAAACTATACAAAACAGCACAGAGGAATTCGCAGCAAAGTCAAATAAACACTACCAAGACACACAGATGAATTGAAGTGCTTGCTGTTTAGTACTGAAAAAGGGACTTTATAACCATTTCCAGATGTAACCAATTACAACAAACTGTTATAAATATACCATTCCATGCAAAGTAGGTAAGCTTTTAAACAGGTCTTTAGAACCGTTATTCCCTAAAGCTCTACTCTTTCCCAGTATGTATACAATTATTTACTTTACCTGCTTAGCAGTAATGAAAAAAGACCTTTTCCAAGTAATGTATGCCGTAGACATCAACCGCTAAATTGGATCTCTTAGGAATGAATGCAAAGTGATAGCAAAATACTACAGAAGTTTGTCTTCATAAGTAATAAAAATATCAGTATCATTTTATTCATCACTACTGAAATCACAACCTAATCCAATTCAGTTATTTTCGATAACATGGTATAACGAATGTATTTCAAATTAGCGATAAATTTTTTATTTGAAGCAATACAGACATAAGTAATAATAATAATAATAAGTAATGGGTGCCCTTTGTCCTTTTTCAATTTATGGGGGTGATATTCAAAGGTATATTATTCGTTCAGAAAACCCTATACACTACATGGTAACTGGACGAAATATGAATTTTGGAATCCATACACATTAAAAAATGCAACAATGTGATACCGTTGATATATTGCAATTTACATGTCTTATTTTTTTTAATGTTTTTAAAAATATATAAAAAATATTATGTTGTAGCAATGTGCTAAATAAATTTAATAACTAACTAACTAACTAAAAAATTCCTTGAGTGAATGAAAAATGATTGCATTTGTACTCTGTGCAGAAGTTAGGTATCAATAAGGTAACAACTCATTCACAAAATTCTACTAAAATTCAATTGACAAAGCAAACAAAGGGTTGTGTATATCTTTTTAAATTGAAGGTGGTAGCCAAGCCCTCGGGGCAGGTACAATCAGGTAAAGTATGAAAAGGGTTGTCTAGCTGCGTATTTCTATATTTTGACTAAAAACTTATTTTCATTTTATGTGCATAGGAACCTTAAGTTTACGTACAACGGTACTAGTTCAAACCGGAAAAAAGACAAATTATTTGTACAGGAAATACGCTAAAATTCAAAACATCTGAATTTAGAGCAACAAACAAGCTTTTGCAACCAGCCATGTGATTACAATCATTTCAGGTTTAGTTTCTTTTAGTGCGCAATGGACGCTTATTACACCCTTACTATTACTTTTCTAACATCTTTTTGCAATCCTAATAATTTAGATAATTTTTAATCAAGGAATACTTTGACATGCGAAGATGAGTGTAGGTATTTTTAACAAATCCCCTTTTTCTAAAAAAAAACACGTACTCCTTAAAGTCAAAGAATTATTCAGACTTTCGATATTAGCACAAAATAAAATCATAAGCAATCCAAACAGCATTTAAGCTTGTATTGTTTTCCAATAGACATTTTTCGGTAATCACAATAATCCCCTTTTTGTCTAAGTATTTCAATTTACACACTGTATTATCAATTGTGTAAAATTTTGTTGAATGATGGTTTCCAGCAAAGCCTAACATCAAACTAGCTACAAGTAACTTTTTTAATTTACTTTTTTCAATTATTCCCTAAAAACCAGCATTAAAAAAAACCACATTTTACGTAAATTTACATTACAACGATTTGTACAGTTGCTTAAAGAAGTAACAACCTACACCCGTTTTAAGTAGGTACAACAAACAGAAGATTATTTACGGTTTTATGACAAAGGATTCATCCCAGGTAAAACTTCTTAGGAAATTGAACTCAACTTTCTAGTGATTTATTAGTGAGTGTCTAAAATAAATTTGCAAAAGTCTATAATCAAGGTTTTAGTGCGACACCGTTGCCAGATAGTGCTAGCTGTTTTTCACATTTTCTCTAAAACGGGGCAAGATAGAAACAATCTTTACTAGAATTTTCTATTTCAAATGACTTTTCCTATCACCTGTTTCACGGAGTACTATTAGTTTACTAACACCCTGTATTTGTTTTGTAAACAAAATACTAAAATAAGTTGTTTAATTAACTTTTATTTATTAAATTATTTTAATGTAATATTGAAACTTGCATGAGAGTTCGACTAAAACGAAATATTATTTTAAAGAAAGAAAACGTTGTTTTCAATGACGAATTACACAAGATTGCTTCATGACCCACATAAAGAATTAGGAAATTAAACAAGAGTGTTCCATATAACCGTTTCCTTTAAAGACAAAGAAGGTAGAAAATGTAAATAGCAACAATTATTAATTAATAAGTAAACTGCATAAAAATGAAAAATGACATTGGTCTTTTCGTAATTGTCCCTTTTCATACAGCAATGTCAACAATTCGAATAATGTTATGACGTCCACGAATTTGTTTCATTATTCTGCCAACAGTGGTAAGTTGGATTCACGAATGATAACGAATTGCCCAACAGATACAGGTTTTGAATTTAATTGTCGCTGAAAAGATGCTACATATTCTTTCCAAAAACTGATGTACTAGGTTCTAGATCTAAAGTTGATGCTGAACCTATCAAAACATGCCTGGGTGCTAATATTTCAAAATCATCAGGATTTTCACTTACCGAGCAAAATGTTTTCGAAATAAAAATTGCTTCAATTTTATACAACACAGTATAAAAGAATGGATGTTTCTAATGGGTCTGTCACGTGGTACATACACAACCTAGATTATAACAGATTGCTTTTAACAAATGCGGAGGGTCAAATATCGGACATATCTTGAAGTCTCTGATTTCAAAAAGTCCTCCATTATATTCTTTATATTTTATGTATTTTTGTATTGTATTTGCTTTAACACATCTAGAACCTTAACTTTTGTCGGTACTTTAGTTCTTTAGTTCGAGTCATCCAAGAGAACGGACCTGCAATATACTTGACGTAAAGTGTTGAATTGTCAATAAAGCGGAGGTGACTCAATCGCGGTCACTTACTATTTTCCTTTGTGTGTGCTTTTGTTTTAATTAAGTGATAAAAGTGATAAATTAAACAAACAAAGGAGACTGTATTTTGTTGTGGCTCGTGTGATCAGGCTTTTCATCAAAAATGTTTAAAAATGCCAGATGATATGTATAAAATGATTTACGAAGAGCCTAATATATTATGGTGCTGTAATTCATGTTGTCAAACGAAGAGAGTTGGAACAAGAAAAACAGTGGAGAGAACGATACAATTGACAGATAAGTTAAGGTCAAAAATCTGACAACACAGCAAGACAATTCTAGATGTTATTTTTCTATATGGTCCAAAGACAATTAAAATGAAGTAACCAAAAGTGTTTGGCCTTAGAGACACCAAACATCAACGACAAAGTTTGCAATATACCTTCCTTTGACGTCTGTAGTTTCATTGATGCTAAACCAGATGTAGTGGTCTGAAACCGAATCCCTTATTTCTTGAAGAGTCTCTTTGTATAACGTACGAATGTGCGATCTGGACGCTGTTCGTCCGGAAACCACAGTTCCTTTTGTGTACAGAAAAAGATTATTATTTATTATTAATTATTCGAAAAATTCCTGTTTGAAGAGTACTAAAACCTCTGTAAAAAATAGTGAAAAAATAAAATCATCCATTAACTAAGAACGTGTATGCTAACTGAGAAGCATTATTGTAAAACTAAATCTAAACTTCTCAATTTTTAATAGCTGATGGCTAATAGAATTACAACTAAAAATTTTGAACCACTGTGTACATACCTGTTTTTCACATACACAACAGAACACGACAGTTCCATCATATTTAAGGCACGTTTTCAACCACCTTCTAATGAGCTCCGACTGAGAACTACCGCATTGTTGAAGATATGCTCAAGACAATCGCACTGTTAGCTAATCTGAGTAATACTAAAGCTTTGGCTGTTTAAATTATTTCGAACAAGGGCAAGAACGCATTTGGTTTTCCAAGAAATTAGATAATGAGCCCTGTCCTTAAATGCTTAAATGAAGGAATTAAGAGAAGTTCCTAGACAAATACTTCTTTGGGCATTATTCTGAATTGTACAAGAGAAATTCAAAATATAGAAATTTCGAGTTATAGAAACACAAAAAAAGATAAAATAGAAATGTTCCATACATTTATTGTCACGGTAATCTAAAAAAAGAATAGAGAAATTAACTAACTTCATATACAGGGTGATCATTTTTCCACCCTGAATATCTTGAAAACCAAAAAAGATATCGGAATAACTCCAAGGGCATTTTCTTATACAGGAAGCGGAGACTAAACTGTGTACAATGTTTTCGATTAAGATTCTGCCGTTAAGCTCCAGCAACTCCCACTTTAAATTAAAGGTCTTCAACACCAGAATCCAGTGGTGTTTGAAAAAATCAAATCGGCTAATTGGTTTTCGAAAAATTAAATTTTATTTTAATAAAGGTACATTATTAAAATCGTAATAGATGCTCGAATTGAGCTCCGTTGGTTGCTAGGCAATGATAAAGCCTATTTTATTTTACTTATTTAAAATTACAATGAATGTCATTTACTATTGCCTAGCAACCAATGGAGCGCAATTCGAGCGTCTTTTACGATAAATTTAATAATGTACCGTTATTAAAACAAAAAGATTAATTCTTTGAAAACCAATCGGCCGATTTCATTTTTTCAAACACCGCTGCATTTTGGTATTGAAGACCTTTAATTTGATGTGCCATATGCTATATCATCCTATTTAAAATTTTAAAGTGGGGGTGGCTGGAGTTTAAGGGTAGAAGCTTAATCGAAAACTTTGAACCTAGTTTAGTCTCCCCTTCCGGTATAAGAAAATAAACTCGGATTTGTTCCGATATCTTTTTTGGTTTTCAAGATATTCAGGGTGGGAAATTTTAAAATGATCACCCTGTATATTATTTGCATACAAATATATACAGTAAGAGACAAATACAAAACTAGAACACAAAACTATTTTGTAAAACAATTTTTGATTGCTTTTCATTAAAAAAATGATCGCCAACAAAGTTCTCTAAAGTTATTAACACTTCGGTGACAATTTCTTTAGAACACAAATAGTCATTTTATTGCACTTACTTACTATTTTTATTTTCTGGTGAATTGTTAATGAGGTATACGGGTTAAAGCTTAAAGGGGAAAATCCCAAAACATCCTTAACTTTTTTCGCTTTTGCCACTAAAGGAATTCCTTGGAGTACGGTTAATCTTATTCACAATACATATTGTGTTTGCGCGTAGGTCCATTTAAAATAATGCCACAACTCAATATATGTAGACGCCAATATTTAATGTGTTCCTAGTATGCAGGTAAATTCAGTTTTTGTGCATTGTACAAAATATTTTAACAGAAATTTCTTAAACTTTCTTTTTCGTTTTCATCTTGGGCATGTATTTAGGATGGATAAGGAATAAAAAAACAGAGGAAAGTTCGAGGGACGGAAATTCATTAATGTTAAATCTTAAGGTTCCTTTTCAGTGCCCTGAAAACTTCTTATCCTTAATTGTACACTTTTTTTCTAGATTGTACTTAAATGAGAAGTGTTAAAGTGTGTCTCACTATCTTATATTGCAGATATGTGTTAAAGGAAGACAGGTATTAAAGAAGTTTTCTTCTCGCTATAATATCTGAAGTGCAGAAAATTAGATTTTATTTTTACTGTAATGCAGGCTTCTTTGTTTCCCTCACATGTATTATAGCAATCTTTCTTTATTATTAATAGATTAATTGAAATTCTAATTAACAGATAATTATTTTAGGCAACCAACATTACTTCTTACAGCTTCTAAGGACCGTTTTAAAGTTTTGAAAGTAAAAGTATGACTCGAAATACTTATTGCAAAGCAGGTAGTAAAATCGGTAAAATGCTTTTAAAAGAAGTCTCTATTCACTTCTAGTTTATTGTACTTACAGCCACATGTTTTTCACGCTTTCATAAACCAGACATTTAAAGGATTTATGATTTTAGTGTTTTGAAAACAATTCGAAATGTAAGCTCTTGTTTAGTTTAAATTTGGTTTGTACAATTTTGAGAAAGAAAATTGAATACAATGCAGTCTCGTGAACTTGAAAATATATTTTATAGTAAGGAAACAGTTATTGAACACTGAACATTCAGAGAAACGTTTTTAAATCTGCTTTCAAAGCCTTTGCTTTGAATTCTATTTTAAAATATAATCTTACTCTTTTACTAATCTATTTACCTTATGTACAGGATTTTCAATGACTATCGTTCCGAGCTATAACGTCGCTACTGATAATGTTGAGATCTATCTGATAAATCACTTTCAGTTACACCGGAGATGCCATCAATTTTATTATTAATATATTTTTACATATTTGAGACCTACAACCGATTTAGGGTCCAGCGACGTAGATCTCTGAGAATTTTAAGACTACTGCACTTTTCAAGAACTTCCGGTTGAAGTTGATAATCTCTCCGGTTTAATCGGAATGATATCGCTATTTTACAAGAAGGGAAATTTAATAAATACTAACAACGTCGTAGGTATGGCCTTGACTTTGAAAAGCATATATTTGGCGTCGAAACCCAGAGCAAAACTTGCATTGTTGATCTTTAAACTGGATGCAGATTTCAAAAATCCTGTTTAAAATAAAAAGGTTGATGCCATTTTTGATTTAAGCAGAAATGATATCATTTTTATTATAAGCCTGTCTTACAGAGAAGAAGGACTTATTTATGTGTCGAAACTTAGATCCATCCGATCACTATTAGCGTATTGTATAGTGTAGCTTGATACCAAAAGTTCTTGAACTGGAAAAGCTGGAAAATACAGAAGGAAATTTAAAACACTATATTTCTTAAGAAATTCAATATATTTTACCAAAAAAAATGTAGCATTATCATCTTGGCAATCACAATTGACAGTACAATACAACTATTATAGTAGCTTTGTAAAGTTACTAATTCCAAGACTGACATAAAATTTAAACTTTTCAAAAATAATAAAATTTTTACTTTTCAAAAGAAAACGATGCATTCAACTTATTTTCATATCCAACACTACAGATTTTGTATAGTAAAATAGTCCTAGCGGATAAACTGCCCTCGCTATATAGTTCTTTATATTTTTTAGATTTCACATCAACACCTTTATCACTCAACAGTTGCAGTAACACTCCTAAACCTTTCATTATAAGATTTTCTGGGAAGATAATATACTGTATGTATTTCGAATTTATCATTACCATTTACCACTTATGCAGATGTATCCTAAAATAATAGATGTTTTTCTACTATTTATGTAATCTTAATTTTACAGTGGCTACTATATTTAACGCTTTACTAATTTTACTAACGGTTCTTGGTGGTGCTTTCTTTAAATCAAACGTATTTTAAAAGATGTTATAAATCAGAACATTTTATATCACGAACTGGCATGTTTCTTTTGACTCTGGCATCAAGAATTTCTGGAATTAGAGCTAAAAGATAAAACTTTTCTAACTGTGCACTCATTTTTTCTTCCCAAAACTTGTCGTCTCTTTCTATTATTTCCCACTGTGTATCTTTTTGCGCATAAACAATAAAATAGCACCATCTTTTTCTCGTAATCTCCAATTGACCCTGCACTTGATACATATAGTTGTGGTTAGACTTGAGGTTAATCTGTACTTCGCCATTATCTTTTTTAAAAACTGTACAGTATGCTATAGCTTTCTTCTCTATAGCTTCCACTACGGTCATTTCCCGTGCGGCATACGGATATTTAATCTCTACTATAATATCACTCGATATCAAATCATCAGGAGAAGCCGCTAAATACCTCCTGTCGGGATGTACAAACAAACCACAATTTGTAACAGTTACATTTTTCTGCCGTTGAAATTTTAAAATAGCATTATCTTCATTTAACACTCCGTATTCTAATGACTTAGATTTCACATTTTGATTAAAATACAATATACTTTTAACTAGGTTTGCTGTAGAGGTAGATGGTTTCATCTTACATTCTTAGCCAAAGCAACTGGCAGTGAGTCTGCCCAATCTTTCTCTCAATCAGTTTGGATTACTTCTCTGTCCTCTTGTTAGAATTTCTATGTGTATAATATCTATGTTGGAAATTTTCTTTATATGCTCTTCTTGTAGTTTTGATAGTACTTTTTTACTTTTATCTAATTCATATTCATCAATCTCATAACCTTACTAATCTATATCGGCTCCACCAGTTGCAAAAGATCTTTTTTTGGTTAGTTTTTTCTTTTGCACTTTTTTCTCAAAAAAACAATATCTTTGGGTGTATTTCCCAATTTTCCCTTTCCCTAATTTGAAATGTGCTGCTTCCAAAAAAGATCTTTTCTTGTTAAATTTAATGACGGCTGCATTACATCTGTTTTCATACGAACCCCGCTTACCGCCTATCAACTTGTTAATAATAGAATTAAAATGCTTACAAAACTCCTCATATACACTGCTGTTTTCTAAAACACTAAACATCTCCTTTCGGTTTGATTCGGTTCCTTACAAAAGTAATGTTTACAGTTATTATGATATGCTAGTATATGTTTGAGACTATTGAGTATACCTTCTTTCAAAAGTTTTATTTTCTCTTTTACATGTAGACCTTCTTCTATGTAATGCTTTACTGCGCTTACTCTAGCGGTTCTAAATTTAAGAATATTGTTTCTTAGAAACTTCTCACATCAATGTGCAGTTTTGTGCTTCGTGCTAGTTCTTTAATTTTATTACAATAATTGCTCAGAATATGATTCCTACACTCTATCTTCTCAATAAGAAAGTTTGCCCTGTATGGTTTCGCATCACAAATATTTCTATATATGCTACCATCACCGTCTCCAATCATCTCTCCATACTTTAGGCTATGGATTTCAATTGACTTTTTAAAAGCTTCTACAATTATAGAGGATTCCATTGAAGTAGATGTGCTGTTCCAGTTCTTAAAGCACTTATGTTCGGGAATAGGTTTTCCTAAAGATGTATATCTTTAACACATCGTATAATACTTATTTTTAACCCCTAGGAACAAGATTTTCTTCGTGCCTGCTCCTACTGTACAAGCGACTCCGGATAAGACATTATAGTTAGTTTTATAAAAGCGTTTATTGCATGCTTCATCAACAATGACATTGATTACTGGAATCCCATCGGTGTCCGGCAAGTCTTATTTCTTCTGAAGCACTTTCTTTAATCTCTTCTGGTACAATATTTTCTTTTAAAGAATATGTATTAAAATATATACTTGCTACATCTAATGAAGAGCATAACTCTTTTAGCTGTGCGTAACCAGCTCCGATAACTATATGCCACATACTGCAGCATAATTAGTATCGACATGATAGTCTCCTTCAGTGACAAAAGTATTTTGTTTATTACAAACCCTACACTTGGTGCTGAAGAAACTCTTAAACGAAGTCGTTTTTAAAAACAATGTCTATGTCAAAAAAGCTATAGCTAAATCCAGAATGATTTAAAGACTTTAGAGTGGAAAATAAAACATTTATGTCGACTATTCGTCGGCTACTAATTTCGGGCGCAGGTGAAACTTCTGCTTCAACTTCTTTTTCTACTGTCAATACGGGTAATCCATCTAGTTCCGATTGTGGTGTGGAAACTTGAGCGAAATTTGTAATAGAAGTAGCAGCTTCTAGTTTCCTTATACAAATAAAAATTTGACATTTTTGATTACTTTTATAAAATAATAATAAACTAGACGTCTAACTAGAAAATACTATTGGTACTCCTGATTCTGAAAACGCATTTCTGTAATTGTTTTTTAATGTAAAAGAAGCTGTTTTTCTCAAGCGTTACACCGCCGTACAGTTTTAGGTAATATAAAAATGAGTATAGATTTATTTACCTCAACTTCTCAACTGCGATTTTCTTCATAAGTTTTTTCCGACTTTTTCTTCGAACACTACACGTCAAATTTATTTTTGTATGAAATTCCTTTGTTAAATAACGTTTAGAATGATTCTTATAAATTAACTAGAATTCACTTTTTAAAATAATAGTAGTGTACAAGTCTAGTGAAACCAATAGATTCTTAAAATGAACCTTACTGCGCTTTGGCGGTTGTACAGGAATATGTTACTACATAACAAGCTAAAGATACAAATCACTTCCAATCACTTAATTTTACTATAAAGCATAAACAGTTAGCATATGTATACTAGAACATATTAAACAATACGAAAATAGGTATAGGTAAGAAATTTGCATTCCTTTTTATATATTTAAATTGGTCTCTACCTGTATAGCAGTTACAGTTAGAAAAGGGAAACGAAATCTTTGTTTAGGTGTAAAGCAGAAGATCTTAGTCAAAAGTGGAAATGCAAGAATAATTCCTAAACGTGTTTATGTACTTTCCACTTGGTTAGATTTTCGAAGAACATAAATAATCTGCTTAAAAGTCTTGTTATACCGTCGTCGGCGCCCTAGGCAACTACCGTTTATTGAGTAGTCTACTTTTGGGCGTCCTCAAAAATTTTTAAAATGTTACAAACGAATTTAAATGCAACTGAAGTAGAGCCTTAAGAATTTTACCTCGAATTACGCAAAAATTGGACATAGAGAAATTCAAGATATAGGAGTTTGACTGTACTAAGAAATTTGGCATAAGTACTTTGAAAACGGCACTTTTTGTTTCAGGTAATATTACAAAGCGAAATTTTTCCTCAAACATGCATTTTTATTCCCGGAAAGCTTAATTTATGCACTTTTATATGCTATATGCTGCAAATATTCAAAATATGCACAATATGCATTTATCCAGCC
Source organism: Ignelater luminosus (assembly GCA_011009095.1). NCBI lineage: Eukaryota > Metazoa > Arthropoda > Insecta > Coleoptera > Elateridae > Ignelater > Ignelater luminosus. Next base: position 142,621 of record VTPC01090579.1, read on the forward strand.
CTAGTTATAGCATGTGACTTTAAAAACAGTGAATAAACATACCTTAAGAAATAAAACTACGAACACAAAATAACATTGCTAGCCTAGAATTTGGTCAATTATGCAGATATTATCCCTTAAAGGTTAAGCTATTTAAAATACTATTATTTTATAAAAGTATCTCTGTTATGTCATTTTTTTTCAATTTAAACACTATGACAATTTTATTTTTAAATTCTGAATTCCAAACATTTGGAATTCAACTCTGCATAAATCTTTAAATTATCTTCTAAGTTCAATTCTGTATACATGGTATTATTCCTGTTTTTAAGTTGTTCTACTTTAAACTTGATTGCATTGTGTTAGATTGAAAAGCATTTTAATTTTGCTAAGTACTTGTTTGCCTTTAGAAGACTAAAAATCTAAGGTTCGTTATTGAATCGTATTTCGGGTTACATTTAAAAAGTATTGGAGATAAATGGCTGAAAATTGGGTTTTGGTTAACTAATTGACTAAAGCTCCTAATGAAATATTTTTTATATGATAGTAATGAAAAATATATTATTATGTAGCATTATACATAAAATAACTTTATTACGGGATCTTAAAAACGGCATGCCTACTAAATTTGAGTAATTTAATTACATATTTTTAAAAAACTTCATACAAATATGTAATAATTAAAAAACGTTACCCGAAATAAAATTTGCGAACAATTCGAATAAACCGCCATAATTATTGCGTATTTGATGATTTTTTTTGTTACAGCAGCCGCTATTGTAGTTCAGTCAATATTACATAGATGGAATCTTAAGGAAGTTAGCTACCACAACCTTCTAAAGACTGTGTCAAGAGTGGTCAAGACAGTAAAATCGACAAGTTTTAACCTGATTTTATTGCTATGTGTTACTGTATTATTGCCTATTTCGGATTATTATACTTCTTGTTGTATGCTCTAAGAGATAACAAAAAAAAAACTGAACTATTTGGCAAAAACAAATTATAATTGAAGTTGTATTGGGGTTCACAAACTAATAGTTTACAAATAGCTTCATAATATACTGTATTCCTTTACAATACCAATACAAACGTTGTCTGTTCCTAACTTGATGTATAATAGGTAGTTCCATTTATTTTAATAGAACTTCGGTATCTTATCATATGCTTGAAAAATAGGTAGGTAATAATTAATCTGAAAATATTTAAATGGTATTTAGTAAATAAAAAAGAAGACCAAACAGAGATGGAATTTATTTTTACAGATTTTTAGAAGGGGTTGTTTGAAAGATTTATGACAGTTATTCCCAATGAACCTGTTCACTTGCTACTTCTTTTACTTGTCAGGTTTCTGACTTTTGCAGTGCCGAGCATCGTTAAATTTTCGGACTTGCGAATGCAGTTTTCGCAAAAGAGGAAGACTTTGTTAGGTCCCATATACGTATGCTTCTAAACTTATAGTGGTGCTTCTACTGGAATGGAGCAAGATATTATTATTGAAGGGTTTAACCAAAGTGTCGAAAATCACGGTGTACGATACAGATATGTAATCGGTGACGGAGATTCAAGTGTGTAGGCACGGATTATGGAACATGTATCATACGGACGTACTGTAGAAAAAAAGGTGGAAATCACGTAACAAGATGTTACACCTCTCAACTCCATAAAATTTCTTTAAATTTCACATATGAAATAGAAACAAGAAGAATGTTAAAGTCGCGCCTTCCATTATTGAGCGTAGCGCTACGCTCTGCTATTTCCAAGAACTCTAAAACGGGAGCAAGTGTCCAACATCTTCGACAGGACTTGAAAAATAGACTATACCACGTGTTTGGACAACACTTATGGATTGTCGAACAGAATACTGTGTAAGAAAAAACCAAAATGAAACCAATTACGTCCCGCTACCGAAGCAAAGTCAAATCTTTTCAGAAATATGTTCTGCATTAAATTACGTTGTACGTAAAGGCGATCGCTTAGTCACTAATGCGACAACAAATTATGCAGAACGATATATTATGTCTTTCGCTTCAAAATTTTCTGGCGGGAAAAGGGTCAATTTTCGCAAAAAAAGGATCCTATCTACGGCAATGTCTAGGAGCTGGTTTGTCTTTTAATAATGGCCCCTCTTGGCACAGCTAGGCAATGTCCTCGAGAAAAGGAATGCATTTTCAAATCGAAGACTGAAGATTGCAGTAAGAAGAAGAATACAAAGAAAGAAGCGGGTGTATGTTGCGAAAACTGTTACAAATACAGATACGGAATACGGACCTGATGCAGCAAAGCCAGATCTGAACAAGGAAGATTTTGCAATAGAGAAGCAGCGCATTTTACATCAAATGATGTAAGTAATTGATAATAGAATAATAGAAACACAAACAAGGGGCCAACATGAAAATTTACAGTGGAAAACTATGCGCCGCAATCGACTTACTGCGTCGCATTTTGAAAAAA
>VTPC01090579.1:153503-242356 GCA_011009095.1 Ignelater luminosus
GTTTCTTTAACAATTCCCATAAAAAAATTGTTCACGTTTGCGTTAATGAAAGGTATTTTTAATATGTCTAAGATCTGCGGTGCACTAAGAGATATACGTCTCTTCAGTGAATCAATAAATCCGCTTGCAAATGCTTTCTTTCCATATTTCCTGAATTCGGAATCAGGATTTTTCAAACTATTACACTCTATACCAAAAGCGCATGTTCCTATGACATCAGTTGTAAACCTTCCAACAACTTCTTTAACTTCCATAGGCTCTTTACTTTTACAAAGACCATCCACAAACTTCACTAGTTCATGAGAACAGCCAAGTAAACTTTGAAACATCATTTTCATTTTTCCGGACGTAAATGTTGGCGTTAGTTTCACTCTTAAATTTCTCCATTTTTGACCTTTTAACGAAAACAAATGTCCCGTTAGTGGATCTTTTTCTTCATTGCAATAAGTATTACGATCCATAAAATGAGAAAAGTCTTTTGTTATGATCCTTTTTGCCAATTCTAAATCAAATACTATTAAAACAGGTTGCGTGAAGAAGTGGTAACCACAGTAGGGTAAACCTTTCGATTTCATTTCCAGATAAATATCTTTGAACTCTTTTCCAAACATTATTTTTTGTGCGAAAAGTCTTGATGCGTTACCGAAAGGCAATGATACGGTAGGCGTTACCACACTTTTACGATTCCAGTAACTATAAGTCCATTTTAAATAAACTATTACACCTAATAAAACTGTAACAACTATGGTTATTAAATCTTTATACCAATCTTCAGTTAACAACGCCATCACTTCTTATATTCTTTACTGTATTAGTCTGTATACCTGCACAAAGATTTATATTTATTGTCGATAGGCTTTGAAAGCACTAAAATGGATAATTTGATACCTGGAATTTTATTAAAGATAAATTTGCAGAGTAATTTATCTTTTGATTGGAAGGTTATTTAATAGTAGAAACAACAAATAACTACAAAAATATTCTTGAAAGGATACACGTCGGTAATTATTTACCATGGTAGTTGTTACGCAATGGTATAGTTCAAAAATACTAGCTGTTTATTTTACAGAAGTCTTTTAAAGTACCAATAAATCGAATAGGTTTGCTAGAAAACGGCGATGTCTGAGCTACTTATTTATGCCTAGGAGATAACAGTGTAGACAATTTAAAGTGCCTGTGGCAAATAGAATGCTGAAACGAAAACAAATAAAAGTTCAAGTTTTTTATTTATCAGTTACTTGAGTAGTGCAACGTTATCGTATTCTAAACTCTTAAAATACAAAAACATGTTGCCAAGGTGTATATACTTTTAAACATTAAAATTGCATGTTAGTTAAGTTAAATTATTTTGAGGAAAACAAAGGATTTGCTACTGGCTATGAGGAGACTAATATGTGTTGTTGTTCGGCAATATCCCAATTCAGGGGTTTTCAAACTGTGGGAAGAGCAATAATAGCAAACATTTTGACCTGTTTTGATTTACTAAAGTCTCTTACAATTTGCCTAAGTAGATAAGCAATTAAAATAGCAAAATTTACAATTTTAATATATATATAAATTGTTATGTTTGACGCACTCGCGTATGTAGAAATGTACCCTTCTGTTGCTCGCTCTACTGCCTCTGTCTCTATGACTAGAATTGAAGACCGTGGGTTGTAATCTAAATTGGAAAACGGTAAAACAAATGTAAGAGGATAAATAAATAATATCCTGTAGTTCAGAGAAGAGAATACTGGCTCTGACTGCAGCTCTGAGGTCCGTGTTTGATAGAAAGGAAGGCGAGCAAACATGGACTGAATGTGGATACCCACTACAGCAGCATAACAACGATAATGTCTGTAGTACTTACCAATATATTGATATTTGCAACCCTACTTGCAACGTTGTCAAAATGTGCAACTCTTCCTACCATTTAGTTATAAATAATTACATAACTAAAAACTAATTTTATTTAAATAATTAGGTCTGCAAAAATTAAAATAAATAATATTGTTTGTAGCACTATTCAAGGGATAATTAATTACGGGGAGCATAAAATATATCCAGGTCAAACAGTTTGAGAACCGCTACCTTAATGTGTTTTTATATTTAAGTTAGATAAGTTACTTTAGATAACGTACACTTGTACGTGTGATAGTAGATATAATTCGTTACTAAGATCAAAATTCAAGTATTAAATTAATTTAACCAAGATAATTTTGACAATAATTTTTAAGTAGCAACAAATGCACTTTATATCTAATAACAAAGAAGCTGTAGCCAAAAGTTATTGCAACAATTCAACAAACACCAACTAAAATTACCTGGGAACGTTCCTGTTACAAATTAGTTAAAAATATTGATCATAAACATAATAATTTTATAAGAGAATGAGAAGTTAATCTTGTCTAAGCAAAGTTTTTGTACGAAATGTTTCACAAATTCAAAGTTCTCCTAATATTTCACCAAGTGAAACAACCATTAAAAACTCATATAACAAAACAAAATAGGTCTTTCTTACGTATAAATGAAATCTTTCTTCCAGATGGTATGTGCAGGTCTCTGATTCCCAACGACAGCAGCCCATCCAGATGATATACGGCGCAAAATTTCACAATCGCCGAGTCTCACCAATGTTCAAGAAAACTTAGGTTCCAAGGAACAATCACTTTCATTAACGTTAAACAAGAAACACAAGAACAAAATCCAAGTGTTTATACACAAACTTTAAAACTGAAACCACTTTGAGTCTCAAATGCTCTTTGATTTATTTAATCTATTAGGTTCACGGAGCTTCCAAGGTGTAATACACACAGTTCGATTCTTCAAGGAGCGGGCAGTTTCTGTTCTCAACAGACCATTAAACGTTGCACCAAAGGGACCAAAATTGTTGCGTTTCTACCCTCTACAAGTTTTATTTCCTGGCAAATACCAGCGTAACTTAAATGAAGCTGAACCGCTTCCCACAATAACAACTATTCAAAGTATCAGTTTTTGGTAAACAAACCGATTTTCTTCCGTGAATAACACGACAAAGACCCAACGAAACCCGGATTTCTCGAGTCCGATCTCTCTTTCTTATACTAAGAGAATCGCTTAACTTGAATTAGGTTTGTAACCATTTAAGGGTTTGTAGAGGCAACGCCGAAAAAAAATATGCCCGCACGTCGATTCGAGTACGCAGCTACCAACGTAATCCTTATTCTCTCTGCGTCTCCTAACACGCAGCTTGCGCTTACCGGAGTGGGGTTGGGAAGCCAGATGCACGACCTAACAGGTCAAAATGCTAGTATTCTTATGAGGCAATGAAAAATTCCACTCCTTAGATTTTCAGCCTGAACCTGACTTAACAAAGACCGTGTGACTCCAGCATTCGCGACTAAGATTCCAGGAACCTTTTATTTACGTCTGGATCTTGATATTGGAAAAATAACAAAAGGCACGTCCGCTGGAGCCCAGAAGCCGAGACCACAAAGTTATTAATTCTTTAAAATAAAATTTTAACAAACATCCGTTCATAGAATGAAATAATTTAAATATTACACGTCAGAAAAACAAATATCTGAACGAAATTGAAAGACAGGAGCGGATTTAGTGCGAATTTTAAAATAACATTACACAGTTCGCCAAACAAGTGTGGCGTAAACGGTATGAGACAAAGATGAAATAACTTTCAAATGTTCCCACTTCTCTTGTGACTTAGTGCTTATAATTGTCCAAACTTCATTACTTTCGAAACTTTATACACCGCTCTATCCCTATGAAGGTTACATGGCCTATCACAAGCAGGATAATACCATTAAAGATCTTCAAGTGAGGTGGGGGTGGGGGTAAGAGGTTACAATTATGCTTATTCCATAGCTGTACAAAAGCACCCCCGTTATTTTTTATATTTCCAGTAGTTTTGGACTTAATAAGCCTGGATCATTTTGTTTGAAATCGACTGAATAAAAAGCGAGCCTCTTTACTATAGATCCATAGATATTCCGATCATGATCATGATCATTTGTAGCAAAGTCAAAATAAATGTAAAAGCAAAATAAATAAGTTTTACTAAAATTGTGTCTGTGTTTTTCCGTTATGAAAGTGGTAGTAAAGAAGAAAATCTGAGAATATAGTTTGTTGGATAATTATAAGACACTACAAGTGAGCCAAATAAAAGTAGCCGGTGAATATTGGTTGCGCACTGAAAATAACAGCGATTTGTGGTGGGGACCGCACTTGCAGCTTTGCTTCAGTAGTGTCCTCCCTCTTCTTCAATTGCGCAGCTGACCGGCCACTTTTATTTGGTTGGCTTATAAATTCCATAACTGATAACGATAGATATCCACTTCACACACAGGATTAAATACGACAACTTAGAGTTCTATTCTATCTATCTTAACCCGAAAGATTTTCTCTCATGTTTAAAGAAAAACTCTCGTAATGCGGAAGTGTGTTTGTCTAGCTGAGTTTGCGTTTATTCTTTACATGCAGACAAAATGTTATTGCCCACAGTCTTATTTTATACTTTTAGAGAGAAGTTTCGTAAAAAACTCCGGACGGTTAGAGATTGTATCACATAACGAGTGCTTGCATTACGTTTTTGTGAGTGTGAAATTTCCTGTTTTTATTCGCATTTTCTATTTATCTTTTTTACAATATTAGCTTTTTCTTTCCATTTTAGACTTTTTAATTCATAATGACGGCGTTGTATGAAATACGTAAGTAGCATTTTTGTTGTTTGTTTTTCTGGATAATCACAATTTTTATTTTCAAGATAGTTTCATTTATTTATTTTTTCTTCCGAATTTATGTGGTGAATTCCTGAGCCCGAACCAGGCGAAAAGGAAGTTGCCAAAAGCCTAACTGACATTGAAAACCGCATTGATAACATAGAATAATGAATATCCGACGGATTCAGAACAATCAAAGGTAGAGAACGAGTTTGAAAACGACGATCCAGAAAACTGTTTGCTGAATATGGATAAAACCACTATTTGGCATTCTTGCGCTCCCCGCCAAAAATCCATTGGATTGTTGAAATTTCTTTTTCCGCGACTCTAACATATTATTGAACGTTGTAACAGTCACTTTATTCGTTTCTGTTACATCATTATGGGTTTTTTTACCTTTGAGTCGCGGGTGCTAAATTTCCCATTAATTTCCGTTCACTTACTATTACTTGTTGATTAATTTAATTCTGATAGTGAAACGCTGGGTATAATTATTTCTAATATTGCATTTAATTCTTCGCAGTGGAAATTTAAATGTTTCATTATAGCTTTCCCATTAGGGGTGTTACATTCTAGAATTTCTGGATTAGAAGGTTGCGATTAGATGTTCTTCCGGATATGGATGCTGATTTTTTTATATCCGCTTGAGGGTTATATCACGGTTTTCTGCGGGTTTTTTATTGAGTTTCTCATTACTTCTTCTAATCAGATTTCTTTAATGGAAGCTCTAGATAGGATTTATCTTTCTCTAGAAATTTAATTTTCTTCCTGCGTTTATCCCATAAACCGGTTGATTTGACTCTTGTGGGAACGGATGAATCGATTTGCGACAGACGAGAAGTGACCAGCGCCTGTGATGTGCGCTATGTTTGGTTTCTTTCGAAGTTAATTTCGAGTGAGTGCGAAAAAACCCTAATTAGGGGTAAGTTTCCTAATTGTGTTGCACCCCTGTTTCCATCATTGCTGATCAATATTCTTGGTCTACAGTTTTTTTTTTATCCCGGAATATCATCCTGGAGTCTTCGTCATTTATAGAGGTTAAAATTGGCCAACTGGTCGTTCCGATACAGCAGCTTTTCTGGACTTGAGGTGTATGCTTTATTCTGGGTCCTGGGAAGGAATTAGCGCTCTATCTCACCTTCAAATCTCGTACTTTCACCACAAATAGCTCCGTGTTTAAAAAATTAATCATTTAATAAATTGGAAGAAAAGATCTTTTTCGCCTTAAAGTCCATCTCGAAATTTTTGCAACTTTGTAATTAAAAAAAAAATTTAAAAAGATATAACTCTGGGTTATCCCTCGTTATACTTGTAACTATAGGTCTTAATTTTTTATGTTGATGTTTAAGTACACATTTGGAGAAATTTATTTTTTACTCAAACTCGGATCTGAATTGAATAAATTTTTTGTGTGGAATATTTTTGTTTTTCTTAGGGTTCACCTTCATAAGAATTCCGGCCGGAGGCAACATGAAGTTGACATGTTGGTAAGCAGTACAAAAAATATTTTTTCAATTTATGTTTCCGAACTGGGTTAAGTTTTTTTGTCGTGGCTCTATTAACGATTTTTTTTGAACTTAAAGATTTTTGTGCTCCAAATTTTTCTTAGTTACAGAAGTCATTAAATATTTTTTATTCAGGCTTTGTCTGATAAAGATTATAATTGACTTTCAATATATACTAATTATAGTTTTGTGTATTTAATAAAAATTTTTTAATCATGTAAAATTTATCAAATTCAATATTACGAAATAATTTAGATGTTACAAATTTTGTCAAGGATAAAGCTTTATAAGGTTTTGAGAAAGGGCGCCCAAATTTTTGTGTTTTCTTTATAACTATAATTATTTAAGTTAATATATTATTAATCATGTGTTGTGTTTTATTGTGTTATCACTCTCAAATATCCACGCTAAGGCCACCCCTGAGTTCACCCAGCCTACGACATAAGAATCCTAGTTTGTTTTAATTTTAATTTGTAACGAAAGGCCACGTTACAATGTATGGTGCAACACACTAATTGTGTAACGGCTAAAACCTGAAAAAGAGACCTAATGCCCGTTACGGGTGACGGAAGATGTTTAATCCCATAGCTCCAAGCCGAAGATGGGCGTGGTTCAAGCCAGACTTACCTTAAACGAAAAGATAAAAACTCACGTTTACAGAAACTCTAAATATGTCTTAAAGATGGTAAAACCTAAGGACGCCAGAAGATGAGAGTCAAAGGGAAACCGTAAGCCGACCCACGCAGTTTCTCATAAGCTGACACCCTGTATATAAGTGTTTTAGGGAATAACGCTCTATATATAGACTTCTCATAAAATATCAGCCTATTATATGGGCTCTTCACAAAATAATACCCTGTATATGAGCTCACCTGAACTGTTTACAGTAGACATTTTATTTATCAAAATGCTCAGAATATACTGCTCAACGTTCTAGTTTCATAACTGCTAATTGCATAAAATCTTACTGGGGTGATCGACTTGATGCACCCTCACTTACCAAACAAATATTAAATATATAACAATCTGGAACCTGCTAGTCACTCAAGTATGTCGATATTTCAAGCTAAATTTACGTTATTCTTATACACAATAATTTGTTTATTTAAGCTTTTCTGAGGATCCACGGATTGCTCACCCTGTTAGAAAGATAAATACAAGTACACAAATAAAAGCCCTTACAGGTATACTTCAATAAAGCGTAAAAAGGAGCTTTACTTTAATTTATTAAATCAATAATGAAAAGAAAAGTGAACAAAGAAACACTAACATGTACATAAATGACTAAAACATTATTATTCCACCCAAAAGGGGAAGAATCAAAGTAAATGTGAGAGAATTAAATATTCATTTAATTAACAAATAAAATGCGTTATAAGAAAACTAACTTTATCAACAAATTCTTTTGCAAAATTATAAGTTTTCAAAGTGGGTATTTATAATTTGATTTTCTTTACTCATAAGCAACCGCAAACCAAATAATTGGTTTTAGCTTGACATAAAAAACAAACAATTCATACTTAATTCTACCTTCAAATATTCGTTTTACAAAAACTAATTATTATATCCTTCAATTTACATTTTAAAAGATTCTTTCAAAACTGGTAAATTATACGTTAAACATAAATAGGATTTAACCACAAATAATAACGTAATTGATTTCTTACATACTAAATCCTGAGCTTTTCGAAATTTGCCAACATAGGGCCAGAAAGGGGTTCCTCAAAATAATAAATGCTAACGACTAGAGGCTTCAGACGATTTCTTGAGCGGTCAACACTTGCCTGCTCGCACTCAAATTTGTAACACAATGGTCCGTAAACACTTCAGAGTGAATTAAACTGGAACGTCTTCAAAACTTTCAAAAAAAGTTATTTGTCCACAACACAATGTCTATTGCGATAATCGGTTGGTTTATGCAGAGTTACAAAACATCAAAATCACTGCATTCGTGGCCAGCACACAAAATCTCTTTCCCGGAACATCGGCGACAACTGAATTGCAAATAAGACTAGAATAGCTGCTAACACTCCCCCCACACACACAGACAGAACAGGTTTAACGAAATTTGCTGTTAACGACATAATCCCCATCAACGACCGCAACTAAATTACAAACAAAACGCTATCTAGAAGTTCTTATCCACTACACGTGGATTTTATGCTTTGATCAGACGAGAATGTCGTAATTATCTTTCCAGGACCAGCCCCCGGAAGGGCACCATAATCCATCAAACTTAAAATTTCGACTTCACGGTATACTTTAAATTCGCGTTAACAAGCGAGCCAAGCCCGCAGAGCAAGCTTGACCTTGCATCCAAAGAGGCCAAGCTAACACTCTCTGAGGGAAGCTAAAATTTCTCCTGACGCATAAACGTCTCACGAAAACCAAAAATCAGATATACAGTGCATTATGAAATTAATTACGGGCAGAAATGCAAATTATGAAAAAAACCCTGGCTCCTGTATTTCGATTGTAAACCAGCTTTTCTTAAGAACATAAAGATGCTGAAACATAAACAAAATTTCTACAAATTGATACACCATAAAATTGTTTAGATGTCTACCAAAAACAATTATAGGTTGAAATAAAGTACCTACACATGGTGATTATAGTTTAACGAACCTTGAACAAAATATCTTTGACAACATAATTAATTTAACCAACGTTTTGAGATGCAATGAAATAATAAATCCATATTAAATGAATACTTTTAGAACGAAACTCAAAGCAGAGTCCAAATATGTACGCAATATTGTAAAATAACGTGCAATTGTTATCTCAATAAATTGCAAGAGAATTATAGTCGACCTCGGGACATCGCGTCTGTGCGACTGACATGGTAGAAATAAAAGCTTGGTTTAGATATAGACATGGCAGGTGTAAAAAAAGCCCAACACCCTAATGTAAAATATTTATAAACTTCTGACAAGAGTGTTAAAGTTTCACAAGGAAATTGTTGTATCTTTTGTATCTTCATAACAACGGGAGCGATTTAGTTGAAATTTCTACATGGCTGATACTACAGAAGATATACCTTTCTGTAAGCTTATAACTAAGTGCACTTTAGGGAAAAAAGTTATGTTACAAAACATATTAAGCTTTTGTCGAGAGATGCGATGCTAATAATTTATTACATCCTGTTTTTGAGTTGACATAGTAAATCATTACACTCCAGAGATCTTAACATATACTATTTTATCCGAGATAGATGCATCCTACAAAAAAAGCAAGAGTAACTGTTTTTGCTATATTAGATGTAGCATTTGTTGAGATACTGTGCTTTCGTAACACGTCTCTGATCTCCAGTCGCAATCTCTCTTGAATTTTAGAATTAATAACTAATTCGTAAAAACAAAACGTTAACGTTATTGATGTGGTTTCAAAGTCTGTTATGAAGAAAACAAACGCTTGACCTGCTATTTCTCCTAATGTAAGAGTGTTGCCTATTTCGGTTCCGTTTTCTTCAGGTTTCAATTGACCTGCACTGTCTTCGTCTTTTAACTTGACATTATTCTTCAACTGAATTAATAAATGCCTAAAATCATTTCTAATAATATTGTTACTCTCTCTATAATCTACAGTTTCTTTAACAACCCGATTCCGAGTCAGGATCTTTCAAACTATTACATTCTATACCAAAAGCGCATGTTCCTATTATATCAGTTGTGAACCTTCTAACAACTTCTTTAATCTCCATAGGTTGTTTATGGTCACTGTGTCTGTTCGTAAATTTTACTAAATCGTGAGAACAGTCAAGTATGGTAAGCTTTGAAACATCATTTTCATTTTTCCTGAAGTAAATGTTAGCGTTTAACGCAAATAAATGTCCAGTCAGTGGATCATTTTTTCGTTACAATAAGTAACGTGATCAGTAAAATGAGAAAAGTCTTTTGTTATGATTCCCTTTGCCAATTCCAAATCAATAATTATTAGGGTAAACGCACCTAAGTAGGTTCAGCTCCAGCCGCCCACCACCGAATCAATTATTGTTTTATAAATAAATTGTATGTTAATTATTAGCATTTATTTACTGCCAATACGTGATTGTGTTTACTACGACTGCCATTGATTGCGTTTTTATTAACGAGAAACGGTTGCATTCTAGGTAAGATTTGCGCATTATTGTGGACATCTTCGTAAAAATTTTTGTTTGGTAAATTAAAGCAATGGCCCTTCTTAATATTTAATACAAAAAATCCTGGATTAATTAAACAAATGTCGAAAATAAGGTAGGCAGAGTACCGGTGTTTACAGATTCGTCTAGTCACCCGCTCGCCGCCTTCCACTGTCGTGCAGTAGATATTGCACAATACTGAGATTTTATATTATTGTTGTTCGACTTTTTAATTTAATTTTGTTGATTAGCACCCACATTTATTAATCTTTCAATCATTTATTTGATGGTTATTATTTTCTTCAAAATAAATCTAATTTTAGGAAGTCAACGTGTCCAAACAACCAACTTAAGTGAAAAATTAACTTTAAAAGAGTATCATTTAGAGAGCAGGAATTAAATTCATTTTTTTTTATTAATTATTACTTATTTTGTATTTGCATGTATTTTTTTTTAATAAATTTTTTTCGTTTCAATAAATCGTTTATGAGCAAATGCAAGAAAGGCATAAAATTGTTAAATTATTTTATGCTTATGGCGAGTAACGAAGATATCGCTAAAACAGATTTAATTTACCAAACAGGTGATCCGAATAAAACTTCCAAGAAGTCATATGTAATCATTTAAGAAATAATCATTCCTCACATTTATACAATGGTTATAGCTTTGTTTCTTAAAGGGGGGCTACTAGGACTTTGACGGCAGATTTTTAGTAGTTAGTGGCGGATTACGGGGGCCAAAGTGTGGGTTTTAATGAATTATTTTTTTCTCATATAAAACTAAACGTTTAATGACTTTTGACGATTGACCATGTATATCATTTAAATATGCATAACTATACAGAAAGTTTCATTGATAAATATTATTTCGTTTTAAATTTAACGGAATTTGAACTTCAAATATGCTTTAGGTGGCAGAGGATTGGTGCTTTTACCATAATACGGGTTGTGTGAAGAAGTAATAGCCACAGCTTGCCCAAGCCTTTTGATTTCATTTCCAGATAAATATCTTTGAATTCATTTCCATATGGTTTTTTTTGTGAAAATATTCTTGATGCGTTACCGAAAGGCAGTGATATTGTCGGCGTTATTACTCTTTTACGATTCCAGTAACTATAAGTCCATTTTAAATAAGATATTGCCCCTAATAAGACTGTAACAAATATGGTTATTAAATCTCTATACCAGTCCTCGGTTAACAATGCCATTGCTTCTTCGTGTTTCTTGCTATATTAGTCTGTACGTGTACCAATATATGTTACTTGTATTTACTGTTGATAGGTTTTTAGTGCACTAAAAATGAGTAGTTTGATAGCTGTGTTTTTATTGAAAATGATTTTGCAAAGTCATTTACGTTTATCTTTTGATTAGAAGTGCAGCGTTTGATACTATAAACAATAAACAACCATAAAAATGTTTTTAAAAACATGTGCGTCTTTAATAATTATTTACTAAGGCAGTACCTCGACAGTATACTATATATACGAGGTATGTGAGAAAAGTAATGAGACTGATTTCATACTAACCAAAGTTTTTATTTTTTTCAAACAACAATGTTATCCCCTTCAAAGTAGTTCCTTTGGGCAGCTATACACCGGCGGAGTCGTTGTTCCCACTCTTGGTAGCAGCGCTGGAAGTCTTCAATTGGAATGGCTTTTAACTGGTCGGTCACAGTCTTTTGAATGTTTTCCAGAGTTCCAAAATGACGTCCTTTTAGGACATGTTTCAATTTCGGGAAAAGGAAAAAGTCACAAGGACTCAAATCAGGTGAATAGGGGGGATGAGGAACAACAGTAATGCGTTTTGAGGTCAAAAATTCACTGATGGAAATTGCTGTGTGACACGGAGCATTGTCATGATGTCTGTCAAAATTTGATGCACGGTGAAAGTGTTTAAATTTAACTGTTCACTCATCATCCTTATTATTAAACGACGGTCTGATCTCACAAGAGCCCTCACACGTTCAACGTTTTCGTCAGTTTTTGAAGTTGAAGGTCTTCCTGAGCGAAGTTCATCTTCAACGTGTTCTCGGCCATCCAAAAATGATTTGTGCCAGCGGAAAACTTGTGCTCTTGATAAGCACTGTTCTCCATAGACCTGTTTCAACTTTTCAAAAGTCACACTCGCGGATTCACCAAGTTTAACATAAAACTTTATTGCACAACGTTGCTCTAAATTCCGATGCTCCATTTCTGTAACACACAACAAAAACACAACTTCACTGATGGCGCTGTCAAAAATAATGTGTTAGATGTACGGAGTTGTAACTCGGACTGGAAGCGATTAACAAACCGGGTTAGCACAGGCCGGTAGACACAACGTTGCCAGATCTCCCGCAGTGTTGCCAGTCTCATTACTTTTCTCACACACCTCGTAGTCTAGAATTTATTTGCATTCCTTAATTTAGAATATATTAACGAAGCATATACAAATAAGAAACATTCATAGTCTTGGACTGTTCTTATTCCGTCTTTGTTTACTAAAATTCTATATTCGAATATAGATTTTCCTTTTAAGCAATTGTGACAACGTCCAGACGTCATTCATTTAAGTTTTTTTTCCTTAAGTAATGTTTATTATATTGTTATCACGTTAAGAATGGGTCTGTTGGTTTTACTTTTATGGAAAACTCAATTATAGTGAAAGTAATGAAATTATATAATATAATGATTCATTACTAATAATAACTAAACATAGATAAAACAGTTACAAAACAATACCTATACTTAAAATGATTAAAGTAGCAACCAATAATAAATAGTACAGTACAAGCAAACTACTCAAAAAAAAAGGGATCAGCATATACCAAAACACATTCCTTATTTATTTGGGAAGACATTTTGGATGTTCATTCTGAATTTTCTTAAATGTTCAGTTAAGAATATCAAGCTTAAAAGGTAAGAATTTACATAACTAAGCAGTTTAAACAATCTTATATATAATTCACTTTTGTAGAAAATGAGCAAGACAGGGTCTACTGCAGAAACTCCACGTTGTCAATATAATATCCATTTACCAAAAAGGCTGTGATTAAAAAAGAAAATCAAAGCATTGAATAAAAAAATTCGTTGCAAAAATCAAAAAAATACTCAATGAAAGAATTACGGGTTGCTATTTATGTATCCGGAATAATCAATAAGACTAAATGTTCATCACTGAAAATGGATTTATTGTTTTTCAAAATATTTTACGCGATGATGGATACATTTTTACATACGTGTGAATCCATTTTTGTGGCACTTTTGCCATTCCTATTGAGGTATCTTCAAAACATGCATTTTGATCGCATCAACAGCTTCTGGCGGCTAAAATCTTTGACCACGTAGTTTATCCTTTACGAAAAGGAACAAAAAGAAATCATTTGGTGCCAAATTAGAACTGTAAGGCGAATGACCCATGAATTCAATGTTTTGACCAGTCAAATATTGAGATGTTTGGGCTGATGTCTGAGAGCTCGTATTGACGTGGTGAAGGATGATCTTGCGTCGCTGGTCGGTTTTTCTTATTTCCCCAAAGACTCCTGGCAAACCAATTCCGGATACATAAATAGCAATCCTCGTAATACAAAAATTACATAAAAGCGGTCATAGTAGTGAAAACTTGCAAATGGTGCTACAGAAGTATTTTTCTGGCTTTCCATTAGACTTCTTATTGCGTCAGAAAGGGAATACAACAGTGAGTAAATCTCATAGATCGTATACAAAAACAATGAAAACATTTGCACGAATACTATATTTTTATTTGCCCAAGGCTTATAGGTTTATCCGTGATCATTTTGTTCTGCCAAGCCCAAAGACATTGCGGAATTGGTTATGAAAATCAAACTGTAATTCTGGCTTTCTGCAGGAAGTGTTTGAATTTTTGCAAAAATAAAGTCAAAGTAAAGGAGCATTAAAAAATTTAGTCTTTGGTCTTTGACTCAATGTCAATGAGAAAAAAATAAGTTATGACACAAAAGAAGACAGATAGTCAGGATATACAAATTTTGGTGGCATCATAGATAGCAATTCTCAATCCCCTGCATCAGAAGCATTAATGTTACAAATAGTTTTATACAAAAACAACTTAAGCGCCCAGTTGCTTACTTTCTCGTTAATAAAATAAATGAAAATCTATTAATTTAGAAACTGGATCCCTTAAGTGGTCATACTTGCAAAAATTAAATTCTCTTCAAGAAAAGAAAGATTTTAAACTTGCAGATTCACTAGCATCTATGCACATTGCTTTTAGAAACAAAATTCTGAATGTACGGTTGGCTTCTCAACACTGAGCAGGAGTGTAGCAGATGTTCTTAATTATTTAATTGCGGTGAACAGAGAATTTACTGGTGCTGAAGCTGCTATTAAATTTATTAGGATAATTGACAGAATATTCAGTGCTTTAAACTCGAGAAAGCTCCCGTGAAAAGGTTTTCGAGCACCTACTAGATCACAGACCTTGACGTATTTGAAGACGTATTTAGAAGTGCAGAAAGATACTTAAGGGAATTACAAATTGATAGTGTTCCAATTCCGTGTCATGCCAAAAAGACATTTGTGTTGTAACTTTAAATCTAGGGAAAGATTTATTTAATATGGAGAATTTTTTGCATTATTTCTTAACATGCAAATGTTCACAGGATAATCTAGAATTATTCTTTTGCTGCGTAAGAAGTCAGATGGAGTAATAATAATCCAAATAAGTAGGCATGCAGTTAAAATGGGCACTGCGTCAATTATTACTTAAGAACAGCGTAAAACCCCAGAATGCTGACGTTTAGGATGTTGGCTTTAAATCAGCACCATCATTTGAACTTCGCTCAGAAACTAGAAAAATGAATGAATCGGATCAGGAGTCTCGAGATGAAAATGGTTGTGAACACCTTTTCAGTTTGATCGGCTCAATTACAGTCTCTGACTTTTACAAAATGTGTTATATTGAATTGCAGGATATGTGATTAAAAAAATTATTAAATTTCTGACTTGTACATACTGCTTCGACATTCTGTTATATAAAAAGAAAGAAGGAGACCACAACTATTCAAGAGACAACCCAACCTACCAAACCGTCGTAAGATTTATTTCACAAGGAGATGTAATATATGCCTCAGGCATTGTAGTTAAAGTCATTATGTTTGTCGAAAAACACTTTCGTGTAATCTCAGCAGAGGGTTACCTTCCTATACATTAAATTATAACAGAACATTTATGTTTTATTATTATTATTATTAAGTTTCTATTTTCATTTTTTAAAACGTATTTCATCCCTTACTCATTTTTGGTTTTAGTAAGATACTAATTATAAAAATAACTTTTTTTACCTAATAAAACTATTACATTAAAAACTAATCACTAATCTTCTCTACATTTAACCATACACCTCCAAGTGGGGCCATAATAACGCTTTTAGGGTCCAGAACCATAGGATATCGAGTTTTTGAATTTAAAGAGAATTTATAATTTCCTATCAAAACTGCTAATGCAACCTTGGTTTGCATTAATCCAAATCGCATGCCTGAAAAGTAAAATTAAATATTAATAATCATTAAACTAAAAATAATTAGTGACTTACCAATACAAGAACGTGGGCCTTCACCAAAAGGCAACCAAGCGTAAGGATGACGCTTTGCTTTATTTTCAGGACTGAATCGTTCTGGATCAAACTTTTCTGGTTCCGGATAGTATACCGGATCATGCTGTATTCCTAAGATGGGTATCAATACTTGCACATCTTTATCTATTACCACATCTGAATTTGGTATCTTGTATGGTTGAGTACAACTTCTAGTAAGTGCTGGAACTGGTGGATATTTCCGTAGAGTTTCTGTAAAACTTAAAAAATTAAATAGTTGAAGGTAAAAATAGTAGCTGTCGAATATTACCGTTCACACACCAATCCATGTAAGTCATTTCCATAATTGAATTATACGTAAGTTTACCATCGTGCTTTTCTAAGACCGTTTTGATTTCTAGTCGCAATCTCTCTTGAATTTCAGGATTAGTAACTAATTCGTAAAAACAAAATGTTAACGTTGTCGATGAAGTTTCAAAACCCGCTATGAAGAAAACAAATGCCTGAGCTGCCATTTGTTCTAGCGTAAGTGTATCTCCTAGTCCCTTTGCGTGTACTTCAGATTTTAGTTGACCTGTACTTTCTTCGTCATTTAACTTAACATTATTTTTTAACTGAATTAAAAGGTGCATAAAATCATTTCTGATAATATTGTTTCTCTCCCTATAATCTACAGTGTCTTTAACAACTCCTATAAAAAATTCAGTTATACTTGGGTTAAAGATAGGTATCTTCAAGAAATCCAAAACTTGTGGTGCAGTTTGAAATAAAACTCTCTTTAGTGAATCAATAAAACTTATTTCAAATACCTTCTTTCCATATCTCCTGAATTCCGAATTGGGATTTTTCAAACTATTACACTCTATACCGAAAGCGCACGTTCCTATTATATCAGTTGTAAATCTTCCAACAACTTCTTTAACCTCCATAGGCTCTTCACGTTCGCTAAGCGCATCCATAAAATTTACTAAATTATCAGAACAGTCAATTAAAGTTTGAAACATCATCTTCATTTTTCCAGATGTAAAAGTTGGCGTTAATTTCACTCTTAAATTCTTCCATCTCTGGCCTCTTAACGCAAATAAATGTCCTGTCAATGGATCCTTCTCTTCATTGGAATAAGAAATATGGTCGGTAAAGTGGGAAAAATCTCTGGTTATGATGTTTTTTACCAATTCCAAATCAAAAACTAGTAATGTAGGTTTTATGAAGAAATGATAACCACAATAGGGCAAACCTTTCGGTTTTTTTTCCAGATAAATATCTTTGAACTCCTCTCCAAATGATAATTTTCGTAAAAATACTCTTGATGCGTTTCCGAAAGGTAGCGACACGGTAGGCGTTATTACACCCCTACGATTCCAATAACTATAAGTCCATTTCAAATAAAATATTGCTCCTAATAAGATTGTAACAAATAAGATTATTAAATCTTTATACCAATCTTCACTTAACAATGCCATCACTATTGTTTGTATTTTTACTATAAATATTTTATACCAGCACAGGGAGATGTTGCTAACGTTTATTGTGTTACACTTTAATGCGCGACAATGAGTTATTTAATAGCTGCGCGTGCATTAAAAGTGTATGCGAGCTGTGACCTTGACTACAGAGAAACCAAAAACTGCTTGAAAGATTCTTAATATTCACGTTTTATACATATGTACATATTTCACGTAATCTTAGAGATGTTAACGTTTCATCTGCAGTACAAGTAAAATTGTATAAAATATGAATATTAAGGATCCTTCAAGCAGTTTTTGGTTTATGTGTAAAATTAATTTTACAAGGGCAGTATAGGTTATCTTTTGGTTCGAAGTACGATTTGTAAACAACATAATCATCAAGCAAGATAAAAGCATGTTTTTATAAACATACTCATACCCTGATAATTTTTAAATGAATTATTTCGAAATTCTTAATGTACAAATAAGGTATTTATTTTAGCGATATGTGAAACGATGATATATGTTCTAAAAGTAATAAGGTTTCCTTGTGGAGGAAAGTTGTACAGAAAGATTACCATTACCTTGTGAAATTATTTTCAAGTATATGAGCGTTCCATTCAAAACTTAATACATCGACCTTTGTTATGCTTGGTGAATTGATGACTGGAACAATAAGTACCATGAGGAGCAATTGCATATAAGGTGTCTTAGAAAAGAAAATTTAGTCTGATACATCCGTTTATCTCTAGCATAATGTTATTATTATAATAGCATATCTACGTGAGATTTTGTAATTTCTTATTATACTTTAACATACGGCGAATATATTAGATGTTATTATTCTTTCTTTAGCAAACCAAAGTAACTGAGAAAGTTAAGAAAGAAAATTAATATACTTTTAGAACAATCTGTATAATTTTAGTTTGAATGGTTCGTGTTAGAATGATTCTTAGTCAACGACTACTATTTCTTTCATTTTAGATTATCAGAGTTACCTACTAATAGTACTACTAGACTCGGTTATATTATTTTTATGATTTACATTTGCTATAACACATATTAACTCTTTGCTTGCCAGTGATATGTTAAACAGATAAGTAGATAAAAAAAATATTGATTATTCTGAAGTCTTATCAATACTAAACAATACCTTAAAGTGGAGAACCAAATCTAATCTTTAGGTAGGGTGGTGGCACCAGTAATGGACACTCTTAAGCAAATTTTATGTTTGAACGTCTTTAAGTAACATTTTATTTAATGTAAATAAATCTGTAAGTAGTGCATTTAAAAGATTCTTGTATGTGGATTATGACTAGCACACCCAGAATATTTTAATAATATGACAATTAAAATTCTTACCGAGGAGTTTTTGAAAATTTTGCGAATGAACTAATAATGGATACAGGAATGTGGGTAATGGACATATTAAGAGTTAGTAATGGACTCTCTACTCAAAAATCTTTTTAATTATATTTTTCCATGTCAGATACACTATAATGATCCCTATTATTTTTTGGTTGTGGTTTTTGAATAATACAAATAATAGAATCTTTAAAATAATAAAGCCCGTCTTTCTTTAATGACCATTTCTAAGAATTAATACCAGCATTAACCATAGTACGGACTTCGGCTCGTGTTTCAGAATTATTCCTGCAAAAAGTTAAGAAGTTTGTTGCTATTCTTTCAATGTTATGTGTTGATTTTTTTCCTAAATTTTATATCTTCATATTTGACAATGACATATTGTCCAGTTATCAAAGTCAGATTTTCTGGTTCACTAAGGTCAAAATCTTCATCGTCATAAGTAACATCCATGTCTGATTCAGAGCTACTTTCTTGGCCAGCAGCGGTAGTATTTATGAGGGTTGTTTTCTTATTAATTTTTCTTTCATAGAATCGTCTGTATTTTCCACTTGAAACTACAGCAGGAAACATTTTCTTTCTGTGCTTTGGCGTTTTCATTGTTTCATCTGATGTTTTAGGAAATACAAGACACTTCTTAAATGGGGTAGGGACTTTGAAACCTTCATTTTCTTTTTCTCCGTAATCACAAGTACTTCTTTGAGTAGGAGTATTCCATTCCGTACTTCTTGATGGACCTGCGACTGGAGAATTTATATATATTGGTGAATGCTTTATATTTTTCGGGGGAGGTTTTGTTCTTATCTATTTCTCTTGTTAAATTTGCTTCAGATTTTGCTACCTGATTTTGAAGACTTTCAGTGTCCGTTTTAATTGCTGCCTGGACATTGTACAGTTTTAGACAACTTACATCTCCAGACTAAATATGTTTTTTAAAATTCTTCAAGGTCTCTTTTCTCAGTTTTGTTTTCTAATTGGTCTAGTAGCCGTTTTAAAGTTTTTTGCTCATTGCAGTTTGAATCGGTATTCTTCTAGATAGTTTCCGCAAAAGTCTTCCTGTTGGGTATACATTTTGAGTAATCTACATTGTTTTTGTTAAACGGGTACAGTCCACTTTTTTTAAAACCATTTCTTATAGTTTTTTCGGAAGGATATTTATCAAAAACAAATTTTAGAATTGTGCCAAAGGTAAAACGAGCCACATCTTTTGGAAAGTTTTCAAATTTCCAATTTCTTACTTCTAATGCCCAACCAGCTTTAAGCGGTCTAAACATAGTCACATCTGCTGGTTACACTATGTGGGTGGTGTTTGGTAATAATGATATTTAAATAACACCATTTTCGTCGCATAACTGGCTTACCTCCTTGCTTAAATGTGACCGATGGCCATCAACAAATAAAATGACTAGTTTTTGGGTATTGTTGGAGTTTAGATATAGAAGGAAATGATTGGAGATATATTTGTAAAACACAGCAGACGTCATCCAGCCCGAATCGGATTTGCCAAGAGCCCAGTGCTCTGAAACCGACTCGGCTATAACCTGAGGAACTCTCTTATAAGGAAAAATTAACAGACCTAGGACTTTTCCGCTCTTTGCGCATAATCAGAACCCTACCTCGTTTGAATATTCGGCTTTCATCTTTCAATATACTTTCATAATTTTCTGCTTGTAAAAAACCCGAAATTTCATCAAACCAAGCTTCAATTCTGTTCTGCGTTACAGTAGCCCTGGCCTTACTTACTGACTCAGCATATGTTTGTTTAATCTTGGGGTGTTGTCTTAAAAATCGTTGAAACCAGGAATTCTAATTTTTCAGGGTTACTTTTTTTTCAAATTATACAGGTAATCATTACTAAAATTAGGGATATCAAAAATGGGCACCCTTTATGATCAAGACTAGCTCTCATGATATTATGGTGTATTAGTAGTGTTTACCCTCCAATAGGTATGAGTTTTCTTATTACTAAAACTTACCTGATTTGTACAAAAACAACGAAATAATTTAAAAATCACTAGAAGTTTCGCAAACTAGCAGATTAACTTTTTACTGGCCGCCTCATTGGATTTAATTTAAGATTTGACAGAAGAGTGAAGTCAGTTGCTTAGATTTAATGAATATGGTGCCAAATGATGTACTGGATATTTGATGTACCCAGAATGGCTGGATAAATAATATTTTATTTATTTCTGCCATTTTTCCTAAAAAAGCGTTTATTACTGGATCGGTTACCCCCACTTTTTATATAACCTTCAAATTGCCTTTGGTATTTTTGAATATAATGACAATTATTCAAAAATATCTTCTACTATAAATATCTTAACTTCACATACAGCTAGAGGATGTATCAAAAAACCATAGACATAAAGTTACCACAGATCTTTACCCACACAGTTTCGTTTATCTGTGGGGGGGGGGAGGCTTTAAAGTT
Source organism: Ignelater luminosus (assembly GCA_011009095.1). Classification (NCBI taxonomy): domain Eukaryota; kingdom Metazoa; phylum Arthropoda; class Insecta; order Coleoptera; family Elateridae; genus Ignelater; species Ignelater luminosus. The sequence continues at coordinate 174,613 of VTPC01090579.1, forward strand.
TATTTCAAAATTCTGGTTATTTTATATAGTATTTTGTATTTTATAACTCGAAAAGGTTTTGTTCGATTTGAATAAAGTTTGCTAGGTACATAGTCCACTGCTAGAATCATTATAGACTGTGTAAAAAAGTATCTCAGTGGCGTAGGTTTACGGATCAGTGTATCCTTTTTCAAGTAAAAAAACGACACCACTGACTTCCAGGCATAACTGATATGAAGATTTGATTTTGCAGTTTCCCATAAGCAGTTACCGGCCAGAAAGAATAATCAGCATGTGATTAATTGTGGTCCAGGCGCCACCAAACAGGTTTATTGGATGCATTGCCTAGGCTTAATTAGTTGGGGGGGGGGTCTCCTTGCTCGGGTGCATAGGCCGCTTTTGACTTACATTATTTAGGTTTATCTTAACGTTACATTATAAGTAATAAGAAAAGATGATAATAAAGGTATTATGTTCAAAAGAAAAGCAAGTAATTGTCGCAATGTATATGAGATAAACAGAGGTCAACCGAAACAGAATTTAACAGTAATGTTCAGCTTTAGCGTTAGTGGTGATATCACGCCACCTATGGTCGTGTTTCCTAACAAGAAAAGAAATGAAGAGATACTAGAGTTCACGGAAAGTCCTGCAATAACTGAAGTTTTAGAAAATAGTAACGAAAAAGAGATAATCGAGTCGACAGAATATTTTGTTACAGCAGAAGTTCTACAAAATGAAAATACAATAAAAAAGATACAGTTGGCAAAAATGTTATAACATGAGATCTAATGGTTGGAACTCGACAAAAGAGAAGAGAATTAGCAACACAAGCTGATATTAACAAAATTGGAAATTATCAAAATATAGAATATCAGAATTATAAAACTATGGATTAATGCTTGGCATAGAAAACATTACTATAGTGTTTGCCGGTAAGACTGAAAAAATTACAGCCGAAGACAATGTAGAAAAATTGAAGACACCTAATAACATATTACCCAGTACGTCTGTAAATAACAACACCGAAAAATACAGCTAAACTTAGTAACACGAATGATATTTTACAATGGCTAAAATCTCGCTTTAGAAAAGGAAAAAGAAACATTCATATGTAATCACATCTCAGCACTATATTATACTTAAAATAGAACAAGAAAAAATGGAGAAAACTAGAGCTACAGAAGAAAGTAAGCGTTGCAGAAAAAAAATAAGACAGCTATCAATTCAAAGAAATTTAAAACTAACAGTACGAGAAAAATCAAGCAGAAGAAAAAAAAGGATACAAACAAAAAGAATATTTTAACTGTGACAAGCAATGATGAAGGAAAAAGGCAAATTGTGGAAATAAATAATAACAATGTAGTGCACAATTTTGAAAACGGGAAGATATTGAACCAATAGAAACAAAAACTCCAAAAAAAAAGAAACGTATTGTCACAAGTTGTTATTATCCCAATAAAGCAAAAAAACTGTAGAAGGTCTTTGGTTTACATGTATCATAAATATAACAAATAGCCCTCAAGACGTTAAACGCTGCAAATGTACAAGACAATATCATATTAAATGCTTGCAGAAGCTCCTACTAGCATCTAATATTTCTACTTCTCAGGATGTGTTTGAATGTAATACGTATAATTTAGAAATAGAAGATAAATAAAATTTTTGTTTTATACATATATCGTAGGTATACGAGGTATTAAATATTGTTCTGTTCTTCTATTGAACCAGGACGTGTTTTGTACGACCCCGAAAAATTAACGTTTAGGCAGGTATATCAGGAGATACAATTATAGGTCCTCTGTTTCTCGAAGAAAACTTAAATGAAGATATCTACTTCAACATGCTACACAATACTATCAAACCTCTCATGACACACGAAGTAGAGAATCGACAAAATGCAGTTGACGGAAACATAAATTTAAATGAAAATTTAATTCATTTCATTATGCTGCTGCTGTTTGGCAATGTTTGAGTGACAGATTTCCAGAACGCTGGATTTGAAGGAAAGGTCTCCTAGAATGGCCATCACGATCTCCGGATCTTACATCCCTGGATGTCTTTCTTTGGGGTCATTTAAAGTCGGTAGTGTTGGATATGTCCATCACGAAAAAGATGCGGATTTTTATCGGACCATTGGCGGCCGTTGTGTTTATTCACTGTACCATTTCAAAAAAGGTACATTCGTCATTAAAACAAACGTTTTTCATTAACTCTGAATCATTTTGAATTTTCTCCGTCATCTCCACGAAATTGAATTTTTCAGTCGTAGTCGTCTTCGGCCAGTTCTTGAAAGATTTTCATATTATAAGGATAAAATTTATGTAGCTTAAGAGCGCGTCGGCCGACATATGTATGACTGACACTTTTTCCTGGCATGACTGGCATTAAAGACAGCAGGCTGTTCTTACCGCAGATTGGTCTTTAGAACCGTAAATGAAATTAATTTCAACTATTTCAGGTAACGTGTACACCACTCTGAAACTTGTAATAACACCAAAAGACATTTGGATAATAAAGTATACTGATGAAGGAGGGCCTATTTATTTGAAGATGGTTGTTCTTGATAAGATAATTTTAAATTCTAAAAATGCAGTTTTTGTTTGCTAAGGAATACCTAAAATGCAATTACCGCATAGCAAATAACAAAATCAGGAGGTTTTCTTGTACTTAATGAACTAATAGTCAAGAAGAAAATACTCACACATTTTCTTGCCAAGTAAGCTACTAATGGTATTACATACATCTATGACTAGATGCAAAGGAAACGTTTTTGTCATTTATCTACTATATTAATGAATCACATAAATTACATTAGTTGATTGAAAATTATGAATGTTTTATCCAAATGTGACTTTGTGTAGTATGAATGAAAATATTTTCTAAGAGCTTTCCAATGATTCATCGGAAGTGGGGGCTTGCCATTTAAGATTTCACAGTAGGGTTTGGTGGTAGCACTGTACTTGTGGGTTCATTTTGGTTCCTCCTGCATACTACCGAAACGGTTTCGAGTATTTTTTGATATCCCTTATTAAAAAAAAATCAGTTTATCGAAACTTTTCATAATGTCACCCTGTATAAAAGAGTCACAAAATGAATAAAAGCAGTGTGTAAATAACATATAACAGTAAAACCAAGAAAGACAAAAACAATATTTAATGTCAGTTATTATTCTGGTCCATGAAAAACTCAATGATACTATAATAGATCTAAAGCAGGTAACGTCTTAAATTGATCCAACACTGTAACATAGGTTTTTTTGCCTAGGTAAAAACTGATCTATGGATTAACGTAGAATGCGGTATTAGTAAATATACGTTATTTCCTTGATTTCTAATATTGTAAGGATGATTATAACAACTATAAAACTAAACATGCAGTTTCTAATATAAAAAGACAAGTTAGCATCTTTTGAGTTATAAAAAGTGGTCTATATTACATACGCGGATATTTTTAACGGTTCCTTTTTGAAAGCCAAAAGTTTACCTACTGGACACGTGCCTCAAAAAGTTAGAACATAAGCAAGGTGTAATTCAACAAAAGAAGAATATACCGATCTAGCAACAATAGAACTTTATTCATTATGTACAATTTTTATTGTATAAAATTCCACGAAAATATTTGTAGCTATGTATTTCAGATAAATCGTCAAGTTTAATTCTTTGTCTATATGCAAACCTAAGTTTGGCGTCTTGAGCAATTTCATTATTACATAAATATAAAGAATCAAGATGTTCAGTGAAAGCCATAATTGAAACCTTGGTTATATTAAAGCAAAATGTATTTGAATCGCACCAATTTTTCATAGTATTAACGTCACGCGAAATGATAGCATCTAATGCTTGAATATCTTCATGTTGTCAGACAAAGCTCGTAAGTTCAGAACAACACCGCCTAAGATACTGAGTTTAGTAATATCGTTTATGTAAATGAAGAACAGAATTGGCCCCAAGAAAGATCCTTGAGGAACACCTAGACCACGATTGCTCTACCAGTTACAACACATCCCGTCACCTGCTCGACCACGACCTCGATGTATTACACCCCCGTTAACCCATTTCCATTATGCATTCCCGCCGCCATGACCTTTCTCTTAATCAATATTTCCAACCCGACAGTTGTACCAATTGTATACCATCTCCATTTCTCATTTCCAAACCAAAGTAATTTAAACAGACAACCACCAACGACGACAGTACCGGAAGTAAATCTTTGTACCGCCAACATCAAGTTCCGAAACTGAAGAATTAACTTGACCTGGAAGACGGATTCCGTCTCTTTCGTAGACAAGTTGAACAAAGTAAGGAAAAACTAGTTCTTGGTATTGTTGCTCGAACTAATGTCCGAAATGGCACTACACTGGTACAGGAATAACAACCAGAACTCCAGGATTTTCACGAATTCTTTATGCCGTCTGACTATAGGATCAACTTCGAAGCCGCCATTAGTCGTCGTGGCCAAAGCGAAAACAAGTCGACTATGGAATACATTGTTGATATACAAACTCTACTTCAAAGACATGATGGCATGACCGAGGAACAAGAGTTGTTCTGGCTTCACCATCCGGGAATACCAAGAGCTCTACTGCGAGCTGAAACCGAAACATGAGGTGAAGTTTGTGGCCTCGTGTCTAAGTAAAATTGAATTAACTACGACTATGATGGAGCTCAGCAAATCCGGGCTAAAAGTAAATCAATCATCCGTGGTACGAAACCAAAATAGGCATAAACTCATGGTCCGTTTTCACCGCCGGTAACTAAAAATGCCCAACCAAGTACGTAGACCAGACTAAGTACTGCACCGCCGCGTCGTTGCCTAAGCCAGCCGCTGTTTATTAGAAATGCGGCCAGAGCGAAATTTCCAAACCGAGTACCAGAATTGATCAAACGTGTTCTGTTCCCGCTGTTGGAAAAAAAGATGTCGTCTCCGATACATTAGATATTAGACCGTTAATTCGTATTGGCACCCATGGACACTAGTCTAAGGCTTTAATTGACACCGCTTCCGCTGCGACTTTTGTAGGAGACGAAGTTGCTCGTCTACTGAAGAACTACCGCTGGCAAGGGTTACTCGGTTGACCAGAAAAGAAGAGATCCGCCTGAAAAAGCTCCTGGGAGTTGAACTTCTCCGGTTTGAAGAAATAAGCGGCCCCATTGATTAAATTTAGCATGAAATTATGCTAAAAGATCAGATACCCATAAAACAAAGCACCGGCCGCAAAACCCGAAAATTCAGAGTATCGTTGACAAAGAAGTCACGCACATGCTGGACGAACGCATCATAGAGCCGTCCGACAGTCCCTGGAGCTCACCGATTGTGATTGTTCCGAAAAGTCCGATTCTGTACTGACTTTTGCTAGGTGAACGAGGTCTCTATAAAGGAACACCTATTGGTTTCCACATATCAATGAGATACTCGACCGACTTTGTCAGGCCAGATATATTTCCAGTATCGACTTTAAACATGGTTACTCACAAATACCGCTGGAAGAAAAGAGCTGAGCCATTACCGCTTTCACAATTACAGGTTGAGGATTATTTCAGTTTAGAGTCATTCCATTTGGACTGCATTCCACCCCAGATACGTTCCAACGGCTCTTAGATCGTATCATAGGTCCTGAGATGGAACTCCGTCCTTTCACCTACTTGGACGACATCTTCGACTGGACGAAACTTTTTCCGAGAAAATTGGTTACCAGAAAAATGTCAAGTCATTGACGCACCTGGGCCCAAACCGATCCAAAGAAGGTTGGAGCCATCTTGGAGGTTTCCAAACCGAAGAATATTTGCGAACTACGAAGACGTCTAGGTGCCACTTGTGGCGCTACTAACAAAATTATTGAGGAAACATCAACACTGGATCTGAGCCAAGGAGCAAGCTGAGGCTTTCTTGAAGCTGCAGTGTCTGACTCAAGCTCCGATACTGGACTACCCGGATTTCAACGAACCGTTTGCGTTTGTGCAATAGGCCAACGCACGAAACTACTCCGTCACCAAAAAAGGGTACTTAGCAATACTATGTGGAATCGAAAAGATGGGGCCATACCTGGAAAGATACCACTTCACTGTCCTGTCTGATTACTAGTCCCTTCCTGGCTACATTCGATTAAGAGCTCAATGAGTCGCTTAGCTATGCCGCAATCCCTGCCAGTGAGAATACCAATCGATGCTCGGACAACCGTGTCTGACCACCCTAAGAACGAAGAGAAGGAGTGAATTTCTTAACCTACCTATCTGGCGCCTGAGCACCGTCGCCGACACCGACCACTAGAAAATACGCTGCAGTGTACAAATTTTCTTTTTCTTGATCACTGATATTTAATAATTATAAAATTGATTGAATGTTTGGAAATTTACTATAAACTAAATTCATAACCTCAATAAACATAAACAAACACAAAACTAGTTTTGGAACAACACTTTAACAGCACTCTTCAGCATGCTTTAGGTACTGTAAGAAAAGGGTGAATAGAGCATGTTATAGAACTAAAACTATTTTTGGAACGATGGTTTCTATTTTAATATTAGTGTAGGTAAGCGCAGTCTGTTGCATTTAAAATTGTTGAGATGTTGAACTTCACTGAACAAGTTTTTATACAGCATGATATTAACGTGTATTAATTGAGGGAACCAACTATTCGGGAATCTAACTGTAGTACGACGAAAAAAGAGAAATTGTAAATAACGTACTAACTTAAAGTCTAATGTAGATGTAAGGCTTCTCTTAGACAGATAATATGTATTAACCAAAAACGTAATCGCCAGTGAACTAATCAATTACGTTACTAAAAGAAACAAACTTTTAGTCTCATACATTTATTAACTACAGTATTATTAACTTATGATATAACGTTTCTACATTCGCCAAACACCTTTCTTTCTTTTTCAAATTATTTCACACCTATTCAATAACTTATTTACTACTACCAGTATAATTGCACAATATTTAACATTTATATTCAATAAAAGATTCTTAAAACTAATCACTAACTTTTTCTACGTTTAACCATACACCTCCCAGTGGAGACAAAATTAAACTTTGACGGTCCAGTACTATAGGGTATCGAGTTTTTGAATTTAAGAAAAATTTATAATTTCCTACCAAAACTGCTAATGCAACCTTGATTTGCATTAATCCAAACCGCATGCCTAAAAATTAAAATTGGATTTTGACTGCAAAACTAAAATCATTGTTGGCTTACCAATACAACCACGGGGACCTTCACCAAAAGGCAACCAAGAATAAGCATGACGTTTTGTTTTATTTTCAGGACTGAATCGTTCCGGATCAAACCTTTCTGGTTCTGGGTAGTAATCAGGATCATGCTGTATTCCTAAAACGGGTACAAATACCTCCACATCTTTATCAATCACTACATCTGAATTTGGTATTTTGTACGACTGAGTGCAATTCCTAGAAAGTACTGGAACTGGAGGATATTTTCGTAGAGTTTCTGTAATAATCCTAGGAATTAAATAATTGAAAGTAAAAATAAAAGTTGGAGTGTATTTACCGTTCACACACCAATCCATGTAAGTCATTTCCATAATTGCATTTAATGTTAGTTTACCATCATGTTTCTCTAAAACGTCTCTAATTTCGAGTCGTAACTTTTCTTGAATTTCGGGGTTAGTAACTAATTCGTAAAAACAAAACGTTAACGTTGTTGCTGAGGTTTCAAACCCTGCTAGGAAAAAAACAAACGCTTGAGCTGTTATTTCTTCTAATGTAAGTGTATTTCCTATTTCGTTTCCGTTTTCTTCAGATTTTAATTGACCTGGGCTTTCTTCGTCTTTTAACTTTACATTATTTTTTAACTGAATTAATGAATGCATGAAATCATTTCGGATAATATTATTTTTTTCTCTATATTCAACAGTTTCCTTAACAACTCCCATAAAAAATTTAGTTACAGTTGGGTTCGTGAGAGGTATCTTTAAGACATCGAATATTTGGGGTACACTAATAGCTATAAGACTCTTTAGCATAAAATTAACTGCAAGTGCTTTCTTTCCATATTTCCTGAATTCGGAATCAGGATTTTTCAAACTATTACACTCTATACCAAAAGCGCATGTTCCTATGACATCAGTTGTAAACCTTCCAACAACTTCTTTAACTTCCATAGCCTCTTTACTTTTACTAAGACCATCCATATATCTAACCAACTCATGAGAACAATCAACTAAACTTTGAAACATCATTTTTATTTTTCCGGACGCAAATGATGGCGTTAGTTTCATTCTTAGATTCTTCCATCTTTGGCCTTTTAACGAAAACAAATGTCCAGTCAACGGGTCATTTTCTTCATTGCAATAAATAACATGATCGGTAAAATGAGAAAAATCTTTTGTTAGGATACTCTTAGCCAATTCCAAATCAAGTACTATTAATACACGCTTTGTGAATAAATAATAACCGCAGTAAGACAAACCTTTTGATTTCATTTTTAGATAGATATCTCTGAACTCAATTCCAAATGGTATTGTTTGTGTAAATATGCTTGATGCGTTTCCAAAGGGTAGCGATACAGTAGGCGTTATTACCTTTTTGCGATTCCAGTATCCAAAAGTCCATTTCAAATAAAATATTGCACTAAATAAAATTGATATAAAAATTACAGTTAAATCTTTATACCAATATTCCGTTAATAAAGCCATCACTTCTGTATGTTTTTATTGTATCGTGTATCTACACACGACGTACTATTTATATTTACTTTGCTTGTTTATTCTGTAATACTTTTTGACGTGCTATGATGATTACTAGAGACCGGATTGTTAGGTAGTAAAAATCATCAAAATAGGCAGACAAACAGGCACTAAAAACCTTTAAGTTAGGCATCATTATAGGCAATTTAGGCTGTCAAATAGGCTTCTTAGGCAACGAAATAAGCACTTTAGACTACCAAAGAGGCATTTTAGGCAACCTAATAGGCGATTAGGCGACCAAATACAAATTTTATGTAATTTAATAATTCTTAAGAAAATTCATTCAACATTTTAAGCTTTGCTGTTTATGTTCTTATAATTAAGTTTTGTGAACTAAAATTGAGTATTTCATAATTACTTATTTTGTTGAAAAACTAAATATTCTAAGTATTATAGCTGGGTAGAATAATATTGATGTGATATGTTGATATGTTAAATAATATATCTTAAAACAAATTACAATATTAGAAACACATTTTATCATTAGAAGTACTACATTATAAAAACATATTATACAGGGTGTTTCCTAATGATAATAAACAGTTTTAATAGATAGTTCCTGGGCTAATTATGAGTAAACAAGTTCATTTAAACAAGTATCCTAAAATGCACCTCTTCCAAGATACACAAACTTGACTTTCTTTAATTTTATAAGGAAGATACAGTTATTTAAATAACATTTAAAGTTAATATGCCTCTTTAAATTTGACACATATATTAGGAGTCTGAGTTGTTTAAACGCCTATCAAACCAGCAGCTTAAGGGGATTATCTTTTGTTAACGACTCCCTTTCTTTACTACCTCTTACTAATAATGGGTAGCTTTATTGTAATATTTTTGAACTATTTGCAGAAACTATGATTTATTACTGCCTGACATCTGGAATAGATTATAAAACTTTTCTTTAAAAGAAGTTGAAAGTAAATTTCTAAAAATAACTAACGGATCTTGATAAATAAAGGTAACAATACTGACATAAAATATTGAGTTTAAAAACTTATTCAAGTAAAATATAAGATTAATTTAGGTCAACTAGGCACCCATTTAGGCAAACTCAGCATCCGTTTAGGCAAACTAGGCACCCATGTAGGAAAAATAAATATTTTTAGGCAGAGATTAACGATTTTAGGCATTTATTTCAAATACATAGAAAACAGGCACTTAAAAAGAATTTTTTTAAGTGAAAAGTGCGTAGATTATCCTAAAACAAATTTTCCTTTGCTTACCTAAAAAATATAAAATTGGGCCCTTGCCTAGAAATCCGTTTTTTAATGATTACTATGATGATAACAGAGCTTTAATAGGAATTTCTTGCTAAGTCATCTTCGGTTTATCTTTTGGCTTAAAGTGGGAAACTAATACCCTTCTAAGTAAAAACGCAAATTGTTAAATGTCTGAGAAACAGGCAAAGTGTTTTAGATGAGCATATTTTGGGAACATAATAGAACAAGCTAGCTAGCTCTTGGTAGCTTTCAATATTTGACCACTTCAAGCTTTGCAATACGCATATCACGTATTGGTAACAACTGTAAATGTTCCGTGCAGAGGCATGGTGAAGAGTAAATTTTTTAGTTTTACAAGAAGCCTAACGTTAGCGTTTAATAAAATAGAACAATAAAGTTTTTATTAGAACAACTACAGAACATATATATCGTTATGTTTTATTATCATTTTATCTTTGTACTCAGAAATAATTTCAAACAAAATAATGTTTCTTATTTGAAACTATACCTATTTATAAGTATGATGACGAAAAATACGAATAAAATAAAGTTAAAGTTTTCTATTTATCGATCACTTGTATTTTGCTGTTATCATATCGTCAACGCATGAACATGAACAACGACATTTCGTGACAAATCAGCATCTCTAGTAAATAAAAACAATCTTATCAATCATTATTACAATAATTTGGCAGGCAATAAAAAAGTATGTATTTCATGCTTGCATGTTACAGAATTAATTTATTTTTAGGATATATATATAATCTATAAAGCATTTACTAATGGCTCTAGGCGAACAATTTGCATTTTTATTATGCAAGTACTCGAGATAATATTAATGATATTAATCTTCAATTAAAAATCAAGGTCTTGAATATATGAAAGAATCTTAACATAATAACTGAAGTTATTAAATAACAAAAATGTAAATAGCAAAATAAATAATACGGCATGAATTATAAAAATTCGTACTACGCACAACAAAAAGAAAATACTATCACTGAATCTGAAAGGCTTAATAATAATAATTAATAAGAAAGAAAAAAGATAAAATAATTTCTAAATTCAAGTATACTTTTTGTTAGGAAAATTCAGTAATTAGCGAACTTTTCCTTAATAAGTTATTTATGCGTGCAAATAACGATATATCGTTTTATTATTTTCAATCTTTTTTTTGTAATTATGTTATTCCTTTTTAGAAATTAAGTTTAACGTCTTTCTATAACATAAAAGCCTCTTGGTTTAATGCCCCTTGACATTGTCTAAATCTATGGCTTGGGAACGTTAAATTTCCATAGAAGTCTTTTATAAAAATAGAATTTTATCTGCGGTCGTTGTTGGTAATCGCTGACTTAAAAAAAAGAAACAAAATTTTGACATTACAGCTAATGTTTAATTGATAGAATTCGCAAATAGTAATAGTATTTATAATTTCCAATTATTTGCATGCGCCCCATTACCCCTAAGAGCTCTTAAGTGTATAACGCGCCCTTGAATAGTTATGATTACGTTTAGTCACTCTTTACTAATAATGTTGCGTCTCTCTATCGATATCATATAGAAAAATCACCTTACAATCTTAAATGACGTTTGGCGTGATTACCACCAACTCGGTGTTAGTGATATGAAACCACAACAATTTTTTTGTATGTAAATACTAACTTATTTAATTGTTATTAGGCCCCCCCGAAATTCAAATTGATTGTTTTGTTGCGAAGAATCACGACGTCCTTACCAAAATACCACCTTTGAGTTCTCTAGCTTTCCCATGGTAAGTAGAATTGTAGTATTAAAAATACAACGCTATAATGGCGCCCTTAAAAAGAAGCAACCATTTAAATTAATCAAAAAGCGAACCCACCTTAAGCTCTCCGGCGAAAAGCAACCATCTGCCGTGTGATCATCACCCCGGGTTGCAAAGAACATCTTCGTAATCATTAAATTAAAGGTCACAATACATTGGATTCTCTGCTACAACAACATAAAATTGCTGCACTAAGATTGCCCCCATATCACCCAGAGCTCAATCCACTTGAGAAAATTTGGGCATTGGTGAAAAACTGGGTAGTTGATAGAGATGTTCGAACATTAACAAAAGAACAATTTCGGTCTATCACTGCATCAGATTGGGCTTCCATATGTGCACATGTTGACAAAACTGTGCAGGAATATATGACAAAGAATCTTTTATTAGAAGAAGTTTTGGATAGTTTTCGCTTTGTAGTAAATACAGAGGAATCTGAAGATGAAAGCGACAGCGATTTTTCTGACGTTGAACCTTTCTCTGATGAAAAAGTATTGTGAATGAGCTGAATTAATTTTACAGTATCATAAATTTTTCTGTAGGGTCAATCGGGGCTAATATGAGACAGCGATAAACTGGGCCTAATGTGATACACCTACGAAATTGGTATTTAGAAATTGCCAAATTTTATGAAAAAAAAAATATATAATTTAATAGGAAATATATTTTATATTATTGTTGACCACATAGCAAGCACTCAAAATAATTCCCTACTTGATTACAAAAAATTAAAACCAGATCTACATTTTTCTTAAGTCAAAAACTTTTCTGTCATGTTTGCAAACTTTTGATGAAACTTGGTTATTTTTTCAAGTAGCAACTTTTCGATTAGAGGCTTTCAATCAGGAAGAATAGATCTATCTCTTTACGCTGATAGATTTTAAAAATATCAACTGTGCTTTAGTATTGAAAGTCACACAATTTAGAATTTTTTTCATGTGTTTGCTACAGATGGTATAGGAGTTATAACGAAAAATGTGCCTTCTGTCTCATATTAACCTCGATTAATCTATGCATAAGAAATGGTGTTTATCCAAATTGTCTCAAATTATCTAAAGTTCTTCCAATTTATAAAAAGGTGGATGTTAATGACCAGAACAATGATAGGTCAATATCTATATCTGTAATACCAGCAACTGGCAGATTTATTCATGTTTCTACAAATTTACTTAATCCTGATCCACATAATGCTCCTACGCTATATCACTGGTAAAAGATTTGCCAAATTTTCAACTTTGTATAACTGCCATGTTACGCCACTGCGATTTTAATGACGTCAGACTCGGCGCATTTTCTTTGATGACGTACCTATAGTTCTTCGACCGCACGAAGTGATAGCTGCGCATTTAATAAAACTAATTTTGCAAGGGTAGTGTAGGTTATATTTTGGTTTGAAATGAGATTTTTAAACAACATAAACATCAAGCAAGATAAAAGCATGTTTTTATAAACATACTCATACGCTGATAGTTTGTCAAATTATTTTCAAGTATATGAGTGTTCGATTCAAAACTTGATACATCAACCTTTGTTATGCTTAGTGCATTGATGACTGGAACAATATATACCATTAGAAGCGATTGCATATAAGGTGTCTTAGAAAAGAAAATTTAGTCTGATACGTCCGTTTATCTCTAGCATAATGTTATTATTATAATAGCATATCTATGTGAGATTTTATAATTTCTTATTATACTTTAACCTACGGCGAATATATTAGATATTATTATTCTTATAACAGAGAAGGTTAAGAAAGAAAATTAATGTGCCTTTAGAAGACTCTATATAATTTTAGTTTAAATGGTTCGGGTTAGTGATTCTTAGTCAACGACCACCAGAATCAGGATTTACTAATAGTACTAGACTCGGTTATATTATTTTTATGATTTACTTTTGCTATAATGCATATTAACTATTTGCATGCCAGTGATATATTAAACACATAAGTAGATAAAAAAGATTATTGATTATTCTGAAGTTTTATCATTACCAAACAATACCTTAACGTGGAGAACCAAATCTAATCTTTAGGTAGGGTAATGGCACCAGTAACGGGCACTCTTAAGCAAATTTTATGTTTGAACGTCTTTAAGTAACTTTTTCTTTAATGTAAATAAATCTGTAGGTACTGCATTTAAATAGTTATTTAGACAAGTGAGTCAAGTGTATCTTTTTTTCATAAGAGGGAAAACTTGACGCACGAGCGGAAAGCGAGTGCACATATCCGAAGAGTGAAAAAAAGTAACTTTACTCACGAATTACATACAAAATTTTTTTCACGTTTGTAATAAAAATGAAGAACTACCTATTTCAAAAACAGCCTTTTATTTGAAAACATTCATATTAAACGTACAATTAGTGTGTATCATAGCAACGGCAACCTTCTGTTTTGTGTTTAAATATTTTGCGTTAAAAAATTACACATTACGATACTTTTTTCACTCAAATGAATGAAAAAATGAACCGCTATGACACTTTTTTCACGCTTCTAGCGCGATTAAACAAACGCATCCTTTATAAACAAAAATTAATGAAAAATGTTGCACTTTTTTTAACGAAGATGAAAAAAGATTATTTTATGTAGATTATGCCTGGCACACCCAGATTTTTTTAATAATATGTCAATTAAAATTCTTACCGAGGAGTTTTTGAAAATTTTGCGAATGAACCAGTAATGGATACAGGAATGTGGGTAATGGACATATTAAGAGTTAGTAATGGACTCTCTACTCAAAAATCTTTTTAATTATATTTTTCCATGTCAGATACAGTATAATGACCTCTATTATTTTTTTGTTGTAGTTTTTGAATAACACAAATAAAAGCATCTATAAAATAATAAAGCACGTCCTCCATTAATGGCCATTTCCAAGAGTCAATACCAGCATTAACCATAGTTCGGACTTCGGCTCGTGTTTCAGAATGATTCCTGCAAAAAGTTAAGAAGTTTGTCGCTATTCTTTCAATGTTATGTGTTGATTTTTTTCCTAAATTTTCTATCTTCATATTTGACAATGACATATTGTCCAGTTATCAAAGTCAGAGTTTTTACTTCACTAAGGTCAAGATCTTTATCGTCACAGGTAACATCCATGTCTGATTCAGAGCTACTTTCTTCGCCAGCACCGGTAGTTTTTATGAGTGTTTGTTTTGTCATTTTTTGCGTTCTTTTCTTATTAATTTCTCTTTTATAAAATTGTCTAAATTTTTCACTTGAAGCTACAGCAGGAAACATTTTCTTTCTGTGCTTTGGCGTTTTCATTGTTTCATCTGATGTTTTAGGCAATACAAGACACTTTTTAAATGGGGTAGGGACTTTGAATCTTTCATTTTCTTTTTTTTACAAAATAAAAAATACTTCTTTGAGAAGGAATGTTCCATTCCAATCATCTTCATGGACCTGCGACTGCAGAATTATATATATATTGATGAGTGCTTTATTTTTTTTCGGAGGAGTTTATGTTCTTATCTATTTCTCTTGTTGAATTTTCTTAAGATATTTCTAGCTGCTTTTGAAGACTTTCAATGTCCATTTTAATTGCTGCCTGGACATTGTACAGTTTTAAACATCTCCAGACTAAATATGTTTTTAAAAATTCTTCAAGGTCTCTTTTCTCAGTTTTGTTTTCTAATTGGTCTAGTAGCCGTTTTAAAGTTTTTTGCTCATTGCAGTTTGAATCGGTATTCTTCTGAATAGTTTCCGCAAAAATCTTCCTGTTGGGTATACATTTTGAGTAATCTACATTGTTTTTGTTAAACGGGTACAGTCCACTTTTCCTAAAGCCATCTCTTATAGTATTTTCGGAAGCATATTTATCAAAAACAAGTTTTGGAATTGTGCCAAAGGTAGAACGAGTTACATCTTTTGGAAAGTTTACAAATTTCTAATTTCTTACCTCTGATACTCAACCAGCTTTTAGCGGTCTAAACATAAACACATCTGCTGGTTGCATTATGTGGGTGATGTTTGGTAATAATGATATTAAAATAACACCATTTTCGTCGCATAACTGGCTTACCTCCTTGGTTAAATGTGACCGATGGCCATCAACAAATAAAATGACTAGTTTTTGGGTATTGTTGGATTTTAGATATAGAAGGAAATAATTGGAAATATATTCGTAAAACGCAGCAGGCCGAATAGGATCAGCCAAGAGCCCAGTGCTCTGGAACCAACATGGCTATAACCTGAGGAACTCGCTTAGAAGAAAAAATCAACGGAACATTACCATCTTCCATTACAGTGATTTGTCGTGTTTCAGAAAAGACCCTCATATAAAAATCTTCTTTATTCTCTGCAGGATTTAGTACTTTCCGCTCTTTGCGCATAATCAGAACCCGAGATTTCATCAAACCAAACTTCAATTCTGTCCTGCATTACAGCAGCCCTGGCCTTACTTACTGACTCAGCATATGTTTGTTTATAATCTTGGAGTGTGGTCTTAAAAATCCTCGAAACCAGGAACACCCCGGTGTTTCATTCAGTAAACATTTTGATTCTCTTCCCGTTGCCTCAATTACTTTTTCTACTGACAAAATGAGATTTTGCCTGTGAACGGGAAACCCTTTCGAGCCATACCTATTACCCAGCCTTCAATCATTATTTCTTCCATTTCGTATAGCTCTGTTGCTGGACTCATGTTTCTACGTGGAGGAGCTGCCAAAGACGACTTTTGTATAAGAGTAGAACCAGGAACATTAAATTCAAGGGCTGCAGGTTTTTTACTCACACCATTTTTTGTTATGCTTCGATGGCTTTTTGTAGGTTCTCTTTGATGTAGGAAAAAAACTACTCCGTCACCAAAAAAAGGTGCTTAGCAATATTATGCGAGATGGAGAAGATGCGGCCGTAACTGGAAGAATTCTTGTGACATTTTGAGTTACCCAAGACATTGGATTGTCTACACTTGCATCTACTGGAAGTGTAATTGCCAGTACAGTTGCAGTGATCACTTAAATGTGATTCGTTTCTTGCACATTTCCGAATGGTAATATGTTCTTCCGGAACTTTGTTGACCGACGCGATGTGAATGTTTCTTTGCAATCGGTAAATTGATTTCTTGCATAGAGTTGGTTTAAGATCCCATGATTAGTACCTAGGTAGCCTATACATTCCTTTTTTTTTCGAGTGACATTATAAAAGCTATAACGTTTCTATCGTCGACCTTAGCCCGGTTTACGTTTGGTATTTTCAACATGTATGTTGTCACCTACATTTTTTCTGCTTGTTTCTTCAGAGATTGTTTGGCTGAGATGCTGGCATCTTCAATGTTCTGTATTTTTTATTGAGTAAAATAGTTACTTCTCCCCCGTTTTGGTAGCTGTCTGATGGAGCCAAGGTATCCATATCCATATTATTTTGGGTCTCAATACTAGAAATACTTGTTTTGGTTTGGTTGTTATTGTATTGTATTGTTAGATTCCATCCAAGTACAAACCATCTTCTCGGTATTTTGCCTAGTCCTATCAGTAGACCCTTGTGACTGAGGGTCCCTGGGGCTTACCATGTATGATTTTTAGTTTTGTCACATCGCACACACTTCTTCGAGTACTCTCTTTAACACTTTGCAAAATGCTAGGCACTTTGAGAATGGTAAAGATATCAACCAAATTATGCCACTTCTTCTGCTCTTTTAGTTTTTGAAGGTATTGCAGCTGCACGAATTGTGTAAGTGCTCTTGGTATACCATTATGAATTTATAATCACCGTCGTCCTGTGATTGCATGTCTATCAAATCAGTTTGACATCTTGAATTAAGCTTCTTGCCTATAATCGGCTTTACAACTAGTCCTTTTCTTGGTAAACTTTTTTTTTGGAAAGATTCACACAGGTTCAAGTATAGTGTAATGAGTTCAGCTGTCACATTTTTGTATTTAGTGTTTACCTCTTTCATTATTCTGACTGGACTACCTTGATCAATGGCGAGATGACAGTCGCAGATGATTGGTTCACCTTCGTTTTTCACAGAAACTATTACTTTTTCTGAACTTCCAGTTTTGACGGCATCATACCTTACAAGACGCTGGAAATCTTCAGGTGTCTTTTGAGCAATCTTGTTCTTAGCTTCTTTAACTTCACATACATACATACAGTAAACAACTGGTTATTTTTCTCTTTATTGACAATAAGTTTACCGATTTTCTTACTAAAACGGATTCTCATAGTCTCTGACATTATCGCAACAAACAGCAAAGTGCGCAACCTCATAATACGCACTGTTGCATCATCCTTCATCCACTACGTGGCGACTGAAGAGTGTGGTGGCACGGTACGATGGGAAGAGAGGGGAAGTCGGCCTTTCCAACCCGCAAAAAGGTATTACTTTGAACAACTCATACTAGCTATTATGCATAATATCTAAACAAAGTGATTATTCTTTAAGAGAATTATTACTTTAGAAAAATCGTGCTGGCTATTATGAACACTTACTAGACAAAGTGATAAATTAATTACTTTGACTAGCTGATGTGGTCATTATACATAATGACTAACGACTATACGTAATCACTGAATAATTACTTTGACCATAACATAGATATTGCTACTACTCCTACAGTTAACCTATATACCAAATTCCAGTTTGTTACTAATTATCTCCGTTGGCAAAGTTTATATTAATATGACTGCATTATTTGTTTTCTACAACTTCCCGTTCGTCATTTTGTAAGTGTACTGAAAGTAAACAAAAACCACTATCTAAGGCTACTTACTTAAAAAGATTTACTTTTGTATATTTACAATTTGTATTATTAGTTGTACTTATGTTACTAGGCATCTACATTCATCCAAGCATCGATCTACTTATTATTACAGCTAAGTAAGATACTATAAGTATAACTGCACAATGATCAATATTTCTACTTCATAAAACCATTCGAAGCATTAATCACTAACTTTCTCTACATTTAACCATACACCCCCGGCAGGAGACAAAATAAAACTTTTAGTTTCCAGTACCATAGGATATGGAGTTTTTGAATTTAAGGAGAATTTATAATTTTCTATCAAAACTGCTAATGCAACCTTAGTTTGCATTAATCCAAATCTCATGCCTAAAAGTCAAAATTAACCTTTAGTTTAATGACAAAACCATGAATTATGTATTTATTATTAACTTACCAATACAAGCACGTGGACCTTCACCAAAAGGTAACCAGGTGTAAGGATGACGCTTTACTGTATTTTCAGGATTGAATCGTTCTGGGTCAAACCTTTCAGGATCTGGATAGTATTCAGGATCGTGCTGTATTCCTAAAATGGGTATGAACACTTGCACACCTTTATCTATTACTACATCTGAATTTGGTAATTTGTACGACCGAGTGCACTTTCTATCAAGTACTGAAAGTGGAGGATATTTTCGTAGGGTTTCTGTAATAATTCAAATGATTAAGTTAATAAAACTACAAATAAAGAATATTATGTTACCGTTCACACACCAGTCCATGTAAGTCATTTCCATAATTGCATTATATGTAAGTTTACCATCATGCTTTTCTAAAACGTCTTTGATTTCTAGTCGCAGTTTTTCTTGAATTTCAGGATTAGCAACTAATTCATAAAAACAAAACGTTAATGTTGTCGATGACGTTTCAAAGCCTGCTAGGAAAAAAATAAACGCTTGAGCTGTTATTTCTTCGAGGGTCAGTGTACTTCCTTGTCCGTTTTCGTTTTTTCCAGATTTTAGTTCACCGGGGATTTCGTCATCCCTTACTTTTACATTATTTCTCAATTGAATCAATAAATGCATAAAGTCATTTCTAATTATATTATTTTTTTCTCTAGAATCAACGGTTTCTTTAACAACGCCTATAAAAAACTTTGCTACCTCTGGACTAAAAAGAGGGATTCTCAAGGCATCCAAAACCTGTGGTGCACTAACTGATATAAGGTTCTTTACTGTTTCAATAAAACCAACTTCAAACACTTTCTTTCCATATCTCCTAAATTCCGAATCGGGATTTTTCAAACTATTGCACTCGATACCAAACGCACATGTACCTATGATATCAGTTGTAAAGCGTCCAACAACTTCCTTAATCTCTACAGGTTCCCTACTTTTACTAACTCCATCCATAAATCCAATCAATTCGCGAGAACAGTCTAGTAAACTTTGGAACATCATTTTCATTTTTCCGGACGTAAATGTTGGCGTTAGTTTCACTCTTAAATTCTTCCATTTTTGACCTTTTAGCGAAAACAAATGTCCAGTCAATGGATCGTTTTCTTCGTTGCTGTAAGTAGCATGATCGGTAAAGTGAGAGAAGTCTTTTATTATGATACTCTTTGCCAATTCCAAGTCAAAAACCACCAACACAGGTTGAGTGAAGAAATAATAACCACAGTAAGGCAAACCTTTTGGCTTCATTTGTAGATATATTTCTTTGAATTCAATTCCAAATGGTATTGTTTGCGCAAATACTTGTGATGCATTTCCAAATGGTAGTGATACGGTGGGAGTTATTATATTTTTACGATTCCAGTATCCAAAAACCCATTTCAAATAAAATATTGCACTCAATAAAATTGTAATAAAAAATACAGTTAAATCTTTATACCAATATTCTGTTAATAAAGCCATCACTTCTTTATGTTTTTATTGCATTCTGTATCTACACACAGACGTACTATTTATATTAATTTACTCTGTAATAGTTTTTGGCGTACTATTATGATCACTATGATGATAACAGTGCTTTAATAGAAATTTCTTGCAAAGTCATCTTCCGCTTATCGTTCGGCTAGTGAAAAACACGAGATGACAAAAAACTTTTTATCTTTGTAGGTACGCAAAATAATTTCAAACAAAAGAATGTTTCTAATTTGAAACTATATCTAAGTATGAATATAAAAAATAAAAATAAAAAAAAAGTAAAGTTCAAGATTTTTGTTTATGGATCACTGTTATATATATCGTAAAGCATGAACAACCACATTCCTCGGCAAATCAGCGTCTCAAGTAAATAAAAACGATCTTATCAATTACTATTAAGATAATTAGGCGAGTCATTGAAGAGATATCTCTTTCAAGCTTGTATGCAATAAAATGTTGCACCTAGCAAAATCGTAACGAAGACCCCAGTTAGATCTTTACATCAGTGTTTCGCTGATAACGCCATCACTTGTGTTGTTACTGTATGCTGTATCTACACGTAAATGTGTTGTTTATGTTTACTGTAGGATTGCTTTGAATATATTGCGATAGTAACTATGATATAATGATTTTATCAAAAAAATTTGCAAATAATTCTACAATTATCTTTTAGTGTGAAGTACTAATGGGAGATTATTGTACAGCTGGTGATGTAATTAAGAACTCATATATTAAGCACCTGATAAATGTATAAAACTCCCTAAACCGTCATGAAATAAAAAATGTTTCATAGCTATTTGGAACTATTTATTGCAAGAAAAGCTAAACGATTTAACTACTTTTTTGTATTTTTGCTATAGAAGCTATAGTTAATTTTCAACGTAATTTACAAAAATAGTAAATGAGTACTTTACGCTGATGTAATTATTATTACAAGTAAATAAATAATAATTGACTCTGTACGGATTATGATTCTTTCTTAACTATTTGTTCCAAATTATTTAGTTCTGATTTATTTAGGGTTTTTACAGAAATCAGACGACTTTCGTAGTCACTTTTGTAAATTCTGTCAAATGAATTCAGTTTTATTCATTTGTTTAATTTGATTTATCTCTGAAGCTGATACGGTACTGATTTGGTTTACATTCTATAAGTTAGGCAACACCTTACACCACTTACCACTTCGGATGAAAGTCGTAAACTAAGTCTTTGAGTTGTTATAACTACATAGTCCTACAATAGACAACAAGATTAGTTTGGTAGGGGGCACAATGTGTTAGAAATCGCAGTATATTGCTGTTAGCCATTCAATTTACAAATAATAAAGTCGGATGTAATTCAATGAAATAATTTAACGACTTCCGAATAAGAGCAATTTAATAATAATAATAGTAGTAGTAATATATTTAAACATAAGTACAATTATTATAAAATGTTATAATGTTTTACAAGGTAAAGCTAATTCATCTGTTCGTATAAACACATTTTTCTTTCATCTATCCTACAACCGACAAAATAATCTTTTATATAAGAAAGGATGTAATTATCACAAATAACGGCGCTTAATGAAATTATAAGCAAAAAAAGTATTATTAGTAATTAGTAGTATAACAAAAGTTAACATTTGCGTAGAATTTTGATTTTATCTCACAATATACAGTGTGTTCAGCGAGGAATGGGACAGTACGATATCTCGGGAACGAATGCAAATTTTAAAATTCTGAAAACTTTGTTATAAATGTAAGGTAGGGGCACATATTCTGTAATAAAAAGTCACCGCCAGGTGGTGCCACTTAACTTAGTTTTTTTTAAATGGAATACCCTACTTTTTATTTGATTTTTGGAATCTGCAACATATTTGTGATAACTTTTCTTATAAGTGCTACCAACCTATCTGGCTTACTTTTCGAGAAAATAATAATTTTTATAAATTTAACAAAAAGATGTAATAGATTGTATTCTGTAGAGATAATAAGCGAATTCTTCTACGTTTCTGGAAGGTGTACCGTAGACGACATTTTTTACATGTGCTCAAAGAAAGTAGTCTAAAGGAGTTAAATCCGGAGAACGAGCTGGCCATCTTATAGAACCATTAGTACCTATCTATCGTCTCGAAAATACCCTGTTCAGATGATCTCTTACTATGTTACTGTTATGAGCAGGTGCGCTGTCTTGTTGCAAATACATCACCTGCCTCAAATTTAAATTAATATTCTCAAGCAAAAGAGGTAGCTGATGTATTAGGGTATTTCAGAGACGATGGATGGTTCTATAAGATGGCCAGCTTCAGTAACGTAAAAGAATTTGCTTATTATCTGGCGGTGACGCATTTACTTTAAAATATTTTTATCACAAAATATGTGCCCCTACCTTACATTTACAACAAAGTTTTCAGAATTTTAAAATTTGCATTCGTTCCTGAGATATCGCGCTGTCCCTTTTCTCGCTGAACACACTGTATAGCTTTCAAACTAATCTTTAAATGTTTTTTTATTCATTGTGGTCAGTTGCTCTACCACTGAAATAAGAATTTAATTCAGTCAATACATATCTGTCTCTAGTTTACGAACGGCTGGGCCGATCTTAATTTTCTATGATGTAAAAGATGGAGAATTCTATACCTTTTGAAATGATACATCATACATGGGAAAGTGCCATATAGAATTTTGCGGTGGAGGTGATTGGGTGGAAGGGTGAAAGTTTCCCAACTGATTAGAATAGGTTATTAAATCTTTCCCTCCAAAACAAAATCGACGTGTTATAGCGATTTTTGATAATTTTACTAATTAAAGAGTTATTCAAGTGGGAAGTTTTCAAATTAAAACCCTGTATTATATCACAGCCCCGGTTGTGGGGGCATAATGGGATAAAGGGTTGCTGCTATCCACATCTCGAGTATCAAGCTGTTGGATCTGTTTCTGACCGCCCTCAGTAGTTGAGTACGGGGGCACGTTGGGTCTGTTTCCGGCCACCCCGCAGGGTAGGACCTAAGGGTTCAAATCAGGTGTGTCCTGCAGTTGCATCACTCGTATTTGTAACGTAATACAGTCCACTTGTTTATTAGCTTTCTATTTCGTTAAAATAAAAAGTTACGTGTAATATGTTGTTGTAATTATTCAATTAAGAAGAAGTGTTGAAACCAGTAAGTTCAACCTATATAAAATGGTCTTTCGAGCCGGATTTCAACACTTCGTGGTTGCATCGACTTTGGCTGGTCCTCGACAGACACCCTGCTGTTACAATAAGTTTAACACAAAGATCGTAAATGATTAGCAGGTAAACTTTTCCTTTTTTCATAAATAACTTTCCTTGGTTTCTTCTGTACAATAAAATTGACTTTGTATAAGTTGCTTCTTGTTGTATTTTTCTTTGATTTATTGTACAATTTTTTCATGTGTGGTATTTATACACAGATTTGATGTCTTTAAACAAAACAAATGCATTCGTAAGCCGTTAATATTTATGTGCTGAGTAATTCATATTCGCAATTCTTTCAAAAACGTACAATTCAATTAATTTCTATACTTAAATGCGTATTTAAGTGATTAAAATTACAAACAAGTTAGAGACCAGTGCTGTCTCACACTTTGGGTACTTTATAGTCACCTGATTTGTCTCTAATGTTATGTAATTGAATGAAACACACGGAGAGTAGCTTAAAAAGTTATTGGCGTTTTTGTTATTTCCTATAAAGATTACTTCCCCGAAAGCTTCTAGAAAGGTTTATAAGCAGGTGACGCATTTATATAGTTAATGCAAACATAATTTACTTATTCATTAATAATAATAAATTAACTAATTAATTAGTTTATACGCAATTGCAAATTGGTTAAGTTTCATTCATTGTCGGGTTTGAAAATTTCCGGTTTACTTCGAACTGCTGTAGTGTTCGTTGAATTATCTTCGTGCAAATCTCAATTCATTTCATAAATTATTTCGGTCATATTCGTAAGCATTATGGACCCACTAGTTAGGCAAAGGGGATCCGTCAAGGCTCGTTTGACTCTTTTTGAGCATTATTTGTGAAGAATTAAAACTAAAATTGAGACGAATAACGACGCTCTGGAAAATTGTGAGGTAATTCAAATACGTAAAAGTTTCTTACAATATAACCGTTATTAGATACGTTTGATCAGCTTCAATTGCAAATAGAAAATACAAGAGAGAATCCTGAAAGTGAGTCAGGGCATATAACGGAATTTAAAAAAAATATTATAAAACTATCTCTGATGAGGAAGACATTTTAGAAAAGCTTTTCTTTCATGACAATCTCCCTGCAAAACCCAGTTTGGTTGTTTCTTGTCATAAGCTTCTCGTACCAGGACCTGTTGCGGTTACATCTGACGTAGTTAGCATTAATGGAGGTTCACAATCATCCAATAGCGCGGTTCACAAAGGTTTTGTGAAACTTCCCACTATAAATCTCTCCAATTTTAATGAAAACCCTGAAGAATGGTTATTTCAACATTTATTCATAAACCTCATACATGAAAATGAGGCCCTCACTGATATACATAAGTTACATTACCTGCGTTAGTCACTTACGGGCAAAGCCGCGAAAACTATAAAGAGTTTGGCTATCAGCTCAGCAAACTATCAGATTGCTTGGGATAGTGTGAATGATCGATTCAATAATTGGCGTATTCTCGTTCACAATCATATTAAAGTGGTATTTAACATTGAAGTCATTGCGAAGGAATCCTCAGCAGAACTGAGGCAATTAATTGAAAGTGTAAAAAAAAAACATTAGGGTTTTAGATTCGTTGGTCAATGAGGAAGATCAAAAGAATGCGTTCTTAATTTACTTAATTATTTCAAAGCTAGATCCGACCATCACGCGCGAGTTTGAAAATAAAAATGATTCTGTTAAATTCCCTTCTTAAGAAGAGCTAATTAGTTTTATGAAGAAGAAAGCATCCTTATTAGAAACAATCGATCAAAGGAATCAAAAATCGTACGCAGTGCGCCTTACAGCTAAAGCGTTCGTATCAACTACCATATCTTGCCCTCTTTGTAAAGGTTCTCATTCTTTAAATTCTTGTGAAAGGTTTAAGCAATTTGGATTGAAAGAGCGGCCAGAAAAGGAAAAAGAACTAAAGGTTTGCTATAATTGTTTAGCGAAGGGTCATTTTACAGGTAAATGCAAATCAAAGTTCAGCTGTCAGAGGTGCAAGTCTAGACACCGTACCTTGTTGCATCAAGTTCCATCAGTTTCATCAGCAGAGGCTTATCAGACTACTGTAAACTTTTCAGCATTCGGCTCCAATCAAACAACCGTTTTGCTATCCACCCCATTAGTGCGGATTTTAGATTCAGATTAAAATTCACATCTTGCTAGGGCCCTGTTACATTCAAGAAGTATGTTCAACTTCATCTTGGAATCATTGTGCAAAAGGCTCCAATAGAGTCGTTATCCGGTTGATCTGCAAATCCGTGGGATCAACGTGCTGCTACAAGCATCGACTCACGGTGCAATGTTGAAGTAATATCAAGTAGTTCTCGACTTCAAATGAAAAGTAGTTGCATAGTCATTCCGCATATTACAGGTAATATTTCGGAAGCTAAAGTTGACATCACTGGGTGGAAGTAACCGGCGAATATCCATCTTGCCGATAGAAAATTTAATGTTCTATGCAAAATCGATATTTTACTGGGAGCCACTTCCTTTTGGGAAATCGTGTGCCTTGGTCTGCGGTCGTTGGGTCCTGGAAAGCCCATACTGCAGAAAACTACATTTGGATGACATGCTAGCGGAAACGTTCAGTCCATGTCTCGTCCTTTCCCTGCACTTTCTTGTAATCAATCTTAAACGTTACAAATATCTGAACAGCTTAGCAAATCTTGAGAGATTGAAGAAATCCCTAAAGCAAGGGTACTTTCTACAGAGCAGAATCTATGTGAAAACGGCAGGTTCATCGTATCGATTCCTTTAAAGGAAC
The DNA here is from genome assembly GCA_011009095.1 of Ignelater luminosus. Classification (NCBI taxonomy): domain Eukaryota; kingdom Metazoa; phylum Arthropoda; class Insecta; order Coleoptera; family Elateridae; genus Ignelater; species Ignelater luminosus. The sequence continues at coordinate 200,860 of VTPC01090579.1, forward strand.
CAGTTACCAAATTTGGTGATTCTTTCGAAATAACAAAAGAGCAATTTTTTAATTTAGAACGTAAGATAGAATCCAATCCCAATCTAGGGACTCGTTAGTGAGATTTTATGCGAGAATATCAATTACTGGGGCGTATGTCTCCATCTAACCTGAACCAGTTGATGTATCTTTCTTTCTCCCTCATCATGAGGTACAGAAAGAGTCCTCCGCAACTACTTTTGCAGCTACCACAACTGGTACTTCATTAAAAGATCTTCAGAATTCTTTCTATAACTGTAACAAAAAATATCCGCTAATCTTTTCTAGCAAACATTGTTTGACTAAGCTAATCTTTTCGCGCAGGCATGAACAGTTGCTACATGCTGGTCCCCAGTTGTTATTAGCTAGCGGGTGTAATGTTTTTTGGCCCTTTAGAGGTAGAAGCTTGGCTCGTCAAACGGTGCATGATCGCGTTAAGTGTCATGGGCAATTTTCCCAGTTTTAGAATCCAACCGTCACCACCTTTCCTAATTACGGGCGTCGATTACGCCGGTTTAATACTGCTTAAAAATAAAAAGGGTCGCGGATGTAAAATTTCTAAGGCCTACATTTCCGTTTTTATATGTTTCTCTACAAAAGTGATTTACTTAGAATTAGTAACGTATTTGTCGACCGAATCATTTTTACTAGCTTTGCGTTGGTTTTGCGCTCGCAGAAACAAATCACATGACATTACTCGGATAACGGGGCGAATTTCGTCGATGCAAATGCCGAATTAATGGAATTGACCACGTTTTTGAGAAAGGACCTCAAAGTTATACCTGGGCAAGCTTCCAATCTGAATTAAATTGGCATTTCATTTTGCAACATGCATTATACTTTGAGGGCTTATGGGAAGCCAGCATCAAATCTGTGAAATACCACATAAGGCGCGTAGCGGGTAGCGCTTCATTACCATTTGAAGAGATGTATACTCTTCTGAAGCAGGTAGAGTCAATTTTAAATTTACGGCAGTTGTGTCCCTTATCAACCGAACCTGATGACCTCGATTCTCTCACTCCCGCCCACTTTCTAATTGGAAGATCATTGGTGTCTGTACACGATCTAGATGTTTCTACGGTTCTGGAAAATCGATTAACTCAATTCCAAAGAGCTGAACTAACTCTAAGACGCTTTTAGCAGAGATAGTACCAGGAATACTTATCTGATCTCCAGACTCGATCCAAATGGCTCGTCAACGGAGGTTTTTTTCATGAAGGTGATCTCGTTGTCTTGAAAGCCGATAATCAGCCGCCCTTGTTATGGAAGTTAGGGCGAGTTATTGCTCTTCATCCTGGGAAAGACAACGCTAGCAGAGTGGCGCCAGTCAAAACCACCAGTGGCATCGTCAAGCGTGCCTTCTCCAAATTGTGCCCTCTCCCGAACGATGAAGTGTAAATTTTCGTGAAAGTTTGTGTTGTACATCATAGACAATCAGAGCATTAACTTTACACTCGTTTCTTTATATCATTTATTTGTTAATGTTATAGCTTAGCACATGTTAATTTTGTAATATTGTTTTATTGAAAGCTGGAACCACCTGCAGTGTAGGGCCTAAGGGTTCAAAGCAGGTACATGTTTCCTGCAGTTGCATCACTCGTATTTGTAACGCAATACAATCTACTTGATAATTAGCTTCCTGTTTCGTTAAAATAAATAGTTACGTGTAATGTGTTGTTGTAATTATTCAAGTAAGAAGAAGTGTTGAAACCAGCAAGTTCAACATACACAAGCTATTCGGGAAATTTCGAAAATTTTACTATTTAGTAAAATTTAAATTCAATTTATATTGAAAGTTTCCACCAAACCGGGCCTGCACGAGGTTTTGTTTTGTTTTCAAATGGTAATTTTCTTCCCTGAGAATGTGCCTCGGAATACCCTAACTATGGGTGCCAAATTTCTTTTTCTTAACTTTTCTCGTTCTCCTTCTATGATTTTTCTCGTTCAAATTTGAAATTATCTTAAATTTAAAATATCATTACTTCTTTTTCATAGACTTGTGATAAATCAATCTTGTTCATTTGGCTTAATACAAAGTTATAAACCGCTTTTGAGTCACTTTTTTTTCCTTTCTATTCATCAAACAGTTTTTCGGTGGTAAACTCAAATTCATTTCTCACACCAAAAATGTCAAAAAAATCGTAGAGACAGATAGAGGCGAAAGAGTGTATTATAAACTACTTAGCATACTTCACTTGTTTTAATAGTTAACAGCGGTCAAAAATAAATTTCTTTTTCAATAATCGATTTTTATGTTATAGCAAAATGTAAGAGGTAAAAACATGCGTACCAAAGCCAGTAAATCTGATTTTAAATGATAAGATCTTATGTGGGTAGGTACCAATAATTAATAAAATTTTCCTACGACTAATGACAAGCAATACACATCGTCTCGTTTAGTGATAAACTGAAGTTTTTAGGTAAGAGCGTTTTCAATCAAGAATTACTGAGATTATTTCTGAGCAATATCAAAATAGAATTCGAGGATTTTTGATCGATCACTTAAGCTTCGCTATTTTTGTATTTTGAGAATAATCTATAAAGAACGAAAAAACAATGTGTTTTATTATTCTCTTGATAAACTATTAATAGTATAAAAATCTGATTATTATTACTTTATTAGTATGACATTTAAAAACTTTATTGTACGACCATAGTATACGACAAAACTTTTGCTAGTCTACTATTGCACATGTATTTCTACAAGCTATTAGAATAAAGTTTTTTAAGCATACATTACAACATAAGTTTTCGGCTTTTTATAAACTTTAGGCTGATGTATATAGTTTAAACTTAAAATAATTTTTATACGACGGCCTATGAAATTAGTACATAATCCTACGGTAACCTGTTTATGAAAGTCGAAAACGTCAATCATATTCCATATATGATATTTTATCGTACTGTTTATAGTTCCCATTTTAATAACAGATGACACTTAAATATAACTTTCTTCAAAAGCCAGTTGATGTGAGATAAAGTACCGACACCAAACAAAAGACAATCGCAAATTGAGCTCAATAACAATGTTCTTTTCCCTAGGGGCGCTGTTGTTCCACGATAAATTTGGCAAAATTAAACGCAAGTTTATAATTTCAAGTTATTAGAATTTAAATTTCAGGAAAACGTAATTACTTATTAACAACGCCTTTTTGTGTATTTAAGGCATTTTCACATCTAATTATACAAATTACATGACAAGAGTTATTTGGGTTAACGCGATATATTCAAAAACGGCAGAGCAACTACTACAAAAATCTGTTTTACAGCAGCTTATAAAAAACAAAAACACACTTGCATGCATATAAACTTTGCAATGCAATCTAAATGAAGTCTGCAAGAATTTCAATATTCCTAAAATAACGTTTAAAAGACATTTAGAACATAGAAATATCAGAGCAAATAAACTTAAACTGAAAGAATGTTTATTTGGTATTATTATCAGTGGCCTACCAAATAGCTGAAAAGAATGCCATTAAACACAATTTCAGTCACCAGACACAGATGACAGGAAAGGACTGGTATTATGCATTTCTAAAGCGCCAGCAAAACATCAGTTTACGTTAACCAGAATCAACATCCCTGGAAAGAGCCAAAGGTTTTAACAAAAAGAAAGTTAACGAATTTTTTGATATTCCTAGAAAAAGTGTGTGACGACTTCAACTTGGATGCTACAAGAATTTTTAGTGTGGACAGATTAGGCTATTTTACTATACAAAAAAAGAACAGGAAAATACTGGCTCAAGAAGGAAAGCATCAGGTTGGGTATTATCTAGTGGAGAGCGTGGTACGAACACTAGTGTTGTCTGCTGTGTCAGTGCAGCAGAAGTCTTTGTGCCACCTATGAATATATTTAAATAAAAAGGGAAATATGATGAACTTAGAGCAGGCGCTCTACCTGGAAGCGCTGTTTAAATATCCGATACATAATACATAAATAGTGACTTATTCGTTGAATGGTTAAAACAGTTTGTTTCCTTTGTAGAACCTGATACAAATAATAAAGTACTGGTTTTACTAAATGGTCACACTACACATTCACGCAATTTGGAAGCTTTGAAAATTGCCAACGCAAATGGAGTCATGTTATTGCAACTTCCGGGGCACACTACTCATAGACTTCAGCCATTAGATGTGTCATTTTTAAAACCCCTTCAAGTACATTATGACTACGCTGTTCAAAAGTAGCTGCGAACGAACCCTGGTCTATGTGTGATACAATTTCAAATGTCACAATTAATAGCTGAGGCCTACGCTAAAACTGCTACAATAGAAAATGCAATAAGTGACTTCAGAGCTAGAGGTGTGTGGCCAGTAGATCGCTATAATTTTAAAGACCACCAGTCTGCAGCTTTTAAAGTTTTAAATTGCAAGGACGCAGTTGAAAAAATACCAGACACATCAGAAAATAAAGAGAATATTGAGGCATCGGGGTTAGAAGCAAAGGTTTTAGAAAACTGTAAAACTGATGCAAGTCAATTGCAAGTTTCTATTGAGGAAATACTGCCAGTACCAAAAGCTATGCTAAAAATAACTAAAAGAATTAAAAAAAGTTTGCAACCAACTGTAGTGCTAACAAGTAGTGCACATAAAGACGTGTTGGAAAAGTCTAAGAGGAGGAAAACAGAACATAAAGGAGAAAGAAATGGCCTGCCAAAGAGTCAATCCAAAACATTTAAAAGACTAGAAACTACTATTACAGATCAACAACAAGCATTAACCTCTGCTATAATAGAAATTGAAGCTAACCAACAAGACTGGCATTGTGAAATATGTGAAGAATTTTTAGTGAAGGACATGATTTGCTGCTACAACAAGAAATGCATGAAATAGTTTCATAAACACTGTACAAATGTAAAATGCAGAAAAAGGTTCTTGTGTGTGTTTTGCCAGTCGCGCTGAAGTTCTCCAGATCTACAATTTTGTTTTAGAGACTGAAACTTTTGTGTTTGGTTACATATTTCATGTAATTTTCTTTCATTTAAATTACCTACGTATATGAAAAAGTTTTTGAACTACAATAGAGAAATTTATAACTACAATACTAGAACAATAAATAACTTTCATTTACCTTTAAATACTAAATCTTGTTCCCAAAATAGCTTATACTATCAAGGGCTAAAATTATATTAGGAAATGCCGGATGGAGCAAAAACAGCAGACAATATAACTAGATTTAAGAAACAATGTTGTAAATATGTTGAGATACTTTGTAAATTAAATTAAAGTTAGACATAGTGCATAACAAAATATAACATGCTCAGCAAGATATCATATTTAAGTCTTTGTATTGAAACATCATATGATGAAAAAAAAAGTATATTAAATTATATTAACTTAGGCTATTCATTAATCACTGTCTTGCATTTACAATTTTCATTTTAGAGAAATGTATGTAACTGTTAAAATTTAGTTTAAAACTTTCAGAGCACTATCATACTTGCGTTCGATGTTATTAAATTCTGGAGATCTTAACTTAATAAAATTTCCAAATCTCGTGGCACGCGACCTTCGATGCGCAGAAGATGAACTTTAGCCGGGCGTCCTTACATGCATGATTTTCAAAAATTTTCTTTCTTGTGCAGTAAGCTCCGCCTTTTGCGCATTTCGCGTGCCACGAGATATGGAAACTACTTAACCTATTCTGAGATTATTTCTGAGTAAAATTAAAATAGAATTCTAAGATTTTTTTATCGATCACTTAAACTTTGCTATTTTTGTATCGTCTAGCATCAGAATCAACGTTTTAAAAAAATAGGATACTATTATAGATGTAATACTTTATCTTTTTATTTACTATTTAAAAGTACATATTTACAAAATTAGTTTATTTTGAGAATAATCTACAAAGAATGAAAAAACAATGCGTATTTTTATTATGTAATATAATTGTAGTGTGTTTTTATCATTCACGTGTTGATAAAACTATTAATAGCATGAAAATCTAATTATTATTATTATTATGACTTTGTTAGTATGACATTTAAAAATTTTAATTGTACGACCATATAAGACAAAACTTTCGCTAGTTTGCTACTGCACATGTATTATTCCTGCGAACTGTTTAACTGTGATTTTTGAAATTATTATTAAACACATTTTTACGATTTTATTAGAAACATTCTTGTTTTCCATAAAAGTGTAAATATTTCAAAAACTGTTAAAAATAAAAGTATCAAGTGTAGTTTGTTTAAAAGGTCTTTTAGAGTACTATTCAGGAATAAAATTAAAAATGTACCATTCCGTCTAAAAAAATTTATGTGACGTCACGTCTGAAACTGATGATGTCCGGAACATGCAAGGTAAGTCAAAATAAACAAGATTAAAAATACTTGTTTACCTGTCAAATATCATTGGTACTGAAATTATATAATTTATCCCATAAGTACTTTCCACACTTTATAAAAATGAGGAAGAAATGTGAAATAAAATTACAAAGAAAAACCAGCCACAGTAAATCTTCTGCTTGCTCTTTTAAATTTATTATATTTAATTTTTAACCTAAAAGCAACAAGTCGACTCATATTATTTTAAATTTTATGACAATTTTTATATCTAGACTCATTTCGTTCATTTTATTACTATAAAATTCTTTAATATCTATATTTTGGTTACTCCAACCAGCAAAAAGAACATCAGAAGCCATCATGATCTGGTAAAGTTACATCCCCAAAATATTTGCTCAAAGACATATTATACACCTTTCCTAGAGTAATAGCCATTTCATCTAAGACTAACCTGCAGTCTGTTTCATTTGACTGGAACGAATCAACGTTTATTTTAAGATTTTCAAATACTTTAACAGCTCTTCATATTCACCTCCAACACAACTAAATTTTAGCCTTAAAGTAATGGTATTAATATTAAACACTTCATACATCGACAAGATTTGTTCAATCTTCTTTTATTGAGGACTGAAATCAGATCTTCTGCGAAAAACCTATTACAACAACGTATATGAATCTATCTCCTTAAGTTCTGTTTTTTCAGCTAAAGTGTAAACCATTTTTAAAAGTACGCCTTCTCGACTTTAAGTTGGAAGCAATTAATGTCGGATTAAAATACTATCTATGCTATAAAACAAATTTATAGATTAAATAGCTCTGCTAACTTGATATTAATTCGTTTGTTTCAATTTAAAATTGATTTGTCATAATCTGAAAGTTTGAATGGTCAGACAGATAAGGATAGACAAGAAGACAGATAAACACAATGATAAAGAAGTAATAAGATTACCTTCGGGCCTAGCATATTTTAATAGACTGCGTTATCGTTAAAAAAACAATGGAATACAGTTTGAGAATTTGATAAGTTGAATTACCTATAAAAAATTGAATGATTGAATTAAATACATTTCTGTGTCTAGTTCACGAACGGCTCGGTCGATTTTAATTTTAATGTAAAATATTGAGAATGTTATACCCTTTAAAACGATATATCAAACATGGGATAGTACATTTAAAATCTTGAGGCGGGGGTGGTTGGGGGGAGGGTGAAAGTTTCTCAACTGAATAGGTTACTAAATGTCCTCCTCTAAAATAAAATCAACGTGCTTAAGCGATTGTTGATAATTTTACTAATTAAAGAGTTTTTCAAGGTGGGAAGTTATCAAATGAACGCCCTATATGTAATTTACGTATTTGTGTCTAAAAGTAAGATATTGTTGTTTTTGTAAAATCTTCCGTTCGTCAGTTTGTAAGTGTATTAAGGCCGTCTGACACGATGCTAAATTTAAATAAAATTTCTGCTACAAACTTTGTACAAAAATATTGTAACAAATTTGTAACAAAAGTTGATGGAAGCGAACTAGTGTGGTTTACAAGTTTCATTTTGGCTATTTTTTGCCTCACTTCACCAAAAATTATGATCGAGGTGTCATTCAATTCGGAGTGGCATTTAGAAACTTTTCGAACATTTCGAAGTCCCGCGCAAAAAAATTGCAAAAGTTATAAACAAATTCGTAAAAAAACAAAAAAGGGGTTTCGTTTTTTGCAAATATCTCGGAGAATATTGCAAATAACCGAAATCAAAAAAAAAGATCCTTAAAGAGCAGGAACTTTCCTACAAAAAAGTCCCAACTCCCGGAATTGTACCACCAATATTTATAATTTTAATTTAGAGGTGAAAATAAATAAAACCATGATATTTTTTAAACTAAAAACCTGAGATTTTTTTCACTTCTTGAACTTATTCTCCAAAAGCTACAGAACAGATCCCCGTTGGAAAAATTAAAGAATTGTCAATCTCCACTTTTTTATAAACAATAAAAAATTGGTAAAATTTCTTTAGTTAACAAAAGCATAACTAATAAACAAATTGTGGAAAAAATTTTTTTCCGATCGATTATTGTTCATTCATGTATCCCAATGATACCTGAATTTTTTTATTCCTTAATATTTTTATTTAATAGGTAAAAAAAAATTTTTTGTTGAAGAGAGCAAACTAAGCGGCGCGCGCGACGGCCAGATCACGAGTTTTTAGCTCTATTTTCACCTCTAAATTAAAATTTAAAATATTGGTGGTACAATTCCGAGGGTTAGGACTTTTCTGTAGGACATTTCCTATAGAAATATAAATATATAAATATATAGGAAATAGAAACTTAATTAAAATAGGTTATAGGTGGCCATCAAATATAAATGAGGTAGGTAGTTTAAGTAATAAAATAGAATGGTGGGAAGAATTAAAACGCTACTCTAAAAAAGTAGATAGATTGAAGGCCCCGACTCGTATTTAGAAATTCATAGGCACATAAGATAATATTTTTAATCCCCTCGAAACGCCCTAAAGCCTCCCTACCGACGAAACCGACCCACCACCGACGCTTAACCCCGCGGGCTTCGCCTCGAGAGACTAACCTATGGAACTCGAACCCGCCACGGACCGCCCGCCTAGCAACCTCGCCCGAGTAAGAGCGCTGCCAGGGGCTTCCAAGGGAGCGGGGCTTCTGGCAACAATGGAGCTAGACGCCCTGTCCGACGTCGGGTCGTTCGTCACGTAGATACGTCTCGTTGCCGGCTTCTGAGACGTTGACTAGGTACCCTGACGAAGCAGCAATCCCGGACCGCTCGGGTTAAGTAGCGAAAGACGAGCGAAAAATGTCGGGAGAGAGCAACCGGGAAAGAAGAAGAGACGACGCAAACGGCGGAAAGGTGAAGATCGGTCGGTCGGTGGACTCGGGGGAAAGGACCGGAACGTAAACAGGGGATTTATAAAAACGTAGGTCTTTAAAGTATCAAATAGGCAAAGAATCAGTACGGTAGAGCGACCCTCTACGGCTCGGTGCGACTTCTTTTATTAATTAAGTAAAGATAGGGTCAGAGGGGATAGGGGTTGGCGGGCTTACTATTGACAAGCGGTTCCGGACCGCTTTGAGATGAACCAATTAATTGAGCACGTTTTATTCATAGCACGATTATTATTATATAGCATAGTAGAGAATGTAATGTCGACGAATTAACGTATGATGGAACGTTCTCCACGATGTATTGCGTTATCCTAATCGGATTTCGTAAATCTTCCAAATTTACCTGTAGGATATTTCCTGCTCTTTAAGAATCTTTTTTTTGACTTCGGATATTTGCAATATTCTCCGAGATATTTGCAAAAAACGAAACCCCTTTTTTGTTTTTTTACGAATTTGTTTATAACTTTTGCAATTTTTTTGCGCGGACTTCAAAATGTTCGAAAAGTTTTTAAATGCCATTCCGAATCAAATGACACCTTGATCATAATTTTTGGTGAAGTCAGGCAAAAAATAGCCAAAATGGAACTTGTGAACCACACTACACGCTCAGTCGTCGTTCTGTAACGTTAACTTAAAATGCACCTAACCTCACTAACTTTAACGTGCCTTGATGTAGGTAGTAGATACCTTTGAAGAGATTAATAAAAGTTTAATTAGAGTGTGATTTATGAAAAAACTATGAACAACAATCTTTTGTGTTCCGTCGTTACTGCAGCTTCTAAAACATTTAGTACTAATCTTTGTACAAAATGTGTATGACATCATGCTAAATTTTGTTATACAAGTTCTATACTAAATTTTGTGTCCAATGGACTTTAGAAAGAAAAGAGTTTTCATACAAATTTACAATTGTATACTGATTATTCACATTATTATTATTTCTACTAATAGTAATAAAGTTCTAAGCTCATCCACCACCCTGCAGTCTCTTCTATCAAGAAGAAATAGGACAATTAACTAAAATACTAAGTAATTACACAATTATTAATATAGTTACGTAGTAAAACAACTCTATAAACTAATAGCTAACTTTCTCTACGTTCAGCCATACACCTCCAAGCGGAGCCATGATAAAGCTTGGAGGGTTTAATAAAATGGGAGTTCGTGTTTTAGAATTTAAGGAAAATTTAAAATTTCTTATTAAAACTGCTAAGGCAACTTTGGTTTGCATTAATCCAAATCGCATACCTAAAAGTTAAAATTAGATTTTAATTGTAAACCTAAAACTAATTAGCGACTTACCAGTACAAACACGTGGACCTTCCCCAAAAGGTAATCAAGTATAACGATGACGCTTTACTTTATTTTCAGGGCTGAATCGTTCTGGATCAAACTTTTCTGATTCCGGATAGTATACTGGATCATGCTGTATTCCTAAGATGGGAATAAACACTTGGACATTTTTATCTATGACTACATTCGAATTTGGTATTTTTTAGGCCTTAGTGCAAGTTCTAGCAAGCATTGGAAGTGGAGGATATTTTCGTAGAGTTTCTGTAATACCCATAAGAATTAAATTACAAAAGTACAAAAAAAAATATTGTGTATTACCATTCACGCACCAATCCATGTAAGTCATTTCCATAATTGCATTATACGTAAGTTTACCATCATGCTTTTCTAAAACGTCTATGATTTCCAGTCGTAATTTCTCTTGAATTACAGGATTAGTAGCTAATTCGTAAAAACAAAACGTTAATGTCGTCGATGAGGTTTCAAAGCCAGCTAAGAAGAAAACAAAAGCTTGAGCTGCTATTTCCTCTAATGTAAGTGTACTTCCTACCTCGTTTCCATTTTTCTGAGATTTCAAACTTCCTAGATACCCTTTGTCTTTTACTTTGACATTATTTTTTAGTTGAATTAGTAAATGCATAAAATCGTTTCTGATAATATTATTCTTTTCTCTGTAATCAACAGTTTGTTTAACAATTCCCATAAAGAACTTGCTTACGTCTTGGATAACAAGGGGAATCTTCAAAGTATCTAGAACCTGTGGTGCAATAACTGCTATAATATTCTTTAGTATTTCTATAAAACCGATTTCAAATACTGCCTTTCCATATTTCCTAAACTCCGAATCAGGATCCTTCAGATTATTACACCCTATACCGAAATTGTTGTAAAGCTTTCAACAACTTCTTTAACCTCCATAGGCTTTTTAGGTTTACTAATCCCATCCACAAATCTTACCAATTCACGAGAAAATTGAACCAAACTTTGAAACATCATTTTCATTTTCCCAGAAGAAAATGTCGGCGTTAGTTTCACTCTTATATTCTTCCATTTGTGGCCCCTTAACGAAAACAAAGTTCCAGTCAATGGATCGTTTTCTTCGTTACAATAAGCAACACGATCAGTAAAATGGGAGAAGTCTTTTGCTATAATACTCTTTGTTAATTCCAAATCAAAAACGATTAACACAGGTTGAGTTAGTAAATAATAACCACAGAAAGACAAACCTTTGGATCTCGTTTGGAAATAGAGATCCTTGAATTCATCTCCAGGCGATGTTTTTTGCATAAATAACCTTGATGTGTTTCCAAAAGGCAACGATACGGTGGGTGTTATTACGTTTTTGCGATTCCAGTATCCATAAACCCATTTTAAATAAACTATTGCACCTAAACAAAGCATTACAAAGATAGTTATTAAATCTTTATACCAATCTTCTGTTAATAATGCCATCGCGTCCTATGTGCTTGCTTGTAGACGATATCTGCACAAATATGTGTTGTTTGTTTTTATTTTGTGCTCGCTTTGGATATACTGTGATGCTTGCTGTTAGTTTAAATTAGATTTGATTTTGTTTAATAGTAATTAGTGGTGATAAGATAAGATTAAAATAGTGTTAGTTGTCTACATTGTAAAATATTTAAGACTTGGTTAACCTTAAAAAGATAACCGAACTATAAGTTTTTTAAAATTTGTAACGGGCCAGTGTTCAAACGTATGCACAAGTCCCGTTTAGACCAATGGTAGATGTTAAATCCCGTAGCTTATGCCGCAGATGGGGTGGATTTTCAAATAAACTTGGCTAATCTCTCACAAAGAGAAGCTCACCGTTTTGCAAAACTCTTATTAAAGTAATAGATGGTCGTAAAAGAAGGCGCCAGCAGTCGTTGATCGAAGGGTTCTGATTGTCGGTCACGCGACTACTCGTGAATCCGACACCCTGTATATAGGCCTCTTACGAAACCTCACCCTGTGTGTAACTTACCTCGTGGAAGCTCCATTAAAACTCGCTCTGACGTTTCACCAATGAGACTCAATACACAAAATAAACACTGTATAAGCACTTGACTTGTCTTACTTAATTTTGCTAAGAAAGTCCTCTGAAGACTTCCTTCTTTTAAAACGATACAAGAGAGAAATGCCAATTCAATATTTACTTATCTCTTGAGCAAAGATATCTAGTCTATAATTGAAATTTGGAATATACACTACGCGCTTTTTGATAGTCAAAAGAACAAAATAATGAAATTAAGCTGCTTCGCCTGGACCAGAGATCCACTTACAAAAACCAAAAAAATACAAGAAGTCGACCTTACTTACATTTATTAAAAACAATAATGATAATAAAAAAAATGAGTCAAACACACACACAAACAAAAATACAAAAACAATAACAAAATAACACTACAAAAGAATATCAATAAGAGACAAATTAATTTCTGTTTGGAGAACAGAGTCGATAAAATAATAAAATCAGAAACAAACTATAAGAAAAACAAATTATTACAATAAACAAAGCGAAATGATTCTGTTACGTTAAAATTTTAAAATAGAACACAAAAGATCAGAATTGAAATATTAATTAACCCGACTAAGGTAAACTTGACTATAAATTGTTAAATATTGACAACTGAACTTTACATTTAAGAACAAAGAAATGATTGCCAAGTTAGTAATTTTGTTGCAACAATTTATCAAACACCAGCTAAGATTACCTGGGAACGTTCCTGTTACAAGTTAGTTAAAAAGTTACTTGTAAAAATTATGATTCAATAAAACAATACGAAACTGAACCTGTCTAAGCAAAGTTTTCGTATAGAATATTTCACAAAGTTTGACGTTCTCCTAGTCTTTAAACATTAAAATTCATATAATAAAACATAGCAGGTTTTCTTTCTTACTCATACAGGAATTCTTTCTTCCAGAAGGTATGTGCAGATCTCTGTTTTCCGACGAAAGGCAGCTAGATCCAATAATTGAGAAAACTTTAATTTCGAAGAACAACCACTTATTTTACGTTAATCACAAAAAAAAACATAAGAACAAAATCCAGGCGTTTACACACAATTTTATAAACGAGAATCACCGAGTCTCAAGCACTATTAAAATTTTGCGGAGCTTGCAGAATGTAACATAGTATACACACAGATGCTACACCAACGGGGCCAAAATGGTTGCGTTCCTACACTCTACAATTTCTGCTTCCTGGAGGACACCAGCGTAATTATATTTGGGTTATACATTCCCCACGATAACGAAATCTATAAGCCTTGCTGTTGGCAAACAAACCACTTTCTTCCGCGACTATTGCGCGTCTCTGACACGAAGAAATCACGATTTCTCCAGTCCGATCTCTTTTTTTTCTAAGAGGATCACTTCACTTAATTTGGTTTGAATCCAATTAGGGGATGTAGAGGTAAACGTCGAAAATTATCACACGTTGGTTCAAGTCAACAGCTATCAACGTAATGCCTAACCTCTGCGTTTTTTGTTACGCAGTTCGTACTTACGGAAGTGGGGTTAAAAAGTCGGATATACACCCTAACAGATTAAAACATTAATACTCTTTATGCGCAATGGAAAATTTTACTTGTAGATTCGCTAGTTTAAATTTGACTTCCCGGAGACTGTGTGACTGCAATATTGCAACTAATGATTCTGGGAATTTGATATTGGAAATCAACGAAAGACACGTCTACTGGAGTCTAGGTGTCGAGACCACAAAAATATTAATTCTTTAAAATAACATTATGACAAACATTCGTTTAATGAAACAATTTAAATATTGCGCGTCAAGAAAACAAATATCCGAACGAAATTGAAAAACAGGGGCGGATTTAGTGCGAATTTTAAAATAACATTACAAATTTTCCCATCTTACCTTCTTCTTTATCAGTGATAATCAACATACATTTTTATTTATCTTAACTTTTCCGTTTTAATGAAGTTTTTCGAAGTGACAAAGAGAGATCAGGACAGTGTGCTAATAGTTTTCCTAACTTTGCACATAGATTCAATTAAAAAACTCAGTAAAGTTAAATTACTTAATTCTTATGTAAGGTAATTTCCCCCAATGCTTTTTAATGAAGGTATAAAACTAGAATGTTTATTAAAAAGAAAACTAATACCATTAACAAAAATGAAAATAGATGTAATTGTTTCTTAATGGTGTCAGTCTTCTAACGATTACCATTAAAAGTAGTTTTATTATAAAACCATTAATTTTATTGGAAATTCTATTTCGTCTTTAGATTTTATTGATTTACAAAACATTAGGCGATATAAAAAAAGCTTTAAATGATTGATGGCCATCCGCTTTCTGAGAGTAAAACAACTGTTTACATTTCACAATGCGATAATAAAGACTTTGATATGTTCGAGTGATTTTATTACACGGTTAAAATGTTAACAGATTATACTTGATAACAATCAAAGTTGAGTCTGCTAAATTCTGCGAATAGTTGGTATTACAAGTTTATTAAATGAAAGGGTTCACGCAAGGACCATTTTAATCACCTTAAAGATCACTACGGCACTTCGCGCACAGACAAATGCACAAGGATAAGAGCCCACTCAGTCCCAAAGAGTTGGTGGTAATTCTCGAGTTTGGATCATCTTCAACAGGTAGTGGGCATATCCGACATGTAGATCGTTGTACAGTACCTAAAGTAGTCTTAAGTGAAACTACTCTCACGATGCCATCTTTACCTGGATGGAGCTCAGTGACTCTATCCATGCGCAATTTCATAGGAGGTGCGTGGTCATCTTTGATGAGAACTAATGTTTCTTCTTTTATATTGGGAAAGTTTTCCCGCCATTTGATACGACGTTGTAGTTCCGTGATATATTCAATAGACCAGATGGGTAACATCGGGATATGGTACTGAGCTAATGGGTCGCCCAATTAGGAACAACGAAGTTGTTAAGGGGCTGAGATCGTCGGGATTTGAGGAGATAGGAGACAAGAGTCAAGAGTTGAGTATGTCTTCTATTTGTATAAGTAGACTATAATACTGCTCAAAGGTGAGCGAAGTTTTTCCAAGACGCGTTCGATGTGATGTTTAGGTGATTTAATACCGGCTTCCCATAATTCACCGTATGCCGCGAATACGGAGAGATAAATGTCCAATCAAATTGTTCACTTGTAAAGGAACGTTGCAATTTGTTTTTATTTGAGATGAGAAGCTCGCCCAATTCGCGTAAGTGCGAGTTGGCTCCGAGGTAAGTCTTGCCATTGTCAGAATAAATTCTGGAGAGCATTTCGCGTCGAGCTGTGCAACGCCTTAACGCTAGGATGAACGCATCAGTAGTAAGACGGGACACAAGCTCTAAATGAACAGTTTTCGTCGTAAAGCAAACAAACAACCGAAAGTAACTTTTGATTAAACTTGAGCCTTTCTTTTTTAAATTGGTTTTAATATAGTATATCGGACCAGCGAAGTCAGAGCCTACGATTTCAAATGGATACCGAGGTCTAACGCGATCAGAGGGTAGATGACTTAAAATATATTCGATTTGCTTAGGTTTGCCCCGGAAACACTGAATGCATTTTCCACCTACCATTTTAGCTAAGGAACGTCCGCCGAGAGTTTAATGATTTTCTCAAGTATTAGAAAGCAGTAACTGTGGTCCCGCGTGATGAAGTCTTTTAACAATAATAATAACAGTCTTTATTGTTACTCTGATATTTACAATGATAATAAAAATAATAATAAATAATACCAGTAAAACTAAGGATAATAACACCGATGCATTCAAGGATAATGGGCAAAGAAAAAACAAAGTTTAGCGTGAGGAGGCAGCTCTTCCACTTAACCATAAAATGATAAATTAAGAGTAATATGTACTAAAAAGCTCGCATTCGAATATTAATTTTGTCAAAGGACGTTTATTTAACAAAACTATGGGGTGCTTTTTATTAAGCGAGTAATCTGAGTGAGCTAATCTTCCCCCCACTCTGAGTTTGCTCTTTTTGCTAGCGGACCCTTTATTGATAATATGCTCTATCTCATCTGAGAACGATTCGAACTGACTGACTTTGATTAAAGTACGCATAGCATCAGTGAGTTCTGATCGTTGCAATTCCTCAGTAATACGATTTTGTTTTTGGGATTTTGTGTTTTTTATGTAACGTAAGCAGCACGTAGTTACTCGTTGAATCCGCAATAGGGTTGAACACCTTTAAAAGGGAAAATTCAAAACACTTTAAGAAGCGTGCAAATATGTTACATTTTTTAAATTCTGGTAGTTCCAGATTTAACGAGTTATTTACATGTATCGGGCCCCCCGCCTGATCTTTAAAGAGATATTATGCACCATGCCACCACAAATAAGAATTTTGAAGTTGACTTGGCCTAGTGCCGTGAGTCAACAGATCCGCT
Source organism: Ignelater luminosus (assembly GCA_011009095.1). Taxonomy (NCBI): domain Eukaryota; kingdom Metazoa; phylum Arthropoda; class Insecta; order Coleoptera; family Elateridae; genus Ignelater; species Ignelater luminosus. Next base: position 217,738 of record VTPC01090579.1, read on the forward strand.
GGATTTTGATCTGTAGGGGTATATCTCTATTCGTTTGGATCGGAAAGCGTTTAAATTTGTGATACGCGGTTAGCTACATACATTTTTAATTTAAATGGTTCAGTTTTGATCCATGCAAGAACAATCTTGGAATTAGTCCAATATGTTGGTCTGTCTATTGAGATTTCCAAAGCGTTTCTTACCTTGTTCACGAGTGTAACCACAAGCAAGGCTGCCCACAATTCCAGTTTAGGAATGGTTACAGTTTTAAGAGACGCAACCTTTGTTTTCAAACAAAGGATACATGTGGATACTTCGTGACGTTTATTATCTGATTTGAAAATTATGCAACAGCTATAAGCCTTTATACTAGCATCCGAGTAGCAGTGCATTTCTATTCGGGTAAGCTGATGAAGAAAGACCTGACATGGTATGCGTAGTTCGTTCAACGTGATTAACTTGTGAGCAAACTGTTGCCAGCGGTCAAGCAAATCGCCTATTATGGGATCGTCCCATTGAAGATTGGCTATCCATAGCAACTGAATGAATACTTTTGCCGCAATAGTGCACGGACTTGTAGTCCGAACGGGTCAAAGATTTGACTAATTATAGAGAGGGCTGTGCGTTTAGTAACCGTCGTTTGGTTAAATTCGTGAATTGTAAAAAATAATTCGTCCGAGAATGGGCTGTAACAAAAGCCTAAGGTTTTAGTGTTTTCTCGGGGTCCAAATTCTAGAATTTTATTTGATATATCATTCGGTTTATGCGAGTCAGTATGTCAGGCTTGTTGGATATCTACTTACATAAGATGAATTTGCCTGTCTTCAAGGTTTTGAATATTGTATTACACAAATACTTAGCTAATCGACCAAAGTTAATAGGTCATCACAATACATGTCTTTTTAATCGTTTCGAAAACGAGGGGGTGTTCTGATTCATGTGCGCGTGGTAATTCGAAAAGACACCTAATGGCTAAGAAACTTGATGCCCTTTAACCGTAGGTGACGATACAAAGTTCATATGTGCTAAGAGGTTGCGAAGAGTCTGATCTCCAGATAATTCTTTGGAGTGTTCGGTGTTCAGGGTTAATTAAAACGCATCTAAACATTTTTGAACAATCAGTGGAAAGTACATATTTGAGTTGTCTAAATCAAAAAACTATAGAAAATAAATCATTTTGTAGAATAGCACCATTCATCTAAATATCATTAAGTGATAATCCGTTTGCTGTTGTTGAGGACGAATTAAAGACTACCCGTAGTTTTGTCGTTATGCTTTCCTCCGTGATAACTGGATGGTAGGGCATGTAATATTCTAATTAATAATCACGCAGATCGCTAATCTTGGTCATGTGACCCATTTCTTCATATTCCGACATGAAAGTCGTCTTTCTAAAGATAGAAACTGCTTAATTGCTTTTGCTTTAGATTCTCCTAAAACCGTAGGTGATTTTTGCCAGCGGCATTGTTACAATGAATCTTTCATTACTATTGCGGAAGGTAGTTTTTATAAAATTATCTTGGCAGCTTTGTTTTTCGATTGATTAAACAGGGATAGATGTATCACAATCTTCGTGTTCCCAAAAACGTGTAATTTGTTTCGATATGTTGGACATGCTAAGAGTACATCTAGTTGTACTATTTTAGCAAGCATTTACGGAAAAATCTCCCGAAATCAAATAATCTAACTCTGAGTTTATTACGTACGGGTAACGAGATAAATATGGTTGGTCAACCTTGATGAGTTTCCAAAATATATCGAGACCTGACAAAACATCTATTTGCGAGCCATTCATGAAGTCTGGGTTGGCTAACTGAATATAATCGAGTATTGCTAATGAATTAGTTTTGATAAGTGATAAATTTTCAGTGATCTTGGGCAGAATTAAAAAGAAAAAGTCGGCTATAAAGTTACTATATTGGAATTTTATTGTTGCACTGGTACAACGCGAGGTTCTAGTGTTTAGTTGATTAATTCCTATAATGAGTATATTGGTATCGATAGTGTCAAGCTATAATTTTCTGGAGAGTGATGACGTCATGTATGATCGCAAACTACCACAATCTAGCATAGCAGTACATTCAAACTGTACATTGTATTTTGACTGTTCTAATTTTAACTGCTGCTCAGAAGCATCGTGGATGTGAGAATAAAAACTAGAGGCCATGGATGTAGTACTGGATTCGGTTGATTCGTCTAAAAGAGTAGAATGGTCTTGGGAGCATTTCTTGCAATGACTTGAGCGACAGTTAGAGTTATTGTGACTCTTTCGTAAACAATTTAAACAAAGATTATATTTGTTTACTTCAACAAGTCTTTGATTAACGGGCATGTCAAGAAAATATTTGCAGACATGTATATGATAATTACCTTTGCATACGAGACATACGAATGACTGACTGACAATTCGTCGTCTGCTGGTCTTCATTGCTGGGTTTGGTTTTGGTGATCATTTCCCAAGCGTCCGCAAAGATTTGAACACTGTGCATATGTTGTACCTGTTTCCGATTTTTCGGAGTTGATCCGAGACGCTTGGAACATTCGGAATGAAAGCTGTGCGTTTTTTTCAGCAGCATGATTTCTGCCTGTTCTGTCCTCTGTGTTTTGGTTCTTCTCGAATGTTAGGTTAGCTTCAGGTATTAAGTTAACTGCTATAACATAGTATCAGGGTATCCATTCTTTCTAAGGATTTGAGCTATCATTCCTTTCTCCTGCTTCAGGCCTCCTTCTTTAGAGCATATTGTCTTTGCTCTATCATATATGCATTTTGACACTCCTGTGATGGTTGGAGTTGTAGTGCAGGTATCTACTTGTGTGGGTAAGTTTCCTGTATACGTTCGTTCGGAACTTGTTTCCGTCCCTTTGAACCAAGATGTCCAGGAACGGTAGACGTTGTTTAGACTCCACTTCCGTTGTGAATTTGATCGATTGATGGTTATTGAGGACGAATGCAGAGTCAGCTTCCAAAACGTCGCGACAAAATATTGCAACAGACTGTGGCAAAAGCCCAATTATTACCTCAAATGAGAATCCACACTCATCAACTTTTAGACAACACTTCCGGAAGCTCATTAGTGTTTTCTATCGTTTTTGTAAAGTTTCTAATTCCGGGAGAATTCTTGCCCTATAAAATATTGGAAACTACAGCGGCTTCGCCTTGTGTTTCGTTTGATACGGTTGTTTTCCGGGTGATTGTTTTCGCTGAGGTGTACCAAGCTGACCTTCGCTGGTTTTGCAGTCCCAATGGTAATTATCCTTCGTATTATTGAATTTTGACTATTTAAGTTAATTTTCATTAAAGTAAATTATTTATAATTGTAGACATGTTGGACAACTAAATGTTCCACTTGTTTTTTAATTTTTAATTAAATTAATCATTACATTAACTTTTATTGCAACAAATCTTTATTTCATAGCTGTCTGGTTCTTTTATTATTCTTTCACTTTAAACAAATTTTATAATGTGCTTTCATTAAGAATAAAGAGGAAAACTATTAAGGATGTACGCGTTTTTCTTTTGTTTTAGCTACCGTTTTACTCCATGCAAAAATGGAAATCTGTGATTGTTTTATATAATGAGACATAGAATTATCTTTAATATTGTTTTTATTATGAACACTATGAACATATTATTACATAAAACAATAATTAACAAACGTTTTTTATTCTACTAATTCCGCCATATTCTTGTTGTAGTAGTGCACACACACCGTACACTTGAACTACTACTATACTATACATCCCCCATTACAGGCTTAAATCTAAACACAATTATTAAGAAATAATGGTTTTATAGTTTGACGGCCAACCTGTAAACATGTAAAGCAGGGGACACCCCGTTATCTACCACTATAGCTGGCTTCTATGGTTCTTCAGGTTGGACCGTGATCCTGTTATCAAGAACGACAGGCTCTGCCTCAGTATCTATAATTAAGTTGTCATGCTTTGTTCTAAATTTAATCTCAGCTAGTTTGAGATGGAGACTGTTTCTACGTACAATATTACCAGTTTCATTCTTTACTATGTAAGATCTAGGACGACTACATACATCAACTACTCTACCTGGTGACCAGGTTTTGCTAGGTTAGTTTTGTATTAAAACATTTTGATCTTTAATTAAGTCAGCTCTAGTTTTAACGGTTTGATTATAGTTTTGTTCCGCAATTTTTTGTTTTGTCAGAAGCTGATCCCGAGCTGAGGTTCGAGCAGTACTGCAACACAAGATATTTTACTACGCAACCGTCTACTCATTAAGATTTTTGCTGGAGAATAATCTATCCCACATATTGGTGTACTTCTGTAATTAAGGAGTTCTAAATAAAAATTTGTATCACTATCTGTACATTTTTTCATTATTGATTTGATTATGTCTACTGCCTTTTCAGCTTGACCATTAGACTTAGGGTACCTAGGACTTGAATGGACTATTTCTATGTCGTAAACATTTGCAAATGTTTTAAAATTGACACTATTGAACGGTACATTGTAACACAGAATCTTAGAAGGTATACCCAATGTTACAAAAATTTCTTTCATTCTCTTAATTACTTCTGTAGTTGTTTTATCACGAAGTGCCTTAACTTCAATCCACTTTGACAAATAGTCAACTACAATTAAATAGTCTGCTCCTACCTTATTAAATGGTAAGCTAGGTATTCATGTGACCATAACGGCTCTTTGGTGTTACTTGGCTGATATTTTGCACAAGACTTACACTGTTTAATCATAAGCTCTATGTCACTTGACATACCTGGCCAATATAGCAGAGACCTGGCCCTCTTTTTACATTTTATTATACCTAAGTGGCCGTAGTAGATTAAGTTCAGCATTTCTGTTTGCATAGCTTTAGCAACAACAATTTTGTCAGTATAATATACAATATTATTCACTACATGAAGATAATTTTTTAATTTGTAATACGTGACCAGCTCTTTATCATATAACTGTTTATTTATTCTTGGCCAGTCAGTACTGTACCACGAAATAACTTCACTTAAATGTTTGTCACTTGCTGTCTCGTTTATAAACTGTAACAGCCTTTTATTCGACACAGGTAAGTACTTTTCAACAGAATTTACCATCTCACGCAAGGTTTCATCATCTGTAGCATTATTTTTTATATAATTCCTTGACAGGTAATCAGCTAGAAACATTTTACAACCTGGCTTGTATGTAATATCTACGTCATATTTTAAAAGTTTTAAGAGCATTCGTTGCAACCTGTTAGACACCTTACCAATATCTTTCTTGACTATCGATATTAGGGGTTAATGATCAGTTTCTATTTTTATTATTATACCATAAATAAATTGGTTATATTTTTCCATCGCTGCACAAATTACAAAAAGCTCTTTTTCGATGGGTGCCCATCAGGTTTGCGTATCAGTTAACGCTCCAGAACAAAAGGAGATTGGTTGACTCCCTTGGAGTAAGCAAGCCCCCATTCCAGTGGTAGAACTGTATGTTTGTAAGATTAACGGCTGTTTACTACCTATGACTTTTAAGGTCGGAGCTTTACAAAGTTTGAATTTCATTTCTTTAAAATCATGTTGCTGATCGTGACCCCAGATCCACAGAGTTTCTTTTTTAAGTAACACTCTTAGGTGCTCTGTGGTTTTGGAGTAACTTGGAATAAATTTTGATAAGTAATTTGTCATTTCCAGGAATTTCTAAAGTTCCTTGACAGACTTAGGTGGCTCCAATTGTGTAATAGACTCTATGTGGGTTGGATCAGGTTTATTACCCTTTTCTGAAATTATTAGTCCCACATACTCTACCTCTTTTATTTTTTATTGACATTCATCAGGATTAAATTTCACATTGTAAAAGTGCGCTCTCTTCATGACTGAAGCAATAGCTCTATCATGTTGTTTATATATTATTATATTATATCCCCAAAGATCTGGATATTTAGTCTTTGTATCACTTCAGGTGCTGAACATATGCCGAAAGACATTCTATTAAACCCGAACCAGATGTTCCAAAGGTACAAATGTAACTAGTTATTTCATTTAACATGACTTGAAGCAATCCATCTCTCGTATCTAATACAGTAAACAATATCTTACCTGCTAAATTATTGCATACTTTCTTTTGCGAGGGGATCAGAAACCTTTCCCTAAAGATAACTTTATTCAATTCCTTAGGATCAAAGACATAACTAAGATCTTTGTTTGGTTTTTCTACTATCACTAAATTGTGATACCACTCCGTAGGTTCCCTTACCTCCGCTATAATATTTTTCTAAATCATGCTATGCAATGTTTTCTTTAGCCTATCCTTTATTGGTTTCGCTACCCTACGAACTGATTTGATTATAGTGATTGCATCACCTTTTAATTTTATTTTATATGTTCCTATCTTGCCTAACCTGTAAAAGTTTTCTTATCTTGGACACGTCCCTGGTTGAGATAGTATCAACCTCTGTATTTATTCTTTTAATAAGACCTAAATCAATACAAGTTCTTAACCTTAATATAGGAGTTATATTTTCTTTTACAATCATAAATGTTACTAGTCTAGTTTTATTATTAATTATAAAACGTAATTTAGCTGCACCTTGTAGTTTGACTTTATGACCATTATACATGACTAAGTTAACGTGTGTTTTTTGTAGCGACACATTTGTATCTACTAGTTTCAAGGGAAGTACATTACATTGTGCTCCCGTATCTAATTTACAACTTATTTCCTGGCCATTAATATTTATCTTTTGTTTCCAGACATCATCACAGGCAGTAGTTAACACTTCCAGACTTACATGTCTTAGAGTGATATTATCAATACCAAATTCTTCATCCTCTTCTTCCTGTTCAACCTCGTGAACTTTTCTCACCGTTAGTTCTTTCACCCTGTTTATTCTTGAAAAAACAAGGAACCGCAAAGTGATTTGCATTTTTGAAAATGATGCACACATTCCCATTAGCTGGACAATTATTTCTTATATGTTTCCGTTCACATTTATCGCACAACACTTGATCACTATTTTTTACTTCGTTTCCTACTTGTTTGCCTTTTTCCCCCGGTTTCCTTGTTTCCCTTTAGCTTTCTGGAATGCACGAATTTCAACGTTTCTCTCTTGTAAAGTCTTGACTTGTCTTTTCCAGCCTCCGCAGCCCTGCAATGGTTGACTGCTTTTGTCAAAGTGAGATCACTTTCTCCAAGCAGCCTCTCTTGAAGTGCTGTATCGTTAGTCCCTATGACCAGTCTGTCCCTGATCATTCTGTCCTCTTGATCACCAAACTCACATAGTTTGGCCTGTTTCTTAACTTCCATGAAGAAGTGATCGAAACTTTCTTCCGGTTTTTGAGTCAACTGGTAAAACTTGAAACTTGTAGCTATAGTGTTTTTCCTTGGCAGGCAGTACGTTTCAAAGGCCTTTATTACTTCATCATATTTCCCTTTTTGTCAAATGTTTCGAAGACGTCAATCGCATCTTCTCCTGCGAGTGTGAGAAATATCGCTATTTTTGTTTCATCATCTTGTTTGTCCTTACCAGTAGCCTTAAGATATATCTTGAATTGATGTATAAATCTCTTCCAATTATTTTCGCCTTCAAGTATCAATGATCTTGGCGGCTTAAGTGCGCTCTCCATTTTATTGTCTTGATTCTCGAGGTACACTTTCTAGTTTTTCGTAATGTTTCTTGTATTTTTCACTTATCCGATATGCTCACTACCTGACACCATGTTTTATGCAATGAGACATAGGATTATCTTTAATATTGTTTTTATTGTGAACAAGTTAATACAATAAACAATAATTAACAAACGTTTCTTATTCTACTCTGTTCCGCCATATTCTTGTTGTTGTAGTGCACACACACCGAACACTTGAACTACTACTATGCTATACAATGATTTCTCTTGGGACCTTTATCGCGAAGTAAGCTATATTTGTGTGGCTTTCTTGAAAAGATTCTTCCTTATTATTTCTCTACAGTATTGCATCTTATAGGTCACTTCTTTGCTCATGGCCCATTTGGTAATTTTCTTTTATTTGATTTTTTGCTAATTAATGATTTCTTCCAACCTTTGTTTTCAAAATGATTTAAATAACATAAAGTATTAGTTTGTTGTCTACTTTTCTAAAAAAAATTATTAATAAATGGAATCCCTTCTTAGAATTATTTTATAATTCTAACGTTTGATTTTACCTGTTTATGACCGACGTGCTTATGTTATATGTTATACCTACTATGATTGTTAATACTGGGTTGATTTCAATATATCTTGTTAATTATACTTGCTCTTTTATTGTGTACATAACTTCATCACCTACGCTTAAGGCCACTGCTGAGTTTAGCTGGATTAAGACCAAAAAGGGTTTATTGTAGGCTAAGTATACATATTGTAATACAAGGAATTCCTTTCACTTTATCCTACGATTAAGGTAATATCTACCTATAAGCATTAAAAAAGTTTCTTTGTTCTTAAAGAAAAAACAGTACGTAATTATTTAGACCAATAACAGTTTAATACTTTTCATCGTACATCAACGTTATTATTCAAATAGTATTGACTTTTTCAAAGAAAATAAAACTGTCATTACAGTAATTACTTTACATTATTACCACGACAAAAAAGTTTGTTTACTAAATGTTATCGTTAATTGCGCATTTGACTTCTGTAACTAATCAAAGTTTTATTTAAAATATAAATTATTTTACAACTTCCATAAATTATATTTCCTTTCTGAAGTAAAATAAAACAGAACATCAGTAGACTAAAAGCAAGTTGATACAACGTGTAACATTAACCCCAACTAACTAAAGTATGTATCGACCGTATAGTAAGTAATTGTAAAACTTTTTAATTAAATTTGTAGATGAAAAGAATAACCAATGATGATGGTATTAAGTTACAAAGATTGATGCTGTTGACTACTGGAATATGGCCAAAACAATTTCCTAATAGGAAATACAGAATGTGGAATACTTTTAATTATTTCTTGTCGTTTTTCATGTTTACAGGCTTGTTACGCACATTTTTCATTTTAAAAGATTTTTCCCAGTTAGTTCAAAACTGGAACATGTTTATAACATATGCTGGCTATTGCATAAAAATTTCAATAGTTTATCTAAAGAGGTCAAAATTCTTAAACCTTCTGGATTCTATGAATAATGTGATATTTGAATCTCATGATTTTAAACTGAATAAACATATGAATCGTTCTATAAACATATCTAACTCAATATTACGACTTTCTCAGTTTTCCACGGTGTTTACTTTAATGTCTATGTTTTTGCATCCTCTGTTTGAAAAGAAACGCCGACAATTGCCACTTGAATTTTGCTTAGATGCAACTAAAGATTCAGAAGTATTCTATGTTACTTCGTACGTTACCCAAGTGGTGGCACTGTCGTCAGCAGGATGGTCAACTGTGGGACTAGATTCATTTGTTTATAGTATGATGGGCTTAGTGGCAGCACATTTTAAGATTCTGAGAGAAACTGTTAGTTCTACAACTCATTTGTATTCAACTTTTAATAATTCTCCATTAAACCATGGAGAATTTGATGAAAAAATCAATGAAAAACTGAGCAGATGTATTGATCTACATTTAGCAATAATTAAGTAAAATCTATGCTTTAACAAAAGCAACTAATTTTATAAAATATTTTGTTCTAGCTTTGCTGAATTTATTGAAGATATATTCTCTTACTGTTTCCTATGTCAGCTTTTATCTAGTGCTTTTAATATAATCACTATGGGCTTTGTATTTACCGTAGTAAGTATTACATGTTCACTCTATAAAGTACATATATTGTAAATCGTTGTAAGCGAAAAAACCGTATCTGTCATTATGAACCAAAAACTTATAAGCAATCGATGGTACGGATTAGTGTTTCTTAGTGTAACTTAACTATTAGGTGTCCCGTGAAACATGAAGAAATATTACTTGGAATTTGAAGATATTTTATTTTAATTACTGAACGTATAAATGTCTTGGGATAATTTTATTTGAAATATAAACAGTACATCTGGCAAACAGAAGATAGAAAAGTGAGAAACCCGAACGGTTTATAACGGCAATAATTTGGCGTGGAAATAGACTTTTGAATTATGCTACGTGGAATGTGAGAAGTTCGTTGGGCAAAGAGCAAAAGTACGTGGAAGAAGTAAGAAATTTGAGAATTTCGGTAGTTGGTTTAACTGAAACTAAGATAAAAAGTAGTGGAAGTAGCTGACAGATAGTTTCCTACTGTTCTATTCCGATGTTTCCCTACACGAGAAGGCCCGAGCAGGGACCACACTAAGAAAATCAAGGATTGGAAATTTATAAATGAACGTTTAATGTGTTTATCACTTGACGAGGAAGAAAGCGGAAAGCTGACTAGAATTGTGGTTGCATACGAATCTAATGAAAATGATTTTGCCGAAATAAAAGATAAATTTTACCAAGAATTACAAACTATTGTAGACAAAAACCAAAATGACTTAATTGTGCTTGGAGGCTTTAACGGAAGAGTTGGTAACGACGTTAAAGGCTATCAGAAAATCCTGGGACAACTCGGTAAATTTGAAAGGAACGGTAATGGTTGGAGACTACTGCAGTTCTGTATACCTAAACAGCTTGCGGTATTCAACGGAATGCTTTCCCACAAAGGTATCCACAAAATCACGAAAGAAGTAGTCTCAAGAGAAGAAAAATCCATTATCAATTATATCCTAGTAAAACAGCAGGATCTCTAAAAATTAGAGACATTAGGGTTAAAAGAGGTTCTGAGACTGGAAGCGATCACTACCTTTTAGTGAGGAACAAAGTAATTTAACCCAGAATCTAAGAAAAAAGAAGAAAGCAAAGGTGGTTGCGAAAATAAAAGTTTGGAAACTTAAAAGCCTAAAATAACAAGAGCTACTTCAAGTTAAGATAGAGGAAGAAGCAGCAAATATTCAAAGCTAGAAAAAGAAAAGCTGCTTGGAGGTGGCCTGGAATAATTTCAAGCAAACACTGCTAAGAGTCGCAACAGATGTTTATGGAACAGTGAGATGTGGACGAGCTGGGCAGAAGACTACTAGCCGGTAGCATTAAGAAGTAAAGGCGGAAGTTAAATTTAAGAAAGGAAAGTGGAAGGATTACTTAGCTACTGAAGGACATCTCCATTCTGAACAAAGATCGGCATATGAGCGCTACACTTAAGAAGGTTAAAATAGTGGTAAGAGAAGCAAAAAAGAAAGTTTGGGAAAAATTTGGAAATTTAATGGACGAGAATGCTGGAGAAAACGTCTTTAAAAGATAAGGATGAAAATTCACTCATTAAAGAAAGAGACATAATAAAACGATGGAAGGAATATTTCTCCGATCTGCTGAACGAAGAATGCGATGCATCTCCGACGGATCTAGTACAAATCACAGTTAATGAACAGCAACCAGAGGAGCATGTTTAATCGAACGTAGAAATCACAGAGGAAATAATGAAGAATGACATCCGTAAAACTAAATTGGGCAAGGCGGCAGGTTTGACAAAATAGTATCGGAAATGATCAATAACATGGGACAAACTGGTGAAGATATGTCTCTGAGAGTATTGGGACTTGCATCAAGTACATGCCAAATCTTTGAAGACTGCGAAATGTCCGTTATAATGCCTCTTTCTAAGAAAAGAGACAACGCGAATGCTGAAATTAAAGCGAAATCTCTCCCTTAAGTACACCTGGTAAAATCTACAGCAGAATTCTGGAATCCCGTTTGAGATCACAAGTAGAACATCAGCTGCACGGAGCACAGGCTGGATTCCGTCCAGCCAGAACCACACAAGATTTGAGTTTTACGTTTAGACAAATAAGTGAGAAAGTTATAGAGTACGACAAGGAACTTCGCGGTTGTTTAATGACCTGGAAAAAGAGTTTGATACAGTACCGTGGCCCGAACTGTGACGGGCTCTGAAGAAAAGGAATGTTGATCAAGGTCTTATAAGAAGGATTCAAAGTATGTATAAAAGTTGTAGGAACTATGCTAGAACCGGAAACTGTACTTCAGATGAGTTCTGTACTATAGTAGGAGTTCGACAAGGAGATATCATGAGCCCCCTTTTGTTTATAATTCTATATTCTAAAAAGCTTACGCAGATACTTCGTTTGAAACTGGAGATTAAGAGCAATAAATATAAATGTTTTGCTTTACGCTGACGATTTGGTTTTGTTGGCAGATTCAAGCAAAAATCTTCAGTTCAATTTTATTTGTATGATACGCTTCTTAAACAGTAGGAACATAAAACTTAGTGCGTCCAAGTCCAAGACAATGGTTGTGTCGAGGCAACAGGTCACTCATAGAATCATGACGTTCGGTCAGGATTCGGAATAAATCCAAAACTTCAAATATCTTGGAGTTAATGTAGCAAGTAATAGGAAAATGATCCACGAAATAAATTACCAAACTAAAGCAACAGGTAGAATGTTCTATTCGGTTAACGCAAAGTTATTGCGAAGGCGTGAACTATCGGAGAAAACAAAAATGTCTGTGTATAAGTCAATATTTGTTTCTATTTTAACTTATGGCTGTGGGTTATGGGCACTTACACAACAGCAGACTCCAGGCTCAAGAAGTGAAACACGATAGGCAACCAAACTATTCAGGGCTGTCTAAATGTGAATCCTATGATTGATTTAGTCTACATCTCCCAGCTAAGGTTTTTCTGCCATGTTTTTCGTATCGAGGACTCTTGATTTTTGAGGCAGGTCATAAAGGCCATGATTTAGCGCAGGCCTCCACGACGGAGACGTAGAGTTACCTGGAAAGACAACATCAACAGCTTGTTGCTGAAGCATGGCACAAACTGGTCAAATGCTCAAGTGGCTGCCCGTGACCGAACCCAGTGGAAGGCATTCTGTTACCGCCCTACATCTGATGGGACCTCTAAAAGCTGAGACACTAAAAATAAATGTGCTGATATTATGGAGGTTCACATTTTGCTACACTCAGTTATCTGCCGTAATTCTGACAAAACTGCTCTTTTTGTAATTTTCTGATGGTAGTTTAATGGAAGGAAAAGCTGGTCTTTCTTATGCCACTATTCTATTCCATCTGCTTATGTATTGCCGTTACTAATTACATTTAATGATAATTGCTTAATGTAGAATTTACTGCAGATATTAGAATAAATAGAGAAGTGGTGAATATTACGTTGCTATGTCCTGTCACCCTACAAGTAGGTGACTTGACTCTCTATATTTTATGTAAAACCGGAATCATTGAAGTTACAATTTAGTCTTTTAAAATATTAAGACCAAAGGATATCAAAGGCGTCCACGATCTGAATCACTAATGAAACGTCTTTTTTGATTAGAAATCAATTAAACATTAAGCTCAACATTTTGTCAACTACTTTAGTGCGCTTCTTCAAGAGTCTACATAAGAGCACGGTAACCCGATACGAAGTGTAAACCACGCTAAAGGCGAATCTCTGCTTTTCAATGGAAAAAGGGAAAGTAGAGATTTATATATATACAAAAGGAGATTAATCGGCTGAAGCAACGATGGAAGTTGTCAGACAGCCTAATTATCAAACAAACACTTTGCATTGATTAATGTTATTAGAATTATTGTAGATTTCTATTGCTACCCTGATCTACCAGGTGTAATAAAAAGATCATGAACACGCAGACTGACTTTTAATTATCGGAAGTTGCATCAATATTGATATCTATTACTAGCATGCTTGTGGGTCGTTATGGGTGGTACCAAGGAAATAAAATACTGGGGGCGAACCAAACTAGCCTGGTCTCGGGAAACAGCGAGGCCAGTACCGAATTAATGCCAAAGATGAATGACGTCGGCAAAGATTAATATCAGATACTTCTGAGCAGAGTTGTATCAGCTGTGTGAAGAAACCACTCATTAGACTTCCTAGTAGAATCATCATTATGGCCAGCAAAAACTTAGAAAAGACCCGCAGTTCCGGGTACTCCTTCAGTGGAGAGAGGATGCAAAATATTACACGGGGGAATAAAATATTGATTAAAGCAAAAAGAAGAATTGATTGACGCATAGAATGTACAAAGTATGTACCGATCAGGAAAACAGTCAACATTATAAAGGAAATGAAAAGACTTCATATAGACATATTGGGCTGCAGTGAGACCAGGTAGCCTAATAATGAAAAAATCGTATCCGACAAACACTATATGTACTATTCGGGAGATATCACAACAAAAGACAGAAACTGTGTTGCCGTGGTCCTTAGAAAGGAAATAGCTGATGCCGTTATGGGTTTTTTCCCGATCTCAGAGTAACGTTACTGAAAATCGGTGAACACCCAACCAATCTGAAGATCATACAAGTATATGCCCCCACATCAGAATTCACCGAACAAGAAATTGAACACTTCTGTGAAGAACTTAATAATGCATTAAAGACTACAAAAAAGAAAAAATGACTATAATTGTGGGCGATATTAATGCAAAAGTGGCAAAAGGTGCAGCTAAAAGTATAATAGGAGAATATGGACTTGACACACGAAATGATAAAGGTGACCGACTGATTTAATTCTCCCAGGAAGCAGACAATTTAAATTACCAAACAGGAGGTTATATACGTGGAGAGCTCCAGCAGATAGCCTACAACGAAAAATTAGAAATCAAGTTGCCTATATTCTAATAAATAAAAGATACCGCAATACAATCCCCTTGACGAAGATCTATCCTGTGGCTGACATACGCTCTGACCACGTTTTACTACTGGCAGAAATTAAACCGCGCATGAAGAAAGTTTAGAAATTTCGAAATAACATGAAAGTTGCACACAGAAACTAAGGCAGGATGACACAAAAAATAAGATGCAGGAGAAAATAAGCCTAAAACTTGATGAGATTGCACAACAAAACTATGATATTGATGCAATGTGGAATGAAGTGAAAAATACTTTCGTATAACAGCAACAAGGAATAACCTCAAGCAAGAAAGAGAAGTAAAAAAACCTTGGATGACAGAGCAGATTTTGAAACTCGTGGAATAACAAAAAAATATAAAAACAGGGACATGGAGAACTATGACGAATTTTATAAGCAAGTTCTCAAAGAAATAAAAACAGCCAAAGAAAACTGGCTAGCAGAAAAATGTCTAGAAATCAAAATCTTAGAAAAAAACACAACATATTCAATCGTCACAAAAAAACTAAAAGAAACGGCAGGGATATATAAAACAAAACAGTCCGGTACAATATTTGACAAATACAACAACATATTATTTGACACAAAAGGAAAATTAAAATAGATGGAGGAAATATATGGAAAAACTTTTCAGTGAGAAAAACTACTAAGTAGAAATAGACAAACAAGCTAAAAGTGAACCGGATATAACAAGAGAAGAAGTAAGATCTGCAATAAATCGCTTGAAAAATAATGAATCACCTAGATTAGATGATACACACGCTGAAGTTCTGAAATTATTGAAAGGCGAACAAATTGAAATTGTAACACTTTTTAATCGAATACTATATGAAACCGGCAAACTACCCAAAGATTGGAACCCTTCAGTGTTTATTCCGCTACCAAAAAAAGCCAAACGCCAAGAAATGTGAAGAGCACGGGGTTATCAGCCTTATGAGCCACGTTTTTAAAATCTTCCTGAACATAATCCATACACGCATATATAGGAAGGTTGAAGAGGGCATTGCTGTTACGCAGTTTGGGTTGCGCAACAGTCTTTGTACGAGAGAAACGCTCTTTAACATCCAAGCATTAATACAAAGAGTGAGAGATGTCAACGTCGATGTAGATGTCGGTTTCATAGACTTTGAAAAGGCCTTTGACAGAGTAATACACGAGAAGCTGATCGAAACTTTAAGAAACTCAAATATTGACGACAGAGGTATAAGAATACTATCTAATCTCTATAAAAAAACATCTAGCAATAGTTGCCCGAGGAATTTCTAGTACAAAAAGGGGTAAGGCAGGGTCAATACTCACTCCCCTGCTGTTTAACGCGTATTCAGAATAACTATTTTAAGAAGCTCTAGAAGGAACAGAAGACGGAATAACCATCAACAGTGAGGTAATATCTAACTTGAGATATGTTGACGACACCGTGCTTATTGCTGATAGTGCTGAGTGGTTGCATAGACTTATAGATCGAATTGTTAACGTCAGTAAAAACTGTGAAATAAAACGTAACAGCAAGAAGACATCTATTAAATATAATCATAGGTAAAAATCAAGTTATCAACATATAGTTCAAGGTAGGCAATGATAGTCTGAAGAAAACAGACAAAATAACATACCTACTTGCGATGTAACATCATAGACACTTGGGACTACTCATATCAGATCAAGTGCAGAATTGAAAAAGCAAGAGAAGCATTCAACCATCTTAAGAAGGTACTATGCAATCTGAATTTGAACCTAAATATTTGTCTTTGTGTTCTCAAATGTTACGTGTTCTCGGTTCTGCAAAAAGAATCGGTAATTACATATAATTTCTGTGAAGTAGAGTAAGCTGCCATACTTCGAACACGTTATAAAGAATAGCGATAAGTATCAAATACTACAAGTGATACTGCAAGGAAAGGTCGAGATAAGAAGGGAACCAAGGCGTCGCCGAATATCTTGGTTCAAAAACCTTCGGCAATGGTCCGCAATGACAACAACAGACTTTTTCTGAACGGCTGTCAATAAAATAATATAGATCACTATGATCGCCAACATCCATAGAAAATAGGCACTTTAAGAAGAAGGGTCTCTATTGTTTCCCTGACTTCTCTGTTGTTTCTCGGTGTTTTGAAATAATAGAAGAATTTCCAAACAGTATATTATGTCATGTCTCATGTTGATGCGAGGAAACTGCAGACAGATATGTTTGACTTGGTTTTATACAGTACTTAAGTTTAGTAATGTGTATGTTAACCGAACAATCGGAGTGTATAGTAAACCACAGGAGCAAGGTATTTGCTGAACATTCTTTCAGATGACTATTTTTTAAAAAAGGTAGGAATTAGATTTTGCTGAATAATCTGAAGACAGTTCCGATTTTATGTTTCCAAAGTATTTTTTTTACGGTAAGAAAACAGTGAACATAGTGCGGTTGTGCTCTGAAATATCATATTTGCTTCGCAGAGGGGTCAAGTCTTTATCTGAAATTTTTTTATGTTTTTTTGATTGCCGTACTTGTAAAAAGGCTGTTTTAACTAAACAAGTGAGTTAATCACAGTTTGTTCCAAAGTTGAGCAATTTGGATATTTGTCAAACGTGCATATTTGGATTAATCTAGGAAAACCTTCTGTGACATCAAAGTTACCGAGTTTGCGTAATATTAAAGGTTTGTAGTCGTTGGATCCAGAGAGATGGACAGTACATTGCAATACGAAACATGTCGAGAAGTTATGACAGAGTGATCTTTGAAGCCAAAGCTAACCCACTTGACCAACTGCGCTCAAATGTTAATACTACCATGACTTATTACCACTCTTTTTTTGTATTATTATAAGATATTAATTATATTTTTGTATTATTTTAGACAACTCCTGGAAGTACTGAATTTATACATTCATTTATATTTCTTTCTGCAGCGTTCATTCAAATCAGTATATTTTGTGTATACGGAAATGAGGTAACAATCGAAGTAATTAACATACATAAAAATAAAATTTCTCTTCATATTTAATGTAATACATTTTAGAGTTTAAAGATAAGTGATGCTTGTTATATGACAGAATGGATCTACTGCGGACCAAAAGTACGCAAAACTTTATTTCTTGTAATGGAATGCACAAAGCGTCCTGTTGTCTTAACTGCGGGAAAATTTGTCGATCTTTCTTTAGCTTCGCTTGTTAATGTAAGTATCAAAGACTATCTTTTATTATTTTCATTTGCAATAAATTGTTAATTTATGTCAGATCTTCAGAGGTACCGTCTCTTATGGAACTGTGTTACGTCAACTGTATTACAGTAAATAGTTATTACTTATTATCTTTTTCTGCTGACGCAGAACAGCACAAAATAAATTACTGATACACTAATTTGTGATTTTTAGTAGCACCAAGGTATGATTGCTTATTTTTATTACACTTTTTATGTAAAGAGCTAAAGTTAATATTACTGATTGTGTCAAACGTGTTTATTTATAAGTTTCACTAAATAAGAATTTATGCAAAATGTAGTGTAAAAATTATGTAATCTGGCGTAACTATTTACTGTAAGTAAATAAAAGGAATAAAACATGCAAAGATTGATCTTTTATTTTCTTCAAGCACTATCGGATATTTCCACAAACATAAAGCCACATATTATTATCTAGTGATAAAAATGCATTTTGATTTATGAATAACCGTTCATGATGAATCATCTCAGCTTTGCGTTATACAATTTTAAAGTCTAATATGTGTTGAAAACACCACCGAGAGCACTGCAAAATTTTTTATTCCTAAACAAATAATAAGAGACACAAATATTGTACAACATAAATTTTTTCTCATTATAGCAGTCTGGGTTTGATTTTGCCATTTACTATAATAATTGGCAGACCAAGCATATAAAATTGTATTATTTCTGACCAGAAATCAGAATCAATATTACTTTAGCATAACTATCAAGTTATAAAATAAATCATTCACAAAACAGGCACTGGAGCTATTTAATTTGTATTGACTTCTGCAACACGAAGACATTTGGAAAATTGGATTTTAAACAATAAATTAGATTTGCGATTAGATTTGTGAGTAACTTTTAAAATTTAACTTTGTGTTTACATAATTTAATATATTGTAATTAGATTTACCATAACCGTGGAGACTGATGCTCTCTGGCTCCCTCACAAAACTCAGGAATTCTAACTTTAAGAAGTAACTTAGGTTTTACCTCGACTTGTGACTCATTGGCCGGATTCGAAACGCTTAAAAGAATCTTGGGTGTGTATGTTAACATAGCAACCATCGACGATACACCAGTGATTGAGAACAAAGTTGTCCTATAACTAGACAGACAATCTGTAAGAACATCGTCCTTGTTACGACTAATTATCAAGAACTGACTTCGTTAACATTCTTTTAAATGTTTGAACTGCACGCTCTGCTAAACCATTAGGCTGAGGAGAACGCGATGGTGAAAAAACAAGTTTGATGTTTTTATCCTGACAGTATTACTTAAACTGTTGACTTGCAAAGGGTTGACCATTGTCAGAACAAGTGGTTTTAGGAAAAGAAAATCTAGCAAAAATATTGCTTAACTTTGATATCATACATAGATAAGTTAAACAAGACATATAGAAACATTCTATCCATTTGGAATATGAATCTATGACTATCAAATAATTTTTAGATTGAAAATGGAAAAAATCTAGAAATACGCTTCCACGGCGACTTACTAACTGGCCACGACTGATGAAACTTATTTTGATTTGACTTTTGGGCTGACTGACACACATGACAACTTTTAACAAATTTATAAATATCTGCTTCTAATGTAGGGCACCACACATACGACCTGGCGAGCAATTTAGACCTTAGTATACCTGAATAATTATGATGAATGGTCTTCAAAGCCTCTGTTTGCAAAGACTTAGGAACAACCACACGGTTTCCATACACTAAACAACCTTGAGACAACGATAACTCATTTCTGACTTGAAAGTAACGACTTAAATGACTATGAGCTTTATCATAATAAGACCAATTCAAAGATAAAAACTTTATCACTTCCGACAAGACAGGACATTCAGCTGATCTTGTAGACACAACTTTATAGTGTGCTAACGGAGTCGACAAGTAAATAAAATTACACTCCGTAATAGCAACTTATTCCTTACAAGGCAATCGAGACATAAAATCCGCTTGAGGTATATTAGCTTCCTTCTTATAGACAATAGAGTAATTATACAAAAACAAAATTTCAGCCCATCTAGTTATACAAGCAGATGCTATGACAGGAATTTTCTTCGACTTAGGAAATAAAATCTTCAAAGCTTGATGATTGCTGTAAATAGTAAACTTTTGATCATACAAATATTTGTCAAACTTCTTTAGACCAAATATTACTGCTAAACCTTCTTTGTGAAGTTGGGAGTAGTTTCTTCGAGCTGATATTAAAGTGGCGGACTCAAATATGACAGGACAATCTACGCCATTGACTGCAATACTCAACATAGCCCTTACTCCATAAGAACTACTATCCACCGTAAGAGATATAGGCTTAGTGGGGTCGAACATCACCAATAAAGTCTGTTGAGCTGCGATAGACTTAGCTTTATTAAAAGCTTCCTCACATTCTTGTTTAATAAAACAAGCCTTACAAAGCGTTTTATTTAAAGCTCCAAGTTGATAGTAAGTACAAAATTGTGATGACTGTTTTTTTGGACTAACGCTTCTATGTTGTTATTGGTGAGAACGCTCACGACCACCAGACATTGCAGTACGCCCTCTACAACTATTGGCATATGACTAACTGTATCCACATTTGCACTTCCTGCATTGTTATTATTACCAAACTGATTTGCACTTTGCATTACTGACTCTAAATCTCTAACTATTTTGAATGCATTAGCAAAAGTTAAATTTTCATCTTCTAAAGGTAATTTCTTTATCATTGCGCTGTGATCTAGATTTCTTAAAAGCTAGTCAAAATCTGGGGGTGAATATACTGTTACAATTGTACCTGTAATTATTATATAGTGTCTAAGCAAAGTGGACAGATCTGCGCTGCGGTTAGTGTTTGCCGGAGTTGGATCCAAGTAAGACATATTTCAAGATGATATTTTTGTGACTGTATAAAGAATATCGAGACACTTTAACATAGATACTACAATTCAAAGTAAGCAGTTTATTATGTCATAACAATATATTACAAAGTTTTACGAAAATTTGTGAAAAATAGGATTTCAGTAAGATGTAGGAAGCAAAGTAAATTTTCGCTATGCTATGTTTCTTTTGAGCTGCAAAAAGGTACTAGCAGTTTCCAAGCTTGATTTCAACATGAATATTTTTTTTCAGAATATTGCGAAGAAAACCGAAAAAAAATTAGGTGCGATCACTCACAAATTTTGTCATTTTAATGGTGTATGGCTATATAGTAATCTTACGACGTGCAAAACTAACTTTGCAAGTAGGTATCTTTTAAAATACTGCCAATAGATTAGATTTACTATATATCAATCGAAAGCTAAAAGTCAAGCTGAAGTAATTATTATAGTCATTCTTAATTTATAAAATAAGATACTAGGAAAGACGATGAAACCTTCTAAACTATAATAAACCAACAGGTAAATTTAGTTGCAATATTCCTACGAGTTTCGTTTTAAACACACAAGATTAAAATACCGTTAAGAAAGCTTAGAACCGTTCAAGTTTCTGTAAAAAGAAGCGTAAGTATTTAAATGTATCGACAATGCAGCAATTATGATTAGGTAGAATAACTGTAAATAGATAAGTCAGACGAAACGTCATTTCAAAGACGAGGGCGATTAAATAAATCTATTTACATATTTAGTATATAGTTATTATAGACCAGGAAAGTAGCTTTGCTGTAATTAAAACTTAAGTGTTTTACATCATTTTAAATTAATTAAATTAGATTTAAATTAAGATCAAAATATAAAGACTTTATTAATAATTTAATGTTTGTCATGAGTGATTAACTCCAGAAATTATTAAATTCAACACTTAAGTTTTTGATATTGTTCTGAATAGCTAATAAAGTGTCTTCGCAAATTTTTATTTTTTTCTTTAAGAGTACTGTATAGCTATATAGTCCGAATAGCATATGTAAGGTGCAGGCATTAATGTAATATATTCTATTGAGAACGTAGTCTAAGTATGTACAAAAGGAGTAATATCTGAAATACTTTGTGTTTCTCTGCTTACACGTTATTCCAAAATGTAATAGCTAAAATTTCTGCATGTCTATAATCTTATAATATTTAAGTAAAAGTAAATTAGTATATCTAAGTACTCAGTTTTACTTTTGTTTTAGCTAATAAAACTTCTTACACTCGAATCAAGTTATTAGAAATCTGGTTACAACCAAGCTTAAGTGCAAAGGAAAAAACCAAACGTTTGAAAGCTTCTATTTTCCGATCCTTTGATGAAGCTGCTACAAAGAGTTATAAACTAGACATGACTTATCGACTTGACCGCTTTTGCACCGAATTAGAAAAAAAATTGAAAGCAAGTTTCAGAAAGAAGGAGTTGTTTTCGAAGAAAAACGCTGACTGGCTCAAAGGGGAAATAACATTTGTTTCTTCTACAACACATAGCGAACCTTCAACCTCTTTTGCTGGCCGACCGACTTTGACTTTTAGTGAGAGCAGCGAAAGCGCAAAGAGAAGGAAAACCGAAGAACTGAGGAAGAAAATCGATTCGTCTGAGTTATCGTACGCTAGGAAGATGCCGTTAAGATCGAAGCGCAAACACGAAGCTGCCAAATTATTAGACGAAGCATTGAATACTTCTCCGGCCAGAGCAGGTAGAATCCGAAAAGCATGGTTGGAAAATCAACCCATTTGCTATACTCCAGAAGAAGCTTTATTGCTAATGGTAGAAGCTAATATAACAAAAAGCCAATATAAGAAGATTCGTCAGCAAGCAGAAGGAACAAATGCCAACATTTATCCTTTTTATAATAATCTACTAATTTCCAAACAAGGTTGTTATCCTAGTCATAAAGCTGTTGTTGTATCCGAACGTTCTGCGAAGATACAGTTACAAAGTCTTTCAGATCACACTCTTAGTCACATATTGTTGGCACAAAGAGAAGTTCTTGACTCTATTGCACTTGTTAATATTTCTGATGAACTGACTTTATTATGTAAGTGGGGTTGTGATGGCAGCACAGGCCATAGCCAGTACAAGCAGAAGTCAACCGAAAGTTTTAGTGATAACGATATGTTCGTATCTTCATTTGTTTCTTTGCAGCTCTATTCAGAGAACCATGACGCAACGAAGGTTATTCTTTGGCAGAATCCCCGCACTTGATCCATACAATACTGCAGGCCTATTAGAATACAATTTCAGAAAGAAACATTTGAACTAGCAAACAAAGATATTAATCATATAGAAGCACAAATTAGGAATCTTAAGTCTTACGAGACGGTGATTCAGGATAAAGAAGTACTTATTAAGTATAAACTGTTGTTAATCATGATTGGTTAACGTCGACAAGTTTGGCACAGAAATGTTATGTTTGTCCGGCCATGCCTAAGGAAATGAATGACATTTCAAGAGCAAAGAAAAGGGTAGCTGATGTAGCAGCATATGGATTTGGTCTTTCTACTTTGCATGCCTGGATTAGGTTTTTTGAATGTATCTTGCATATTGCATACAGACTACTATTTAGAAAATGGCAAGCCCGTGGAGACTATCAGAAATTGTTACTTCAAAGGAAACAAGATATGCAAACTAAGTTTGTGGAGGTCATGGGGTTATTGGTAGACCACGTTAGGCCTGGCGGCTACGGATCTTCCAAAGATGGCAA
Source organism: Ignelater luminosus (assembly GCA_011009095.1). Classification (NCBI taxonomy): domain Eukaryota; kingdom Metazoa; phylum Arthropoda; class Insecta; order Coleoptera; family Elateridae; genus Ignelater; species Ignelater luminosus. Next base: position 241,112 of record VTPC01090579.1, read on the forward strand.
TACCGCCAGATGATTTTTTAAGAGTCCTGAAGTTGCAGCTCGAATAACTAGCGTAAATGAAGAATTAATTAAAAAATTTGCAATAATTCTAAGTGCTATGTCTGCTCCACACGAAATAAATAAAGAACAGTTTGACGCATATGCAGAGGATACAGCTAAATTATTTGTGCAAGAATATCCATGGTGTTACATGCCAGCATCTGTTCATAAAGTTTTAATACATGGAGCAGACATTATAAACGCAGCAATTCTTCCTATAGGCCAGCTATTGGAAGAAGCTCAAGAATGTCGCAACAAGAATTTGAAGATATATAGAAAAACCCATACACGAAAACCTTCGAGATCAACAACAATGGAACATCTGTTGCATTGCCTCTTAGTATCGTCTGACCCATACATTACCGAAATGCGTATCTTACCAACAAAACAAAGTGGCTCATTTTCTTCGGAAGTTTTAGCTTTACTGTGCTTGCTACAAGTACCTCTACATCTAGACAGAACTGATCCTCAATCAGAAACTTCGGATGACTCGACTGACGATGACAGTGACTAAGTAAAAATAATAACTTAATCTTAAAACAAAATGTTCGTTTAGCTATTACTTTATTCAGTTAAAAATGTTGTTATTCAACATTAAAAAGTGTTTTATTTTACTGTATATTACTTTATTCAATTAGAAATGCTGTTATTTAACATTGAAAAGTGTTTTATTTTACTTTTAGAACAAACCGAAATTTTGGCCAGATATTTAGCATTCTGGCCCACTGTGGATTGCTTTGTTTTCTAAACCACTCACTAGACGATCACAAAGTGCATTATCCAAAAAATTTCTAAACTTGATAACAGAAATGTAATCTGATAAAGACTCTCCTTTTTGTTGAGCCCTGGTATAAAAAAATCTGTACCTTTCTAAAATTGTATATTTTGTAGATTGGATGGACGTAGTCAGTGCATCACAACACTCTTTGTAAGTTACTTGTTGCAAAGTTTTAAGACTGATATTTTCACGCAATAACTTATATTTTTCGGCACCAAGAATTAGACATAACTGATTTACCTTGGATTTATCTGAAACTTTACTTACTTTAAAATAAATTAATAAACGTTCCAAAAAGAACTTAAATGTTGACTTGAACTTTGGCTCATCCTCATCTTCACTATTAACCATTTTGTCAGACAATTAAATGACTTGAAAACAGTTAAATTACAAGATATCTTAAAATAATTGACTAAATAGTTGACTTA